>CM039505.1:43432575-43535585 GCA_022432975.1 Begonia masoniana | reverse complement strand
ACCTTCCTTTGGGGTGTCTAGTTGGGTGAGTTTTCATGATTGTGAGGATCAATCCATATCTGAGAATGATACAGGTGAACAGTCTCAGGCTGACCGCAACTGCCTGGTTCATTATGACTCAGAATGATTCCGTTTTTTTTTTTTTTTTTTTTACAATTTTGACTCTTTTGTCTTTTTATGGCAAAAATGGGACTAATTTTTGTAATGGAATTCCATGGACTTCTCTTCAAGGGGATTTCGATAATCCTTATTTTAGTCATAGGAGATTATGTTTTTGCCAAAAAAATGTCAAAGGAAGATATTGTTATGCTAAATGAGTAATATTGATGTTTTTGGCAAATGGTGAAAAGTTATGGTTTAATTATGACTTATACTAATATTTTAGTCTATCCTTTATTTGGATATTATATTTGGCAAATATAATCGCCAGTTTCAAATGCTACTTGCTGGAAAAGAATCCGAACAAACTTGGATCATTTCTAATTATTTGGGATACGTCTTACACGTTTTCTCGTACAGCAAAGTTTAGGCGGATACTTTCTACTCCCTTGGCTGATTTCATGGCATACGATCTCGTTCGTATATGCATCTTTTGGAAGAAGATATTGAAGTTAGAAATAGAATTATTGTGTACCGCCCACTCGACCCGCCCACCGGCTCGGTACGATCTTCATTTTTCTTGTTCAAAAAAAACCAAACCGAATGAACTAAATTTAATAATTTATATAATTTTTAAAAATTTTATATTGAAAATTAGAATTTATAGACAAAAATTGATCAAAATTGCCCCAAACTGAGTTTAAACCGAACAAAATCGACACAAACCGAATTTCAACCGAAAAAAATAAGAACCGAAACTGGAACCAGGAGAACCAAAAATCGATTGAAAACCGAGGTTCTCGTCGGTTCAGTTTCAATTTCTTTTATCCAAAACTGAATAGACTCGGTTCAATTCTAATTCTCTCCAGAACCGAACCAAATCAAACCGAACCGATTCTACCCTTAAGTTGGATATATTTCATCACATAAGAAATAGAGTTGGTAATATTTCATTATATTAGTTAATTTTATAAGAATTTTGTTATCTTTAAATGACAAATCCGATGTGCCATTAGAGAATAGAGAAAGCTTTTCATCATACGGTCATCGAAGAAAAACAATGTCTTTCCCCGTCTGGAGTTTTAGAACTATTTCGAAAGATCGAAAAAAGTCGTCCAAAATAAATTAATTGTATTCTTCCTGAAAGTTTAAGATCAGTTATGCGATGTCACACAAGGATCCTCGTGTGACACCGATTTTTAATGCAATGATGGACAATATAAAAATACAGAAATAAATGACACAGGAGGTTGATAACGCAGTTCGGCAACCAGCCTACGTTTGCGGGGCCACGCCCAGATATAAAAATATTTCTTTGAATTCACAAAGTTACAAGACAATCGGACTTATACAAATAAAGACTCCATCTTATCTTTGTCGCCGCCTCAAGCTAACTTCCCCAAGGAAACTGTTTTTGCGAGATCCCCTCGACTTTAGAACAACCTCTCCCGAGATCTAGATAACAACAAGATCCCCTCGTTGTTGGTTCCTCCCGAAATCCGTGTTATGGCAAGATCCTCTCGCCCACAATCAAGAATGACAAGCTCCCCTTGTCTAAGAAACTAGAACTCCTCCCGAGACTGAGCTTCAATGAAGAACAAAGAATATTGCCTCCTGGGACACCTCCTGGAACACCAGATCGAAGTCTTCGGATGCAATAATCAATACACTCAATAAAATGATGAAATCCACATATTAGGTCGAGTGTGTAAAACAATCACAAACCCATACGCAGAAACGTAGGGAGTGAAAGAAAACCGACGGCTTGGAAAAACGAAAACCCTTCTCACGCGTAAAATCAAAACTCCGTCGTCAATTGGCTTTCTCAGAAAACGAAAGCCTTAAATAACATTGGTAACTTCCATATCTTCAATTATGTTCAGTTACCATATTAAATTTAATGCCGCAAGAAATAAAGAAAACGAATCTTAACAAATTCGGTTGTGCGACACACCGTGTGACACTTTAGGAAAGTTTCTGTAACAACTCAGATATTCATCCAAAAATTCAGGAAAGCATCCCATTAATCATGGGAACTCAAAGCCCAGCAAATCGTACCAAATCTTCATCAAATCTTCCAAATAAAAGTTTTCCAAAAAACAAGTGCCTTAAGTTTTTGGAAATAACTTCCCTAATATTCTTGTTTTCTTATTTTTCTCTTCCACAGAATCATCATGATTGCTCATATAATACCTTCCAATAATCTGAATAAACTATTTCTTGATCGCCAAGAAATAAATCACCAATTTGAATAATTGTGAATAAAATATTATTTTCATAATAAATTGCCAAAAAATCAAATGCCAACACATATGCAAATCTTTGCATTTACAATCTCCCCATTTGGCATTTTTTGGCAAAAT
Source organism: Begonia masoniana (assembly GCA_022432975.1). Taxonomy (NCBI): domain Eukaryota; kingdom Viridiplantae; phylum Streptophyta; class Magnoliopsida; order Cucurbitales; family Begoniaceae; genus Begonia; species Begonia masoniana. The sequence continues at coordinate 43,533,123 of CM039505.1, read as the reverse complement.
CAATATAAGCAATAATTTCAAGAACTCCCCCTGAAAGTAACTCCCCCTGAATTGAGACTTCAATCAACATAAAACATATCACTCATAATATCATCATCAGAGATCCGAGCATATCACCATAAATCCATAAAATCCAAAATACTCTCCCTTTTTGCCATAAAAAGACAAACATGTATATCAGAGAATATCAACCTCTATAAAAGCATCATAAGCACCAAATAATCACCATAGGGAGATAGTCAAAATCAGGAATATATAATATCCAGATGAGCACCAGAATCAACATATATAAGAGAGGGAAATGGGAGAGCTAACCGTGTATTCTTGTCGTCTTCATGTTTCATAATTTGGTCAAATAAAATCAAAAGATATTGAATTTCTAATTTTGAACAGCAAAACCGCTATTGTCCTGTTAACACCAGTTCCATGAGAAGTCGGCATCAAGAATCTCATACTTATCCGTAAGTTGTGAAGCTGGAAAATCTTTTCCATGGGTCAAGATGCATCTGACACCCCCAGTGGCATCAATGGAAACTCTTGACTTTTCAACAATTTTTGTCTCTTTAACCTGTTCCTTCACATTACCAACTTTCTTTCTCTCGAAAATATCATCAGCAGCTTCCTTAGTAGACGTTTTTCCGACAAGGTCATCAAGCATCTAATAACTACTATCTTGCCATTTTCTATTTTCGATTACCATTTGCTGATCATTCAAAAATTTCAGCTCACCTTCAAGTAGCTTGATAAAAAATAACAATGCAGAATCAGAATCAGAAGAATTAGAAACATTGTCAAAAGCTGGAACACCCTCAGGAACACCTTCCAGAACATTAACCAGATCACTTGCCAAAAAGCTTGTAGCTATTCCTAATCTCCTCCATAAACCAGTATAATGAATCTTTGAAGAATAATTCAGGTCTCTGCAAGTTGGGAAATAAACCCAATATAATAATGATGCTCCAAACTTCATTAAAAATAGACTTCCAATATTTCATGAGAATAGTCAGAATTTTGCATGTCGCATACGGTGTTGCTCCACAGAATATCATAATGTCCAGAATAATCACTTTCAGTAGAGGATGAGCAATACACAATAGATTGCCAAAAATAAAAAATAAAAACAAACGCCTAATGCAAGTGGCGAATTTTTTTTTTTAAAATAAATAAATGCAAGCAATAACCAACTTACATAACACAGAGGCCTAAAGCAGACCTCAACTCTTCAAATCTAGCACCATCCAATGCCTTGGTGAAAATATCGGCAATTTGTTTTTCGGTCACCATATGCTCCAAATTAATAATTTTATCCTCCACTAAAGATCGAATAAAATGATGTCGTATGTCAATATGCTTTGTCCGTGAATGTTGAACAGGATTTTTAGAAATATTGATAGCGCTCAAATTATCACAATAGAGGGTCATGACACCCTGTGTGACACCATAGTCTTTCATCATTTATTTCTGTAACACCCGAGTTTTTCGAGTTTCCGCTCCAAGGGTATTTTTGTCAATAAGAAATATAGGTCCATTTTCTGAGCGGGAGGTTTTATTAGGATCCTAAGAATTTATGGGGATTTTTAGAAGAATAAGTAAATTTTTAGAAATCCAAAATGATAGCGTAACGCCAAATTCTGTTTTTATCCCTATAGCGTTTCAATTCGTAAAAATAGTAAATTAAGTCCGTTTTGTGAACGGAGAGTTTCGTTAGAACCCTAGAAAATAAGTTAGAATGTTTCGAGGAATAAGGAAGTTTCGGAGGAATCAAACCGATAGATGAATTAACGAACTTAAGCAAAGGATTGAGGGAAGGGCAAACTTGTAATTTGTTAAGCCAAATTATTATAATTTACAAATACCCCTCCTCTTCATTTTTCCTTCTCCAGATCGTGAACCCCTTTCCCTCTTTCTCCCTTGGCGACATTCTCCTCCTCCCACACCATTTCTCCTACGCCGACGCCTCCTCCAACTCCGGCGAAGCTTCCCTTCGATTTTCTTCCCCAATTAACGTTCTAGGTAAACCCTACGCTTAAGACTCGTTTAGTGGTGATTTTGGGGTTGATTTTGGTTTAGGGTTTTAGTAGAAATCTCTGGGTTTGGTTAGAAATTGTTAGGATGTTTAAGTTAATGCCCTTTGATGATGTATTTACGATTATTGGAGATAGTTATGTGAAATTTTGGTTATTAATGGATTTAGGTTAGGTTTTTGGTTGTTGAGAGTTGTAAAACCTCCATTAATGGAGTTTGGTTTATGGTGAACACAACATGTTCGATGAAATACCCGAATGGAGAAAATTGAAGTTTTAGGGAGAATAGTCTTAGCTAGGAGCTTAGTTTAAGTTTGGAAATTGTTTATTTAGGATCTACTTTAATGCCTCTACTTGTGAAATGCCTTAGGTGGAGACGACTTTCGGACGGTGCTCGGCTTGCTAAGGACGCCAGGTAAGTGGATGCTAGGTTTCCGGCCCTTAAGGTCCTACATCGTGTCGATGCTAGGTTTTCGTGTTTTAATGATGATTTTCTGATTGTGGGGTTTTAACGTGTCGGGTAGCCTAGGATGTTAGTTAGTAATTGTTTGTTCGGTTAGTTGCGAGTAAGGCATGTTTAGTTACGTTTGTAAATGGTTTGATGATATGTCCTACGAGAATTCCTCATGCATCATGTTTGCTCAAATGTCATATGAAATGTTTCCATGCATGAATTATGTAAAGGAAAGGTAACGATTAAGTGTGGGTTGGGACAGTATGGCCACATCAACAAAACTAATGTCACTGTCTACGCGATGGATCATGAATACGGCCGAAAGGATTATGTACACGCACTTGGCCTACTCCCTGGCACAATCCCCACCTTAATTCATGTCAACGAAAAGAAAAAGAATAAAAACAAGTAAATGAACATGTTTTATGAAAAATCATGCATTCATGCATATGTCATGTATAGTACATTCCCTTACTAAGCATTAGGCTTAATGTTTATGTTTCATGATGTAGGTAATAAGAACGAAGGTGAGGAACATCCCCACGATGATAAAATATAGGTGGTCGCTGGTTGGGTGCTCGTGGCAACGGCATGTGTTTTGGCTAGGCTTGATGACCCGTCGGTGTGCTCCATGGTATTTTGTGGTAAATAGGTGTGGATTAGATAAATATTGGTTGACGTTATGGATTTTAGGATGTATAGAAAGTATGAATTTTGGTGAATTGTATAGTGGATGTTAGTCTTGGAGTTATGTTATTTTGAATGATTTTATAAACGTATTTGTTTTGGTGATGTTTTAGGAAATTCCGCTTTTACGTTCAACGTTTGTTTGTGGATTTGCGAGATTGTAATCGATGATTTTAGGTATTTTGGAACTTATACGGATACGCTCGGTTTTTAGGGCGATCCACGCGGTTTATTTTTATGAAATTTAAATACGGATTTGAGTATGTTTTGAGTCGGGTTCTCCGGGATTTGAAGTATCGTGTTTAATATGGTGAGGAATGATTTTTGAAAAGTTTAAGGTGAATGGTAAGAGTTTGGAGAAGAAAAATTGGGTAAGTGTAAGGAAAAAGGGCTGGTGGGCACACTGGTCAGGCGTTGATGCACGCTGGCCGGGCGCGGCGCGCGCGCGCGCGGCGGGTGCGCTAGCGCGTGCTGGGAGCGCCCAGGAGTTGCCCACGCGATCGATCGTGCCCGCGGCGCGATCGATCGTGATTAAGGGTCATTTTTAGTCTGGAAACCCGAGCCGGCCCGATCGATCGGGATTTGGGCGCGATCGATCGCGTTTGGCATGTGTTTGACATGTGAGGATGGCGTTGGAGGTGCCCTGGCGTGCGTTGGGCACGCGCAGCAGCGGTAGGCGCGTGCACGCACACCGAGTGCTGCGCGCGCGCACCGCAGGGCGCCTACGTGCAATTTTGTTATTTTCGACTTTTCAAAACCTGTTTCGACTCGACCTTTTGTGATACTTTTTAAATATATTTTACGGGCGACCCTTGAGTATTTTAAAGGATTTTAAGGGCCCAAAAATCGAGTCGACGTTTTTCCGAAAAAGGGTTTTTACTTCATTTTAATGATTTAAAAGTTGACGACTTTTATGCCCGTTGTGTTTAAGTTAAAGTTAGTCTATTTAGGGTCGATCGAGGAGGGTCATTTGTCTATATCCGGTTGGTGTTAGCGTGTTGTGTAAAAATGGAAAATTTTACGTGAAAATCCGATGGTCTAAAGTTAAGATTACGTCATGGCTATGCCGTGGCAGCCCTGACCGGGTTGGGGTCGTCACAGTTTCATCCACAGAAGCTGCGTACAGCTGCTACCTGCTGCTATATACTCTGCCTCAGCTGTAGATAGAGAAATAGAATTCTGCTTCTTGCTGAACCATGACACTAAGTTGTGTCCCACATAAAAACATCCACCCGAAGTGCTTTTTCGATCATCAGAGCTTCCTGCCCAGTCAACGTCACAATAACCCACCAGACTTGTATTAGAATCAAAAGAATACCAGATGTCATAATCAGTTGTTCCACTAACATATTTCAGAATTCGTTTAACCGACACTAGGTTTGACTCTTTTGGATTAGCTTGAAATCGAGCGCATAAACCCACGCTATAGCAAATATCCGGTCGGTTGGCAGTAAGATATAATAGGCTTCCAATCATGCTTCTATATAAACGTGGATCAATAGCAATACCCTTCTCGTCTTTGGAAATTTTCTCATGTGTCCCAAGGGGTCTTCTACTCGAACGTGCATTCTCGAGCTTAAACTTCTTCAATAAATTCTTAGCATATTTTGCTTGAGAAATAAAAATACCATTCTTTTCTTGCTGAATTTGAAGTCCAAGAAAATAAGTGAGTTCTCCAACCATACTCATCTTGAATTCGCCGATCATTTGAGCTACAAACTCATCCACCATCTCCTGTGACACCGAGCCAAACACTATGTCATCAACATATATTTGAGCGAGTAAACACTGATCTTTGTCACGGCGAATGAAAATGGTTTTATCTACTCCCCCTCGCTCATATCCCTTGGCTAATAGATATTGCGTGAGTCGTTCATACCATGCACGATGAGCTTGTTTAAGCCCATATAATGCCTTCTTCAACTTATAAACATACTCGGGATGATGAGGGTCTTTAAAACCCTTCGGTTGAGCAACATAGACTTCTTCATTAAGAAAACCATTGAGAAACGCACTCTTCACATCCATTTGATATAGCTTGAACCGCATAACACAAGCGATAGAAAATAAAAGCTGAATAGATTCAAGACAAGCAACCGGAGCGAATGTTTCATCAAAATCAATTCCTTCAATCTGAGAATACCCTTGAGCAACTAGCCGAGCTTTGTTGCGAATAATGTTGCCATACTCATCGGTTTTGTTCTTATAAATCCACTTAGTACCAATAACATTCACATCGGGAGAACACGGTACTAAATCCCAAACTTGATTTCGGGAGAATTGGCTGAGTTCTTCTTGCATAGCTCCGATCCAGTATTCATCTAGTAAAGCTTCTTTCACATTCTTGGGCTCGATTGTTGATGTGAAGCACGCCATTTGAATCATTTCTCGATAATTCACCCTCGGCTTATCTCTGGTTCGTATACCATTATTCAGACTACCAATAATCTCATCTGTAGGATGATTCTTCTGAACACGTGCATATGGTTGTCTGTTGTGTGTGATATCAGCTTCTACTTCATCAACAGTCTCTGTTTGATCTGGGACACCGCCTGAGACACCCTCTGTGACACCGGGTGGAATACTAGTGTCTTCATTATTTAAAATGTGGTCTGCATCATCTTTTGGATTATGAGTTGTGTCCAGAGAGTCATCCACTTGAACATTTACAGATTCGATGACAGTTCGAGTTCTTTTGTTGTAAACCCGATAGGCACGACTATTTGTAGCATAACCGAGAAAGATTGCTTCATCACTCTTGGGATCAAGTTTCCCCCTATGTTCCCTGTCATTCAACACAAAGCAGAGGCTACCAAACGGATGAAAATAATTAAGATTCGGAGTTTTACCTTTCCATATCTCATAGGATGTCATAGAAGTTTTGCCACGGAGATACACCCGTTTAATGGTATAACAAGCTGTATTCATAGCCTCAGCCCAGAATTTTTGAGGAACATCTCTTTCATGTAGCATTACTCGAGTCATCTCTGCCAATGTACGATTCTTCCTTTCAACGACTCCGTTTTGTTGAGGAGTTTTTGGTGCCGAGAATTCATGAGCAATTCCGAGATGTTTGCAGAAATCTGAGAATTCAGAATTTTCAAACTCTCTTCCATGGTCACTTCGGATACGTATGATCTTCATAATAACACAATCTTTTTCCCGTTGGAGACGAGTGCACATTGATTTGAAAACTTTAAACGTGTCGGATTTTTCTCTTAGAAACTCCACCCATGTATAAAGTGAAAAATCATCAACAGTAACGAAAGCATACCGTTTTCCGCCAATACTTTCAACAGGCATTGGTCCCATTAGATCCATGTGAAGCAGTTCAAGCACACGGGTAGTCGCGGATGACTGGGACATCGGGTGTGACACCTTGGTTTGCTTTCCGATTTGACATGGTCCGCATAATTTGTCTTCATCAAACTTTAAGGCAGGAATTCCTCGGACAGCACCTTTCGAAATAAGCTTCTCCAACATTCTGAAATTAACATGTCCCAACTTTCTATGCCATAAGTGTCTTCCATACTCGACCGAAGGCAGGTAGACGAGGAATAAATAAGATAGCAATTGTCTGATGATCTAACTCCTTCAATAACACAATTTTTGTTTTGATCGGACACAACACATCTTTCTCTCGTAAATTGCACATTCAGATTTTGATCACAAAGCTGGCTAATACTGATTAGCTTGGACTTCAAACCATTTACCAATAAAACATTACTCAACTTTGGTAAACCAGGAACATTCAACGTTCCCCTGCCAATGACATCCGATGTGACACCGTTGCCGAATGTAACTTTTCCCACAGATTCAGGTACAATATCCTTCAAGTATCTCTCTTCACCTGTCAAATGTCTAGAACAGCCACTATCAAAATACCATGCATTAGTTCCGATTTCCTTTAGTGAAAGATGTGTAACATTACACTTCAAATTTGATTTCATCACCCATTTCTGATACAGAAATCTATAAGAAGAGGCATTTCTAACAGTACCCAATCATAAGTCAGCAAGATAAGTAAAACATTTAGGGCGAATATGACCTCGGCGTTGGCAATAATGACATACAGTGACATATTTGTTACCTTTACTGCTTGAGGCACGATAGGAGTCATAGGAATTTGATTTTCTGTCAATTCTAGAAGTTCTGTTTGCAACTTGCTTCCCTTTGTAATCAAATCTCGGTGCTAACACTGGCTGTGACACCGGCTGTGACACTGGTTGTGACACTGAGCTTCCTTTTACGAACTTCATCATAGAGCGGTTTTCCTTTACTGCTACAGTTTTTGAACCTGAACTTTCGCCTTTGAATCCCAATCCAAAACGATTTACGCTTGATTTGCCGATATTTAAAATATCATCTAGATCAGAAGAACCCGAATTCAGCATTTTGACATTCTTCTTCATGAGGCTTATCTCATTGGTTAGATCATTAGCTTCATCCTGACTTGCTTTCAGCTTTGTCTCCAAGTCATCAATAACATTCTGAAGATTGTTCTTCTCATTTTTCAAATTTCTAATCTGTGCGTATAGAAGCTGATTTACTTTAACAAGTTTGGTCCATTTCTCATGCAGAAATTTATATTCTCCAATAAGATCTTCTTCTGTGACTGGTTCTTCGTCTTCATCGCTACTATTGGAAAAACCGTCTGTGACACCGCCTATAACACTGCCGTTTTCTTCATGTTCTATCTTTCCAGCAAGCACCACATGATTGCTCTGAAATTCATCTTCGTTTTCTGGCTCATCCTCACTCCCGGGTGCATTCAGAGAATTCTTCTTTTTCTTCAAGGTGTTAGCCACATTCTGGCTGTATATGCCCAAATCCTTCACACTCTCTGCATTGAATGTCTTTGTTCTTGGATGGTTGATCAGACACATAATTTTTTTCTCTGTGTTTCTTGTTGCTTGAAGAACCATTTTTGAAGTGTGTGACACCCTGCTTGACACCGCGAGTATTTCTTCCAAATCTCTTCATAACTCTGCTGAAATTCTTCGAAAACAGGGCTAGTGATTCCTCCAAGACATCTTCATTATGCTGGTTATAATTCTGTACGTCTGTTTTCAAAGCAACTCTCTTTGCCTTCTTATTTTCGGTCTCTCCTCCAAGATTCATTTCGAAAGTTCTGAGTGATCCCATCAACTCTTCTAGCTTCATTTTAGACACATTTTGGCTTCTTCTATGGCAGTAAATTTATAGGCAAATCTTTGTGGCAAAGACAGTAGAGTTTTTCGCACAAGTTTTTCTTCGGAAATCATCTCACCGAGAGCAAACGCTTCATTTGCTATGTCACATATTTTGGCGTTGAACTCGCCAATAGTCTCATCTTCTTGCATCATCAGATTCTCAAATCGAGTGGTTAACATTTGTATTTTAGACAACTTTACCGTAGATGTTCCTTCATAGGTGGTTTGAAGAATTTCCCATGCTCTTTTCGCCGATTCGCATGTGGAGATGAGTCTGAACTGAATTGGATCCACGCCATTAAATATAGCATTGAGCGCTTTTGAATTACTATTTGCCAAAGCATCCTCATTTGTGGTCCAATTTTCTTCGGGTTTTGGAGATATAATTCCTTCTACATCAGTGTTCATAGGGTGATTTCAACTTGTTAAAATAGATCTCCAAGTCTTCTTGTCAATAGCTTTAATGAATGACTTCATCATTGCTTTCCAATAAGCATAATTACTTCCATCCAATAATGGTGGACGCATTGTAGAACCTCCTTCTTTCATAGAATCCATCGCACACGAACTGTGATCTTGTCCCGCGGATCCCGCTTAAGAAACAGAAGCGACCCGCTCTGATACCAATTGAAAGTTTAAGATCAGTTATGCGATGTCACACAAGGATCCTCGTGTAACACTGATTTTTAATGCAATGATGGACAATATAAAAATACAGAAATAAATGACACAGGAGGTTGGTAACGCAGTTCGGTAACCAGCCTACGTCTGCGGGGCCACGCCCAGATATAAAAATATTTCTTTGAGTTCACAAAGTTACAAGACAATCACACTTACACAAATAAAGACTCCCTCTTATCTTTGTCGCCGCCTCAAGCTAACTTCCCCAAGGAAACTGTTTTTACGAGATACCCTCGACTTTAGAACGACCTCTCCCGAGATCTAGATAACAACAAGATCCCCTCGTTGTTGGTTCCTCCAGAAACTCGTGTTATGGCAAGATCCCCTCGCCCACGATCAAGAATGACAAGCTCCCCTTGTCTAAGAAACTAGAACTCCTCCTGAGTTCGGATGCAGCCTCCTCCCGAGACTGAGCTTCAATGAAGAACAAAGAATATTGCCTCCTAGGACACCTCCTGGAACACCAGATCGAAGTCTTCAGATGCAATAATCAACACACTCAATAAAACGATGAAATCTACATATTAGGTCGAGTGTGTAAAACAATCACAAACCCATACGCAGAAACGTAGGGAGTGAAAGAAAACCGACGGCTTGGAAAAACGAAGAAACCTTCTCACGCGTAAAATCAAAACTCCGTCGTCAATTGGCTTTCTCAGAGAACGAAAACCTTAAATAACATTGGTAACTTCCATATCTTCAATTCTGTTCAGTTACCATATTAAATTTAATGCCGCAAGAAATAAGGAAAACGAATCTTAACAAATTCGGTTGTGTGACACACCGTGTGGCACTTTAGGAAAGTTTCCGTAACAACTCAGATATTCATCCAAAAATTCAGGAAAGCATCCCATTAATCATGGGAACTCGAAGCCTAGCAAATCGTACCAAATCTTCATCAAATCTGCTTTCCAAATAAAAGTTTTCCAAAAAACAAGTGCCTTAAGTTTTTGGAAATAACTTCCATAATATTCTTGTTTCCTTATTTTTCTCTTCCACAGAATCATCATGATTGCTCATATAATACCTTCCAATAATCTGAATAAGCTATTTCTTGATCACCAAGAAATAAATCACCAATTTGAATAATTGTGAATAAAATATTATTTTCATAATAAATTGCCAAAAAATCAAATGCCAACACATATGTAAATCTTTGCATTTACACTTCCTAACACGATGCTCACAACATCAACATTCAAAGTGAAAAGATTGTCAAAGATGATCAAGATTTCAAAGTTGTTTGTGAAAGACGATTACTTAGATCTAATATATTGTTTTATTACATCCATGTGTGACGCATGTCCTAAACATTATAAACGCCAGCTACGAGAAGGATCCTTAAAAACCAACAACAACTCCCGTGAAGAATATTCTCAAATCTCAATAGTCTACAAGAGAAGCGTGTGGGCTACGAAGAGCGTCGTTTTGATCAAAAACAAATTTAAACGACTTGAATCAAGCTAGACTAGAGTTTGCAAGTGTGTTCTCGGCCCATTTAAGTTCAATGACACCCACGATGCATGTACATGGGCCCATTAGGGTTCTTCAATTTTTAGCTTTCAAGGCAATTAGGTGTAACATAATTTATAAGCTAGCAAGTTGAAACATGGAATATTATACAATTTCTCATGTCCTTTTGTAATTTGTATGATTGTGCCATTCAAATCATAAATTAATAAAAACAAATAATCGAGTATTGCAAAATATAAAAAACACTTCAGCATTCAGGTGGCAAATCATCGATGTGAAGAATAAAAAATAGTAAGTCAACAACTCTTAGAAAACTTCTACTATAAGATAGGGAGTATTTTGAAAATAGTTTTTTGTTAATCTATTCATTAGCATTAAATCTCAATTTTTTTTTTTTTTTTTTGTTTCATCTGGATTTGTTCAGATAACTAAAAGAAACAAAATCAAGTGTCAATCACGTGTTAGGTTTTAACGTTAATTTAATAGACTGATTCGATTTGCTAATAGTGCATTTGATATTTGAATTGACAAATTTTTTTTTTCAAAACACACCATAGTTAGTGTTTGAATTCATCTTTTCCAATGCTCATTTAACAAACTGGTACGATTTGCTAACAATCTAAAATTTGATACTTGAATTGACGAAAAATATAGTTCAGTGTTTGAATTGAAAAACACCATATAGTCAAGGGTTTGAATAAATAATTTCCTTTATAAATATTAATCACAAAAAGAATAATTATAAATAAAAATAATTAAGTTTTAAAGCTCGAATTATTTATTCTATTGAGAAGTAGGTAACAACGAGGTTTGGTGGCAGCGGATTTTGCTGCGCAAGAGAATCAACTACTCGAAGGACGTCGTTTTAGTGAATACGTACCTTTGCCCACCCTCTTGCTCTTCCTAGTAGTTCCTACCCACCATCATCTGACTGTTGAATTCTCTCTCTCGTTTCTTTTCTTTTTTTTTTAATTCTAGTTTTTCAGATTGATTTTTTTTTCCAAAGGAAATCTTATATTAAGATCACAAAAATTGATGATTTGATTCATTCAAAGAAATTATTGTGACGCCCGTTTCTGTTAGGCCCCTCCCGGGTCGTGACACGCTTGTTCTTCGTCTCTCTGCCTCGCGTCTGCTTCGGAGAGCATCTGTAATGGCGACTGTAAATCACAGTAATGCTCTACGAAATTCTCCTTCTTGGAACTCCCAATCAAAACTCACCATACCAAGAAAAACCCATTTGAGTTTGCCGACGAGAATCGAAGCGACGCCTCTCAAATGGCAGAAAAAGATGGAGAGTCTGCGAATGGGGAACGAAGTGGGAAGAAGAACCGACGAGGAGGAGGTGGAGAAACGGAGGAGATGGAGAGTAAAATGTGCGGCGGAGGGCTTGGAGAGAGGAATGGTGTTCGGCGGAGGAGGGAGGGAGAAAGCTGGGAAAGTGATTCTGACGGAGAGGTTAAAAGTGGTGGCTCTAACTGCCTGTGCGATGTGTCTCTGCAATGCTGATCGGGTCGTCATGTCCGTCGCCGTCATTCCTCTCGCCGCCAAACATGGCTGGTCCAGCTCTTTTCTGGGCATCGTTCAGGTAAAACCCCCGATCATAAAAACTGCGAATCAGTCTTCAACATCTGGTTTTGATATTTGACCAACATCTGGATCTGCTCAACAGAGATAATTTGAATGGTTTTTTTTTTTTTTTTTTTGTTTTTTACGTCTAGAAATTGTCTGACCTTCCATTCAACTCACCAATGGTTTAAGATTTGATTAATGTATTCGGGAAAGGTTGAATTACTACACGATACCGTGGGGAAGAAGGAAGGGGAGACCTCCTTTCTGTGTTGGAAATTAGGCCCACTCCATTGAGGATGTGGACCCACTTCCATCGTAGTCAAACCTTACCTACCTACCCACTTCCAAACACTTCCCTTGGGCTTACTGGGCCTAAAAGCCCATTATAAATTCTGAACCAGAACCGGAACCTTGAGCCAGGGTTCGTTGTGAAGTGTGACACAGTTCTTAATAGAAGAATTGTCTTTCCACGTGCAAAAAATGGTTAGAATCAAACTGAACCGTGGACAACAAAATCCAGTTCAGACACAATTCAAGCTCGATAAGAACTTGAAATTAACTGAAGCCCATCAAAACTTGTTGGGATTCAACGTTAAATTCATACATTTTAGTTAAATTAATTTGTATTTCTATTTCGATTCTTAATATCCAACCCGAAAGCTGTTGACTTAGGGTTCGTTTATGTTCCAGAACTCTATGTTCACCCCTAATCAGCACAGGGATGAAGGAAACTTAAGAGTGAATATAAAAGATTACCCTTAGGATGAGCCTTGAACGTCGAATGAAAATGCTCTTGAATCAAGATAGGAATATCTGGGAAAAATGAAACATATTGTAAAATTTTTCAGTTGATTTTGCTGATTTAGTTTAATAATAAGTCGTCTTAGAGTTTGAATCATAAAATCTAAAAAATTACTTGATCTTGATCTTCTGAGAACTATGATGAACTCAAGTACTGATCTGTTGGTGCATGTATACCGATGAAGTCATCCTTTCTGTGGGGATACATTTTCTCGTCGGTGATCGGCGGAGCCTTAGTGGACAAATACGGAGGAAAACGAGTGATGGCTTGGGGCGTAGCCTTGTGGTCTTTGGCCACACTTTTCACTCCGTTGGCAGCTAACCACTCGACCGCCGCCCTCTTGGCCGTCCGTGCCTTCTTTGGACTGGCCGAAGGAGTAGCTCTTCCCTCCATGAGCACCCTTTTATCTAGGTGACCTCAAATTACCCTAAAACCCATTATTTGGAAGTTAGTTTTACTGCAATGGATTATGTCATCGTCTTTCATCAGGTGGTTTCCGAGCCAAGAACGAGCAAGTGCGGTCGGAATATCGATGGCCGGATTTCATCTCGGCAATGTCATAGGCTTACTTCTCACTCCGATTATGCTGTCTTCCGTTGGAATTACTGGTCCTTTTGTTTTATTCTCATCCATTGGGCTCCTCTGGCTGACAACATGGACAAAGGGAGTCACAAATGATCCACAAGAAAGTCCTTTTATCAGCAAATCGGAACTCCAGTTAATCCGAGCCGGAAAAACCGATTCTCCGGCAAATTCTAACAAGCTCCCTCCTCTCCGCCTCCTATTCTCGAAACTACCGACGTGGGCGATCATTTTTGCGAATGTGACTAACAATTGGGTGAGTTTCTCAATTTATAAGATTTATGTTTTTCTCACTTGGAAACTTATCTGATCTCACATTCTAGGGATACTTTGTTCTTCTTTCATGGATGCCTGTTTACTTCAATACTGTAAGTGCAAGTTTTCTCTCGCCCACCCTCTTCATTTTTGTAATCTTTATCTGCTGTTTTCACTAAAATTATTCGGCGATTGAGACCTGAAAGTTTCTCCATTGTTGGATTGAAATAGGTATTCAATATAAACTTGAAGCAAGCGGCCTGGTTTAGTGCCATTCCATGGGCGACGATGGCCCTGTCGGGCTACATTGCAGGCGCAGCTTCGGATTCTATGATTAGATCAGGCTTCTCGTTGACATTCGTCCGAAAGATTATGCAGGTATGAGAAGCAATAAAATGAAATGGTGTTTTCACGTTTTCGTTCCGTGATTTTTTTGTTGGGCAATTTCCATAGAGAAACTTTTGGCAAGAACTCTAAATCTAAGGACGTAACCATACTTGGCCCAAAAGAAAATCAATTTTCATTCACTGTACTGAAGAATAAGAATATATTCAAATGCAGTCTATCGGATTCATTGGCCCCGGAGTGTCACTGCTTTGTCTGAATTATGCAAAGACGGCAGAGGTTGCAGCGGTGCTAATGACGGTGGCCTTGAGCATGAGCTCCTTCAGCCAAGCCGGGTTTCTCCTCAATATTCAAGTATGTTACTCAACCGTTCATTCAGCCCAGAATGATCAACTTTTAATCACTTGTGGTTTTTTCTTTGGCCAGGATATTGCTCCTCAGTGCGCCGGATTTCTCCACGGTATGTCGTAAAAGTGATTTTTATTTTTTGGGGATGAAAATTGTCGATTTTTGTTCTGATTTCCACCGTCTATTCTCGTTTATAGGCATCTCAAATTCAGCGGGGACTTTGGCAGCCATAATCAGCACAGTTGGAACTGGTTATTTTGTACAGCGATTGGGCTCTTTTCAGGCCTTCCTATCTGTCACGGCAGTGCTGTATTTTATCTCCGCCGTCTTTTGGAACGTGTTTGCTACCGGAGAGCGAGTTTTCTAGTCCGGAAAACTTGTCATTAGTTTGATTACTCAAGTTTAGTAAAGTGTTTTATAAATTTAGTTTTTTTTTTGTTCACCATTATTGTAGAGTCCGCCAAATTTTAGTGAGTGTAAAATTTGAATAAATTTTTCGCGAATTGTAAGTGTAAATATTATGATCAATTTCATTAATTTTTCGGTAGGAGTTTAAATCGTAAAATCGATCTTTAAATGAATTTAAAGTAAAATATTAAATAGATTAAATATAAAATAAAACAATTAATAAAATAAATAAAATAAAAGAATTAATAAAATAAAAATAAAAAGTTAAAAGATAAGGTTTCTTCAGAAACCTTATCCCTGCTGTCGACAGAAACCAGAAGAAAAAGGGGAGAGAGAGAGAGAGAGCCAGCCTACGCGAGGGAGAACTGCCGATGACGGAACGGCCTCCGTTCGTCGCGATTTAGGTGCCAAAACGTTCGTCCCGAAGCGTAGATCAACGTTTGTGAAGGGCGTTTTCGAAGATTCTGAGGATTTTGCTGATTTGGAAGCAATTCGTGTGGAGCCACGGTTTACCGAGGATGGGACTTGCCTCAAAGGTATGAGATATTATACTTACTACGTATTACCTAATCTTACATATAGGTATAATTTTGATTGATTCGTACTGCCTACTGGGTTGTAGATGTCATGTTTGGCGCGTAGATGGTTTCATACATGCATTTTGATATTATTCATGCATTGGTTTTCTGCTGTGCCATTTGGAGCTTGATACTGGAGATAACCGTCTGGCACTCTTAGCTGGGCCCTTATGCTAGGAGTATCAGGGGGTTTTGCCCAGTTATTGTGGTACTCCCCACGCTTGTTTGTATAGGGTACGCCCCCTGAGAATAGGCGGAATATAGGGTACGCCCCCTGAGAATAGGCGGAATGGGCTCGGAGCGTGCTCGCCCAGTTACCTGACCTGGCCAGTGTCTGTTCGTTGCTACCCCCGGTATGATAAGTCCACTGCGTGGTCCCCTTGGGCCTAGGGTTGAGTGGTTCGTCCCTCCTAGTTTGCTCGAGTGTGGTGCATCGGTGGCCCAGGGCTGAGTGGTTCGTCCCTCCTGGTGGTTGATAAATCCACTGCGAGGTCCCCTTGGGCCCAGGGTTAAGTGGTTCGTCCCTCCTGGCTTGCCCTAGCGCGTGTGTCCCGGTGGTCCAGCGCTGAGTGGTTCGCCCTCCTGCTAATAGGTGAAGGGTACACCCCTGCGAATAGGTGAAGGGTACACCCCTGCGAATAGGTGAAGGGTACACCCCTGCGAATAGGTGAAGGGTACACCCCTGCGAATAGGTGAAGGGTACACCCCTGCGAATAGGTGAAGGGTACACCCCTGCGAATAGGTGAAGGGTACACCCCTGCGAATAGGTGAAGGGTACACCCCTGCGAATAGGTGAAGGGTACACCCCTGCGAATAGGTGAAGGGTACACCCCCTGCTAATAGGTGAAGGGTACACCCCTGCGAATAGGTGAAGGGTACACCCCCTGCTAATAGGTGAAGGGTACACCCCCTGCTAATAGGTGAAGGGTACACCCCCTGCTAATAGGTGAAGGGTACACCCCCTGCTAATAGGTGAAGGGTACACCCCTGCGAATAGGTGAAGGGTACACCCCTGCGAATAGGTGAAGGGTACACCCCCTGCTAATAGGTGAAGGGTACACCCCTGCGAATAGGTGAAGGGTACACCCCCTGCTAATAGGTGAAGGGTACACCCCCTGCTAATAGGTGAAGGGTACACCCCTGCGAATAGGTGAAGGGTACACCCCCTGCTAATAGGTGAAGGGTACACCCCTGCGAATAGGTGAAGGGTACACCCCTGCGAATAGGTGAAGGGTACACCCCTGCGAATAGGTGAAGGGTACACCCCCTGCTAATAGGTGAAGGGTACACCCCTGCGAATAGGTGAAGGGTACACCCCTGCGAATAGGTGAAGGGTACACCCCTGCGAATAGGTGAAGGGTACACCCCTGCGAATAGGTGAAGGGTACACCCCCTGCTAATAGGTGAAGGGTACACCCCTGCGAATAGGTGAAGGGTACACCCCCTGCTAATAGGTGAAGGGTACACCCCTGCGAATAGGTGAAGGGTACACCCCTGCGAATAGGTGAAGGGTACACCCCCTGCTAATAGGTGAAGGGTACACCCCTGCGAATAGGTGAAGGGTACACCCCTGCGAATAGGTGAAGGGTACACCCCTGCGAATAGGTGAAGGGTACACCCCTGCGAATAGGTGAAGGGTACACCCCCTGCTAATAGGTGAAGGGTACACCCCTGCGAATAGGTGAAGGGTACACCCCTGCGAATAGGTGAAGGGTACACCCCCTGCTAATAGGTGAAGGGTACACCCCTGCGAATAGGTGAAGGGTACACCCCTGCGAATAGGTGAAGGGTACACCCCCTGCTAATAGGTGAAGGGTACACCCCTGCGAATAGGTGAAGGGTACACCCCTGCGAATAGGTGAAGGGTACACCCCCTGCTAATAGGTGAAGGGTACACCCCCTGCTAATAGGTGAAGGGTACACCCCCTGCTAATAGGTGAAGGGTACACCCCTGCGAATAGGTGAAGGGTACACCCCCTGCTAATAGGTGAAGGGTACACCCCCTGCGAATAGGTGAAGGGTACACCCCCTGCGAATAGGTGAAGGGTACACCCCCTGCTAATAGGTGAAGGGTACACCCCCTGCTAATAGGTGGGGGGTTCACTCCCTGATAATAGGTGGAGTGCGCAGTACGCCCCACGAATGACTGAGAGGTTCGCCCCTCCTGGCTTGGTAAGTCCATTGTGCAATTTCCGCGATGGCCCACGGTGAGGGGTTATGGGATCTCTTCTAGTTGGGGGTCTCTTGTCTTCCCCTTACGAGACCCTGTCTAGTGTTATCTTTGCCCTTCTAGGGGTATTGTTCTGATAGTCCCAGCGTGACATTTCTGTCTGTCTATATGCCTCATTAGGTAGAATAGTGGTAGATAATATCCTATACTGAGTTTGTCACTCACCCTATCGACTGTCCCCTTTTCAGGAAGTGAGCTCTATCCGGTGGGTTTTTTTGCGTCTCACCTTTTATATTGAGCAGCTTTATATTATGTAAGTGAAGATTTGAGCTTGTACCTTATTTTTTTTTCATGTAATTATTTTCATTTATCTTGTATTTCTACGATTGTCTGTACTCTCTTATATTTGTTACTTCGAGGAGGTCCTGGATTAGTGCTAAACTTCCGCATTTAGCCTTAGGTTAGACGGTGGACCTCTCCGAGGTTGATCGTTTAACCTGGCGTTTCTGTTAGGCCCCCTCTCGGGTTGTGACAATTATTCTTTTCTGCTGCTCTTGGGCCCCAAAAGCTAATCAAATTCAAATAACAATGAAATGAAAATATTACGACTTTTAACATTACCAAAAGATTTGTCTGGACAAAGGAATTTGAACTTTTAATCTCGAAGCGTTTTCATGACTTATTATGAAAATAATACCAGAAAATTAACAAATTGCAGAGAATAGAACTAAAAAACAAAATTGATGTGCCACGGGATCCCCTCAAAAGATTGCAAGCCAAATTTTATTTTAACTTCTTTGGTCATGTGGTAGGTTTCTCTTTCTTAGATTGTTTAGAGGAGAACATCATTTCACTACACGAAGAGAAGTCCAAGCAATTGATTCATGAGAGTATTGACACAAAAGCCAACACAAACTTCTTCCCATCGTGCAACAACAATCTTGTCAGCCACTCTTCATTTGAGAGCAAAAAAAAGATAATAGCTCAAAATGCATCCAGAGGAGCCAAGGAACTCGAACTAAAGGATCACCTAGCATGGATCCCAAGTCAAACTATCAACCATGTCTCACATGAGAGAATACATGGACTTTGGCCGATTCAAGGAGAGCAATTGTGATCACGTGTGCATGTTTTTATTTTGCGTTTAAATGCTGAATCATCATTGTTTAAAGTCGTATTATTTTATCAGTGAGACCTTGTTAGAATAAAGAGGTCAAGGACTAGCTTTAAATCTTTTTGTGCTTGGCCATTTGGAGCAAGTGTAGCCAAACACTACATTTCTGCTTTTGGTTTGCCTTTGATAAAGGCTGTTGGGTTGCAAACCTAATTCCCTCCAGAGGCTCTATCAAGTCATCCTTATTGTTGCTGTAAACCCTAGCAAAAGATGAATCACAATTCATGTGTAGAGTTCTTCTTCCAAGCTTGAAGTTTCTTCAAGTTGTCGACTCCCTTGGTGAGTCATATCCGAGTAGTGTGCGTGTAAATCAAATCCATCATTTGTGAGTGTAGGTGGATTTTCTTAATACTATATTTTTCTTCTTCTCTTTCCAAGAATTAGAAGCTTCGACAAAGGTATAGAACCTCTCATTGAAGCATGATTGGAGAGCTTCCTTCCAAAGAAGTCGAAGAGAACGATAAGCGCAATTGTAACTCCTATTCAAGCAACTTGCACTCCAATCAGCATATCTTTTCCTCCACAACGATTCAACCCTCCATTTTTGGAGACGCTCATCCTCACTTATATAGCTTTAACTTGCCTAAAAAATCACATCAATTCTTTTTCAAACAGGTGAATTATGCCTCTCCAAAGTTCACATTTCTTTTCAGCCATAACATAATTCTGGATTCCTTTACTCCACGTATTCTTTCGCCCCAAATTTGGACCACATCTTATTCACTTCCTCCACAAAAATTTGTACAAATTTCAGTCTCAAATGCCAAGTAAAGATCGATTTGTGCTTGTGGGAAGTTGCTACTCTCTCGGCCACAAACAGTTTTTTGGAAAGTCGAGTCACCTTTGTTCTTCAACTTCCATCTCCATTTCGTAGCACATCAAAAATTGTGCGGCTTTATGTCAAAGTGGACAATTTTGTATTAGAAGCATTGAGAGACGTTATAAATAGTATCAGAGCCCCTGTCTAACCGAGACTATGGCCGATGAGGACATCGAGTTCCGAAAGAGGAGAGATTGTGACAGTCTGTCATGTGAAAGCTATGACGGCCCATCCCAAGTGGGATGCATATTTCTGCATTGTTTGGTTGAGTGAAAATGCATGACTTATAATAGTGGAGTTCTTCATACCTAGTGCAACGCATTTTGGGCAACCCCAAAAACAAATCTGCGTTCCAAAGTTGACCTAAAACAGAACGGGTAACGACCTGACTCAAAAACTGAATAGAGTCTTTCGACCCTTAATTCTTATTATTTATTTAAACAACAAAAGTCTAAATAATTTAAATATAAGTCAGAACCCAAACAATTGGCTAACAAGTCCAACATTCTCAAAAATTAAAATCTAACTTTTGGAGGGAAAATAAAAGTTTTAGGAAAAAATATTAAATTTGAGAAACTCGCTCGCCAAGTTTACTTTTGAGTCGACAGATGAACGTCCTCCTAATTACATCATGAAAGGTATGTCGTTGGGGTGAGTCAAATAAACTCAATCGGGATGCATTACTTATATCTAGTTTTCATGTTTAATTTAATAATTTAATAACAATTTAAAAATTCGAATAAAATTGAGTCACTCACGGTCTCCATACATATTATGACTTATGCAATGCAACGAAAACAACAATACTAAGCAAATCGCTAACTCCAATTATAACATCCAAGGATTTTGCACTCAGGGACACAGCATAGCCAGCTGTCTCATACTCTAGTTAAAATAAGTTTTTCGTGACAAAAATGGAAACGTGCATAAAACGATATATGCATTCAAATAAAATGTTAATAGAGGATTTATCAATTATTTTAAGAAACAAAATAATTAATTAAAGCAGAAAAAATAAATCTTATTTCAAATAGGCCTATTCTAGTCCAAACCCAATGAAATCCAGGTCCAAGCCAAAAATCAATTTTTTAAATTTAATACTTCGCGCCGAACAAAAAATAAACTTGTTAAATTTTTTGTTTAAAATTGGCACATCAAATCCTCATTTACCTCAAAAAATCATTCCAAAATTAATTGGGTATTTTAATCTCTCAAATCGGTTCAATTTGATAAGGATTATGCAAGGCAGCGTCGTGAACGACGCTGCTGAAATTCTATGTGCGCCATCTTCAGACACCTCCACAAGTTTTGGTTGTCGAAAGTTGCGAAATGATAATCACCCAAGTCAGGCACCCCAAAAGCTATGCTGTTTCCTCCATAGAGTTGTTTGAAAGGTAATCCACATCAACTATGTTTAATAAATTTCTAACATAGGTAAAGTTTGATTCTTCCTCACCTATTACTAGTTTGAATTTAGCGTGCAAAAAGGCTCCGGCCTTCACTGTGACTTCCAACGTCACCCCCTCCTCCCCCCAAGCACATTATGGTCTACTCTTACCATGTGTCTCTCTCCTTCTCACTAGATGGTCCTCACCATCAAAAATACAAAATATGAAAGCGTAATGTTCAACAAAGATTCTAAATAAATAAATACAAAGTTGGATTAAAGGAGCCTTCTTGATTTCGCCCATGGGCTCTCCTTCATGAAGATTGTTGGTCCAAATTGCTCTTGGACTTGGCATACTTAGTGTCTTCGAAATGTGCCAAGTATTTGAGCTTTCCCTTGGCTCCTTGAAGGTTGGTCTTTCCTTCAAGTGACCAAGGTCCTCAAAATTCAAGTTAACCTTAAGAGTTATGTTACATTTGGAGAAGATACTCATATTGACTTTCATGCTAATGGTTAAAGGATCCGATCAGCTTGTCCTTTGTTTGTTCCTTGCATGAGATGTCTCCTTCAATTTATCAAAGAAAGAAGTACTTGCAAAATAGGTGATGTAATACCCGGCTTTACGAGATTTAATATTATAATATATGATGACATTTTTGTAAATATGTCAAATCAAGTCTGTTTTATGAAAAGAAAGCGTTATTAGAATCCTAACGATTTATAGGAATTTTAAGAAATTTACGGGATTTTTCGGAGTAATAACGCTATATTTCGAGTAATTACGTTTCTCGTAATATAAAAGACGTTTTAGTAAAAATAGTAAACGAGGTCTGATTTGTGAACGGACAGTTTTAATAGAACCCAAATAATAAGTTGGAATTATTGGTGAAATAAGAAAGTTTGGAGAAACCGAATAGCTAGTTAATTAACGAAACAAAGGACGAAATAAATAGAAATATGTACTAAGGGCAAAATGATAATTTTGCAAACCAAATTTTATTAAAAAACATCACTGTAACACCCCTAGTACTGTACCCATTTACCCGTATAAATTTTTCATTTTCTTTTATACTTAGTGTTTATGCGGAAAACAATTTAAAATCAATTGTGTAAATCATTTAAAACATTTAAAACTAATATTAAAACTATTATTTAAAACTATAAGTAAATCAGTTTATAAATAAAACAAAGGGAGGGCTGAAAAGTCATTCTGCTGAGGGAGAAAAGTGGCTACCGATTGCTGACAGCGATCAGTGGCCAGCGATCGGGCGCTGGCAGCGATTGCTGCCCAGCGCTCGATCGCTGCAGCGCCGATCGCTGCACCAGCGATCGAGCGCTGGCAGTGATTGCTGGCCAGCGACCGAGCACTGGCAACGATCGCTGGCCAGCGACCGAGCGCTGGCAGCGCTCGCTGCCCAGCGATCGGTCACTGCCCACTCTGGACTTTTCCAGAGCGCAGCGACAAATACTGTAACCTCCATACTGTAACCTTCAACTTTCCTCCCTGGAATCCGATTTCCAGAGAGCCCTTCCCTTCTATAATTCATCCCCTACATACATACATGTCTATACATATTCATTTCTTCTTCATTCCCTTTTCATTCAGCTACCTATATGCACGCAATACTTTCGTAAAAACAAACTGCGTGGATATGTTTAAAAATCGACAATCCATCCTGTTTTCAATTTACCACGCAGTCCTAAAACAGATTTTTCCCAAGCAATTATAAAACAGTTTTCAAAACGTTTAAAAATTCTAACGTAAACATATAAACTACCAGAGCCAAACATCCTAAAATCTCTATACATTTTAACCAAAAACATCCAGATAATCCTCAAAATGTATACCCATCCCAAAACCCTCAAAACACGTATATACTTCCCCCACGAATCGGTAAAGCATCGACTGTACAGCGCACCACCGTAAGCATCATCCATCAACCGAGTCATGCCTCAGGTGGAGGGATCTCATCCTCACCTGGCTCGATGTCACCTAACATGTCACCTACACCATATGGTGTAGACCAATTGGTCAGAGTAAGTCACGGAAACTTACCTTGAGCGCACAGATTCTCGAGCTTCGTCCAAGAGAGTCGTTCACCTAAGCAATTCGAAGCACTTATCGTTAAAACAAATTTAAACTTCTAAACGTCCAACTTCAACGAAACCTTAACTAAGGAATTCCTTAAAACTTCTAGCTCATCAAATCGAGATACTTAAACGACTAATTCATCCTCGATGGTTCGAAATTACAATTAACGAACTTTTCCAAGAATTCCTAATTTTTTTAACCTTTTTACGATTTGATTTAACTTCGTCCAATAACGTCAAATACGTCCAATATATACTTAACCATGGCTAACCTATTAATTACGAACCCTAAATCTCATTTTTTAACGAAAATCGATCGAAACCCTAATTACCTAAAACGTCGTAAACGTCGAAATAAAAGCTCTAAGAACGTAGATGCATACCTAGGATAGCGAGAGGAGGAGAAACCGTGAAGAACAGAGGAGAAACGGAGGTCAGGATGTTGAGAAGTCACCGCGGCCGTGAGAGGAGAAGCTCTCTGGCGATCGTGATTTCCAGAGAAGAAGAGAGAAGTGAGGGAGAAATGATTTTAGGTTAGATTTATAATATAAAATTGCAAATTACTATTCTGCCCTTATTTGATTTTTATATTGGTTTCGTCCTTCGATTCGTCAATCGTCTAGCTATTCGGTTTCTCTAAACTTCCCTACTTCACCAATAAGTCCAACTCGTTAATAGGGTTTATTCAAAACTGTCCTTTCGCAATTTGGACCTCATTTACTATTTTTACTAGAACGTCAATTATATTACGATAGAGGTAATTACTCGGAATATAGCGTTATTACTCCGAAAATTTCCATAATTTTCCTAAAATTCCTATTAATCGTTAGGATCATAATGACGCTTTCCGTTTGCGAAACTGATTTGATTTGACATATTTACGAAAAATGCCATTAGATAATGAAATAATAATATAATATAATATATCCAAAAACCCGTACAAGCCGGGTATTACATTCCACCCACCTTATTTAGAATTTTGTTCACAAAATTAAATCATGCAAACAAATCAGGATACTTAGTCATCATATCCTGCTGTCGTTCCCACGTAGCCTCTTCCACCTCGTGGTTCCGCCACAAAACTTTGACCAGTGGAATCTCTTTGTTGCGCAAGACTTTGGTGGAATACTCCAAAATGCGTACCGGCCCCACCTCGTAAGTCAAGGTAGGCTGTACCTCGATCTCTGTAGCCTCCACGATATGCGACGGGTCGCGTAAGCACTTCCGAAGCATAGATACATGAAACACATCGTGGATACCCTCCATAGAAGCCGGAAGCTGTAATCTGTACGCCAACTTCCCGATCCTCTTCAGAATAGGAAAGGGCCCCACATAACGAGGGTTCAACTTACCCCTCCTTCCAAATCTCGCTACGCCTTTGAACGGAGAAACTTTCGAGTAGACCTCATCGCCTTCCTCGAACTCCAGCTCTCTCCGTCTGGTATCAGCATAGCTCTTCTGCCTGCTCTGTGCTACCTCTATACGCTGTCGAATGATGGCAATCTTCTCTGCCGTCTGCTGTAGAATCTCAGGACCAACGATGCTGGCCTCGCCAACCTCGTCCCAATACAACAGGAGATCTACACTTTCGACCATACAGCGCCTCATATGGAGCCATGCCAATAGTAGCCTGGAAGCTGTTATTATAAGAGAACTCGATCAGTGGCAAATACCTGCTCCACGATCCCTGAAACTCCAGCACACATGCTCTGAGCATATCCTCCAGAATCTGATTCGTCCTCTCTGTCTGTCCATCAGTCTGAGGATGAAATGCGGTGCTGAAATTAAGCTGACTCCCCATAGCCTTGTGCAGACTCTTCCAGAACTTCGAGGTAAATCTCGGATCTCGATCTGAGACAATAGAAGCTGGCACGCCATGCAGTCTGACAATCTCCTGCACATAGAGCTCTGTGAGCTGATCCATAGACGATGTCATCTTCACAGATAAGAAGTGGGCCGACTTTGTCAATCGGTCCACAATAACCCAAATGCCGTCATGGCCTCTCGTAGTCCTCGGGAGCCCCACAATGAAATCCATGGAGATCTGCTCCCACTTCCACTCCGGAATCGGCAGTGGTAACAGTGTTCCAGCGGGTCTCTGGTGCTCAGCCTTTACCTGCTGACATACTAGGCAGGTCTCAACGTACTTGGCAACTTCCCTCTTCATGTTCGGCCACCAGAAGTGCTGTTTCAAATCCCGGTACATCTTGGTACTCCCCGGGTGTACAGAATATGCCGAAGAATGTGCCTCGGCCAATATCTCCTTCTTTAGATCCTCGTCACTAGGCACGTACCACCTATGCCTGAACTTCAGAATACCATCCTCTGATAAATGGAAATCTGACGAGTCTCCCAATGTCATGCTCGATCGAAGCTCCATACACTCCGTATCACTCTGCTGAGCCTCGCGTGTACGATCAAGAATAGTTGGCCTGAGAGAAATGTTGGCAAGCATATAGGACAACTCAGCCACTATCTCCACGTCGAATTTCTCAATCTCAGACCGCAGCGTAACTGACATCGCTGCTAATGATGGCTGACTCACAGAAGGCACTCTACTCAATGCATCAGCTACCTTGTTCGCCTTTCCTGGGTGGTACTTGATATCAAAATCGTAATCATTGACGAACTCAAGCCATCGCCTCTGTCGCATATTTAGCTCTTTCTGCGTAAATAAGTACTTCAAGCTCTTGTGGTCGGAAAATATCTCGCACTGCTGCCCATATAAATAATGCCTCCATATCTTCAGTGCGAAGACTACAGCTGCTAACTCGAGGTCGTGCGTGGGGTAGTTCTGCTCGTACGGCTTCAACTGCCGAGAAGCATAAGAAATAACTCTCCCCTCCTGCATCAATACACAACCGAGTCCCACTCCCGATGCATCAAAATAATCACTGTATCTGACACCTTCATCAGGTAATGCCAGTACTGGAGCGGTGGTCAATCTCTGCTTTAACTCCATAAAACTATCATCACAAGCAGCCGACCATATAAATCTCTCGTTCTTCCGAGTCAATCGTGTAAGGGGAAGTGCGATCGTCGAGAATCCCTCTATAAACTTCCGATAATAACCGGCCAACCCGAGAAATCCACGCACCTCGCGTACGTTCTTCGGCTGTGGCCAATCTCTGACCACCTGAATCTTGCTCGGATCCACAGAAACTCCGTCCTGTGATATAATATGGCCTAGGAAGCTCACCCTGTCGAGCCAGAACTCGCACTTCGAAAACTTTGGATACAGATGGTGCTGACATAGGGTCCTCAGAACAATCCTCAGATGCTCCTCGTGTTCTTCCTTCGTCTTAGAGTAGATCAATATGTCGTCGATGAAAACCACCACGAACTTGTCCAGATACTCCTTGAAGACACGGTTCATCAAGTCCATAAACGCTGCAGGGGCATTAGTAAGTCCAAAAGACATGACAAGGAACTCATATTGCCCATACCTCGTTCGGAATGCTGTCTTCGGTATATCATCCATACGGACCTTCAGCTGATTGTAACCCGAGCGGAGATCATTCCTGGAAAATACTCGGGCACCCTGTAGCTGATCAAATAAGTCGTCAATCCGGGGCAGTGGATACTTATTCTTCACTGTGAGCTTATTCAGCTCCCTGTAATCAATGCACATCCTGAGGGTCCCGTCTTTCTTCTTGACGAATAGAACAGGCGCACCCCAGGGTGAAACACTGGGTCGAATGAAACCTTTCTCCAATAACTCATCAAGCTGAGTCCTCAACTCTCTCAACTCGGCTGGTGCCAACCGGTATGGGTTCTTAAACCTCGGTGCAGAGTTAGGATATACGTCAATAGTGAACTCAATCTCCCGGTCCGGTGGTAATCCGGGAAGATCATCAAGAAAGATGCCAGAAAACTCTCTGACTATAGGAATATCGCTCGGCTTCAATCCGCTGAGCAACTGACAATCAAAGACAGAGGCCAAATAAATAGAGCACGCACCTTTAAACTGCTCGTTGACCGTCATGGAATAAGAGATAGGCGAGCTACTCAATCTGCTCATCGCCTGATAAGAAAACTCGACTTTACCCAGAGGTCGAAAGGTGACATCCCAAATCGACAGTCGATGGTGGCGAAATGCTGTGACAGCCAGTCCATCCCTAAGATAAGATCATAGTGCTCGATGCCCATAACAATAAGGCGGGCATAGAGGGTGCGATCCCCAACCGAGATAATATTGCCCTGAACAATACGACCTGACTGCATACGCTCTCCTGAAGGTAGCATCACACTATACTCGCATTCTGCTAACTCAGGCGCAAGCCTCAATCTCGACACACAAGTGGTGGAAATAAAAGAATGTGTAGCCCCCGTGTCTAGTAAAGAAAATACAGGAACACCAGTAACCAATATAGTACCTGCTATCACGGCTGGCTGATCCTCGTTATCAACATCTCCAGGCTCAATAAATGCAAATATCCTCGGGGTCACTCTCCTCTGATCGGTATCTGCCCTCGGACAGCTCTGAGCAAAGTGGCCGACCTCCCCACATCGGTAACAACTGTTCGTGCCCAATCGGCACGCACCGTAGTGTTCCTTCTGGCATATAGGACAAACAGGTTTCGGAGCTGCCCCTTGAACTTGCTTGCCTTTCCCCCGATCATTACCTCCCTCAAGAGGTCTTTTCACACCCCTCGGCTGCTGCTGGGGCTGTGCTCTAGGCTGCCCTCCTCGGTTCTGTGACTGAGGACGGATCTCACGAAAGAAGCCCTTCGCTGGCTCCCTCGGTCTAACACAAGTGGCTCTGGCAGCCTCAATATCCAGAGCTCTGGCTGTGATGTCAGAATAAGGCACGTCAATTATACCTGAGACAACCACGTGCATCCGGATCTCCGGATTAAGCCCCTCCATAAACTGGTGCACCTTCTCCTCATTATCGCTAACAAGACGAGGTGCAAACCTGGATAAAGCTTCAAACCTCCAAATATAATCGGCAACTGAACCAGTCTGCTTCAGCTGCATAAACTCGTTCCTCTTAGCCACCCTCACTGTGCGGCTGAAATACTTGTCGAAGAATAGAAACTTGAACCGATCCCAAGTCATAACTGATACATCCGTCGTCGACTTGATCGAGTCCCACCAGAAACGGGCATCCATCGCCAAGTGAAAGGTAGCATACGCCACCTTGCTCCCGTTCCCTACCTCGGCATAAGCTAACATATCTTCCATCACCCGGATCCATTCCTCGGCACGTGTCGGATCCGATGATTGACCATCAAATACTGGAGGTCGTAGGCCTTGAAACCTCTGCATGCCCTGGTTATTGGGAACTATCAAATCCTGGGCTCTCTGATTCTCTCGCTGGTTCTCTCGATTCACTAAATCTGTAATTTGTTGCGCTTGCCGGTCCATATGCTGAGACTGGCGGTCTAACAACTCTGTAAGTCGATCCATCGCGTCATCTCTAGGATCCCTTCCTCGAACCATATTTATAAAACTCCTATAAAATTTAAAACAAGTAATCTCTAAGAAGCAAAATCAAACAAAGGTATAAACAGACTTACAGTTGATGAAGGATGTCCGCGTAGTGGCTGTGCAGTCGAGCAGTCTACAGAACTGATTTTAAAACCCGGGGGCTCTGATACAATAATTGTAACACCCCTAGTACTGTATCCATTTACCCGTATAAATTTTTCATTTTCTTTTATACTTAGTGTTTATGCGGAAAACAATTTAAAATCAATTGTGTAAATCATTTAAAACATTTAAAACTAATATTAAAACTATTATTTAAAACTATAAGTAAATCAGTTTATAAATAAAACAAAGGGAGGGCTGAAAAGTCATTCTGCTGAGGGAGAAAAGTGGCTACCGATCGCTGACAGCGATCAGTGGCCAGCGATCGGGCGCTGGCAGCGATTGCTGCCCAGCGTTAGATCGCTGCAGCGCCGATCGCTGCACCAGCGATCGAGCGCTGGCAGCGATCGCTGGCCAGCGACCGAGCGCTGGCAGCGCTCGCTGCCCAGCGATCGGTCGCTGCCCACTCTGGACTTTTCCAGAGCGCAGCGACAAATACTGTAACCTCCATACTACAACCTTCAACTTTCCTCCCTGGAATCCGATTTCCAGAGAGCCCTTCCCTTCTATAATTCATACCCTGCATACATACATGTCTATACATATTCATTTCTTCTTCATTCCCTCTTCATTCAGCTACCTATATGCACGCAATACTTTCGTAAAAACAAACCGCGTGGATATGTTTAAAAATCGACAATCCATCCTGTTTTCAATTTACCACGCAGTCCTAAAACAGATTTTTTTTCCCAAGCAATTATAAAACAGTTTTCAAAACGTTTAAAAATTCTAACGTAAACATATAAACTACCAGAGCCAAACATCCTAAAATCTCTATACATTTTAACCAAAAACATCTAGATAATCCTCAAAATGTATACCCATCCCAAAACCCTCAAAACACGTATATACTTCCCCCACGGGTCGGTAAAAGCATCGACTGTACAGCGCACCACCGTAAGCATCATCCATCAACCGAGTCATGCCTCAGGTGGAGGGATCTCATCCTCACCTGGCTCGATGTCACCTAACACGTCACCTACACCATACAGACATCTATGAGATAATGAAATCTCAATAAGCTACGTAAATGCAAATGCGTGGTCATGCATGCTCAATGCTATGAAAACAGTCCATGTCAGTTCATATATCAATACGTGTTAGTTTATGGTTATCGGAAACGCTCGACAGATAGATAGGGCACGTCCAGCGGTTAGACAGCGCACACCATCTGAAGGGAGGGAAACCCGCTCACCACAGAACGCCAGGTCTGAACCTCATCCTCGATAACCCCATGCCATGGTTGTTTACTGTGATACTTTACTTGCCTTTACGATGCATGTTCTTTTCATGAAATCCGTGCATAAATTCATTTTCATGTAGTTTTTAAAACCATGATGCATGAACAGTTCAATATAAACACAAAGTAAACAATCATCATATATACCATCAAAGACTACAGAAGCATAACCTATAACCTGTAAAAGACTAAACCTAACTACCCATCAAAGCAATTTAAACAAATAACGCTTCAGGGATCCTCGATACGACAACGAAGTATGGTGTAGACCAATTGGTCAGAGTAAGTCACGGAAACTTACCTTGAGCGCACAGATTCTCGATCTTCGTCCAAGAGAGTCGTTCACCTAAGCAATTCGAAGCACTTATCGTTAAAACAAATTTAAACTTCTAAACGTCCAACTTCAACGAAACCTTAACTAAGGAATTCCTTAAAACTTCTAGCTCATCAAATCGAGATACTTAAATGACTAATTCATGCTCGATGGTTCGAAATTACAATTAAGAAACTTTTCCAAGAATTCCTAATTTTTTTAACCTTTTTACGATTTGATTTAACTTCGTCCAATAACGTCAAATACGTCCAATATATACTTAATCATGGCTAACCTATTAATTACGAACCCTAAATCTCATTTTTTAACGAAAATCGATCGAAACCCTAATTACCTAAAATGCCGTAAACGTCGAAATAAAAGCTCTAAGAACGTAGATGCATACCTAGGATAGCGAGAGGAGGAGAAACCGTGAAGAACAGAGGAGAAACGGAGGTCGGGATGTTGAGAAGTCACCGCGGCCGTGAGAGGAGAAGCTCTCTAGCGATCGTGATTTCCAGAGAAGAAGAGAGAAGTGAGGGAGAAATGATTTTAGGTTAGATTTATAATATAAAATTGCAAATTACTATTCTGCCCTTATTTGATTTTTATATTGGTTTCGTCCTTCGATTCGTCAATCGTCTAGCTATTCGGTTTCTCTAAACTTCCCTACTTCACCAATAAGTCCAACTCCTTAATAGGGTTTATTCAAAACTGTCCGTTCGCAATTTGGACCTCATTTACTATTTTTACTAGAACGTCAATTATATTACGATAGAGGTAATTACTCGGAATATAGCGTTATTACTTCGAAAATTTCCATAATTTCCTAAAATTCCTATTAATCGTTAGGATCATAATAACGCTTTCCGTTTGCGAAACTGATTTGATTTGACATATTTACGAAAAATGCCATTAGATAATGAAATAATAATATAATATAATATATCCAAAAACCCGTACAAGCCGGGTATTACAATCACAACCCTTCTTCCTTCACCATTTTGCACGCCAGAGAGCTTTTTCCTCTCGGCTTCCTCTCTGTCGCGACGATTTCCTCCACTTCCGAACTCCGTTCTCTCATCGATCGTCTCGATTCTTCGCGATTTCTTTCCCAATCCCAATCCTAGGTACGATTCTAAGGTTTTAGAAAAGTTTATTTTGATTTTTACAAAGTCGAAACGATTAGGGTTTATACAAAAAATGCGATTTAGGGTTTGAAATTTATAGATTTGCCGTGTTTAAGGATATAAAGGACGTTTTGAACGTTATTGGATGAAGTTAAATCGATTTGTGGAAAAAGTTAAAAATTGGAAGATTTTCGTGTTTTTAGGAAAACTCGTTAATTGTGGTTTTAAACTATCGAGCGTTAATCGTTGTTTAAATACTTCGATTAGTTAAGTTAAGATTTTAGGAAATTCCTTAGTTAAGGATTTCGTTAGTTTTGGATATTTAATTGTTTAAGCTCGTTTTAACGACAATTTGGTGAAATTGCTTAGGTGAACAACGCTCGTGGACGGAGCTTGAGCTGCAACGGACACGAGGTAAGTTCTCGTGATTTTCTCTGGCCGATTGGCCTACACCGTACGTCGAAGTCGTCTCGAGGAGTTTTGGTGACGTGCTTGTTTAATTGTTTTGGTTGGGTAGTTAGGTTGATTTGTTTTATAGTTTATGCATTTATAGTCTTGATGGTACACATGTTGCTTGCTTATGTTTATATTGAACTGTTCACGCATCACGTGTTTTAAAAGAGCATGAAAATGAATTTCCGCACGATGTTTTAAAGAAAATGGCGATGTGGCATGGAGAGGGGCTTGATCTATTGTGAAGATCGACTACGGGTTTGTCACAATACCACATCTATTATGTACTCATACAGTTATACAGTTATAGATCATGCGAGATGGGGTTCAGACACGGCTGTACGCGTTGTAAGCGTGCTCTAGTTGGAAAGAATAGTCCGACCGCTGGATGTGCTCTCTCCGGTTAGGGGGTTGAGATCTCGGTGACACCCACAGAGTAAAGATAAAGAAAATGCTGCATGATTTCTGAACTCATATGCACAGCATGCATTTACATTTATGAGAGCTTGCTGAGATTTTTATCTCATAGGTGTTTGTATGGTGTAGGTGACTTCGACATAGATGACGATGAGATCCCTCCACCTGAGGAGTGATGCAGTTGACTGAAGATGGTCGCGGGAGTGTGTTGGCACAGTCGAGGCGTGTAACACCCGGAAAATTTTGACTACGTGTTTAGACCTAAGTTAGTGAGGTATGAGAGTGCTTTGTGAGGGGTTTAGAAGGGATAGGATGAGAGGAGAAAAGAGAAAATAAAGTGGTTTGACAATTCAAACCAAAGGGTTTGAAAAGTCAAACCACCAATAGGATTTTTATGCATTAATGGTATGAAAAATAATAA
Source organism: Begonia masoniana (assembly GCA_022432975.1). Lineage (NCBI taxonomy): Eukaryota > Viridiplantae > Streptophyta > Magnoliopsida > Cucurbitales > Begoniaceae > Begonia > Begonia masoniana. Next base: position 43,500,511 of record CM039505.1, on the reverse strand, counting down.
ATAAAATGAATGAAAAGTGGAGAGAAGTATGGCATAACACGTTGGAAGACAATGGTGAAAAGGGAGGGTTAAAGTGAAATTTTAAAGATTTAGGTGGTAAAAACAAAAAGGTGAAAAAGTTAATTGTTTAAAATGATAAAATTGTAAATTTGGAGTCATCTTCCTCCTCTTGTCTTCCCTCCCACGAACCAGCAACCCTAGAGCCCCTCTTGTAACGACCCTGTTTCCCAGCAAGATATTGTCCGCTCTGGGGATTGGGCCGCAACCCAATATCCTCCCCTCACGGCTTTGTTTGGCGAGAACTTCCCGGAAGGTCACCCAACCTGGAATTACTCTCGCCGAAGCCCTCTTAACTTCGGAGTTCTTATGGGATCCGTTGCCAATTGAGCTCCAAAACGCGTCTTGCTATCTTGGGAGGGATCTCTTACATATGTTTCATTTCCACATACTTCCCCAAGCGCTGTGGGATTGTGACGACCCCCTCTTTTACGACCTGTCACCTTCCGGCTCGCCCGCGCGGACGTACCGCCATCCGGGTTCCGGTTCGTGCAGCCATCGTACCAGTACAGATTCGGGACTTACAGATTCGGGTCATCACAATCACCCCCCTTGGGGGCCCAACGTCCTCGTTGGCCACAATTCCGGTTGGGTACAGGCTCTGATACCATTTGTAACGACCCTGTTTCCCAGCAAGATATTGTCCGCTCTGGGGATTGGGCCGCAACCCAATATCCTCCCCTCACGGCTTTGTTTGGCGAGAACTTCCCGGAAGGTCACCCAACCTGGAATTACTCTCGCCGAAGCCCTCTTAACTTCGGAGTTCTTATGGGATCCGTTGCCAATTGAGCTCCAAAACGCGTCTTGCTATCTTGGGAGGGATCTCTTACATATGTTTCATTTCCACATACTTCCCCAAGCGCTGTGGGATTGTGACGACCCCCTCTTTTACGACCTGTCACCTTCCGGCTCGCCCGCGCGGACGTACCGCCATCCGGGTTCCGGTTCGTGCAGCCATCGTACCAGTACAGATTCGGGACTTACAGATTCGGGTCATCACACCTCTCCTCCATTTTCTCAAGTTCTTCAAGGGATTTCAAGGTAAAAATAAGTAGGTTTTGGTTTTATGCACTTAAAGTAAAGTTTGTTGAAGGTTTTAGTGAGTTTTAAGTGTTTTTGGTGAGGGCTTGGAAACCCTAATTGGTGAAGTCCGAAAATTGAGTTCTAAATGTTAGATTTCTTCCTTATGTTGATGATTTGGTTGTTGAATGACTTGGTTAGGTAGATTGAGGGTTAGATTGAAGATTGGTGAAGTGTTCCACAAAAATGGTTGAAGAACACCTATATACCCGATCCTGTGACTGGATTTTTGAGTTGGCTAATGTGTTTGTTTGGTTAATTTGGGTGTTTCAATGGATAGTAGACGTGTAGAGGTTTCCGAAATGGGGTGGCACGTCGAAATCCGTTGAAAAATAAGAGAGTTACGACCGTTTGAAGTTGGACGGTCAATTTTGGTGTAAAATCGGGTTTGGAGTTAAGTTGTGAGTTTAGGTTGAAATGTGTGATTAGTTTAGTTAGAAAAATCCTTATAATTTATTTAGGTTGTTACTAAGTGAATTTTCGTTATTGGTTAGGTGATCGAACGTTTGTTTTGTTGGACGGTGTGAACGAGGAAGTATCGAGCAGCAACCAGGTAAGTAGTGGAGTGCGTGTTTGTTGCCTTCGGGCCTACACCATAGAACGGTAGGGATTGTTTAATTGTTGCTATGTTTTGCTTTGTGTCATGCATCGTGTGTCACGCATCATGGTTTTCTAAACTACGAAATTACGTGTTTTGTATCCTTGAGCGGTGAGAATGAAATGAAAGATAAGAAAAGATTTGCAACGTGGTCGTGAGTATGAATTCCTCGACCTATTCATGCTTGAAGTGCACAATAGGGTTTGTGCTTGAAGTGCACTCGTGCTTGAAGTGCACGATGAGGATTCTACGATCGATTGGCACGATGAGGATTCTACGATCGATTGGGGGATTCTAATGTACGTAATGAGTCGTGAGTATGAATTTCTCGACCTCAACCTGTTCGTGCTTGAAGTGCACAATGGGGTTGGTGCTTGAAGTGCACCCGTGCTTGAAGTGCACAATGAGGTTCGTGCTTGAAGTGCACTCGTGCTTGAAGTGCACGATGAGGATTCTACGATCGATTGGAGGAGATTCGGTTGGCTGTTTTGGACTGTGTTGGGACGTGTGCCTCCGGTCTAGCTCCGTGGGTCAAGGCGTGGCCGTCCTGGACTGTGTGGGGACGTGTGCCTACTTGATTCACCTGGAAGTGAAAGATAAAAATGCAATTGAAACGAAAAAGAAAACAACAGAGTGTGTAGAGACTGCATGTTAGGGTTCAGTCAAACATTTAGTGTGTGTTGTGCATTATTTCCCTACTTGCTAAGCGTTAGGCTTACCTTTTTGTGTGTTCTGTGGTGTAGGTGACGATTTGTATACAGGTGAGGTAGACGAGACTACCAAGGATTAGGCTGCAGTCGGAGGAGTACGGAGTCCGCCGGTGCAGGCTATTGTCGGGGCGTTTTGACCACTGGATGTCTCGGGTAGTGGGAGGTGAATGTTTGACATGGATAGTTTAATTTGTAAGTATTTTGGTATGGATTGTTGGTGTGTGGAAATGTTGTTTTGTGGAAGTTAGGAAACTTTATTAAGTTGTGGTAAATTGGGTTCGTAAATATTTTCGTATGTATGTTACCGGGTTTACGAGTTGATTTGGAGATGGATAGTGAGTATAAAGTATAGTTGTTCGTGATGGAAGCTGTGTGTTTTCCGGGATTTATTTCAGGTTTTGGGTATTTAAAGTTTTAGGCGTTATATTGCCCGTTTTGATTTTAAAGTAACTAACGTCAGGTTATGTTTGTGATTTTTGTATTTATTCGTTTTAAGTCGGTTTTCCGAGATTTTTACGGGACTCGAAGATTTAGGTGTCGGGAAGGTATGTTTGAATTTTCAGAATTTTTGGAGGTGTCGGGAGTGGAGAAAAGTGTAGAAATGTGAAGGAAAGTCGAGAGAGTCGGAAAAAGGGTATTTTTGGTCATTTTGGGGCCGAAAACCCGAGGGGGTGGCGATTATTCGCCACCCAAACGCCACCAATCGCCTCGGGGGTGTTTTTGGGCGAAGATGGCAGAGAGGGTGGCGATTATTCGCCACCCGGAGGCGAATAATCGCCACGGCACGCGTGAAGCACGCGAGAAAAGGAAGCTGGGGCGCGCTGGCGGGCCCCAGCGCGCGCGCATCGCGCGCGTAGCACGCACGCCGTGCGCGGCCTGGGCGCGCCCGACGCCCAGCGCCCCTCCTTGCAAAATTTTGATTTTTTTTCGTTTTTCGCCTGATTTCCACTATGTTTTGAACCGAAATTTTTCCAACGTATCTTAACGTATTTTAGACACGTGTTCCAAGAAATTTGAGGGTTCGAAAAACCCGAACATCGAGCCGGAAATTTTACAAAAACTGAGCCGAATATTTTACGAAAATTATTTTAAACGATGTTTTAAATGCGGGTTTAGTTTGCAATCGTAGCGCACCGAGCCGGGTCGTGTTTGGGGTGTTACAAGGCGTATTTTGACCCGTGGGACTCATGGTTAGATGTTTTGAGGGTTTTTGGGAATTGTCGGGCTAATGGTTGTATAGTTAGAACATTGTAGGATGTTTGGATCTGATAGTTGATAGATTTATATTTTGACGTTTTAAACGTTTTGAAATCTGTTATAACTGTTTTTATAAGCTGCTTGGAAAGTATAGTTTTAAACATATCCACGCAGTTTGTTTTATGAAATTTGGTTATGCGTTACAAGTATTTTGAGTCGGTTTTAGTAATAGGTGGAGTGAAATGTATGTTTCAGTGCTTTAATGTTGAGGGAATAAGAATGTATAGAAGTGTGATGTGCAGGGATGAGAAATTGTATGAAAGAAAGTGGTGTTTTGCTCTCTGGAATTTCGGATTCCAGAGAGCATTTGTAAATAAAAAAAAAAAAAAGAAGAAGAAGGAAAAGAGTATGGATCGCCTCGCTCTGGAAAAATCCAGAGCGGCTAGCGATCTATCGCTGGGCAGCAATCGCTGCCAGCGATCGATCGCTGAGGCAGCGATCACTGCCAACGATCGGTCACCTATGGTAAATCGAGGAGAAATCCTCTTTTTGCCCCTGCTCCTGTTTCTAAATAATTAAATGTTTTTACTGTTTTATAATTGTTTATTCAATTGTTTTATTAAATTGTTTTAACATTTGCTTTAAAAGATTTTCTAAACGAACTTCAATTTCGATTTCAACTAGATTTCCGCTGAAAGGTTAATTTAGTCCATTTAAAGTTATAAGTATAGAGATAAAAAAAAAAAATATGTACGAAAAATTGGGTACAGTATTAGGGTCGCTACAGGTGAGGAGTTTAGATAATCTTCAAGGTTGTGACCTCGTGAGTGGACCTTGAGACACATCAAGTCCTCAACAATCCTGTTACAAACTTCATAGTGATTTTATCAAAGGTCTATTCAGGTATAGGCAGAGGCTGCAGCAATGAAGTCGGTCTCTGATGCTTAGCCTTAATCTGCTGACAAGTCAAACACTTAAATACATATTTTGTCACATCGCGCTTCATCCCAACCCACAAATACTGGCATTTTAGATCATGATACATTTTTGTGCTACCGTAGTGAATAGAAAATCGGGACTTGTGGTCTTCAAACATAACTGTTTGCTGTAAATCCAAATCACTAGAAACTAATACTCGTCCCTTGAAAAATAGAAATCCATCAGAGTTGACTTCTCAAGTCTTTCTTTTAATTCTTTTATCAAATTTATGTAAGTCCTTAACACGCTACAGAAGTGTAGAAGTCGCTACTAAATTAAGCCGACCTTCACTATTATTTTCAACATTTCCTGTAACGCCCCCGAACCCACCCTGGCTCGGAGCGCTACTTTGCTAACCAATCCCACATTAAACTGACTCCCAAACATAAAAGGAAACGGACACATCTGAATTTAAAACTAAACTCCCAAAACTCTCTTACGTCATAACTAGCTGCCTAGACTCACTAATTTCCCTTAATCCTGACCGTTAAGCACCACGGCGTCCTTTCTGAAAATTTCGGCAAAGTAACGCCTGTAAATGGCGCCTCCAAATTGCTAAATACCTGCATAAAATCTAATCCCAACCAGATCCAGAATACTCTACTCAACTTTCCAGCGTACGAAATCTCCAAATAGTAGCAAAGAGGAACTATAATACTAACATCCCTAAATGCAGAAAGTCCACAGTACAGGGCGATACATCACCCTTAACTATGACTATGTGCCACAAATACACATAGCTATATCACAACTATCAAAAACATCAACCAAAATGAGTTAAGCATTCCCATCAAATCTAGAAACAGACATCTACATTAAACTACTAAAATATAAAGTCTCATATTCTCCCGAAGAACATGGTCGAGGCGCCCCGACAATAGCCTGCACCGGCATACTCCATGCATCAACGACTGCGTCCCAATCCTAGCTTTCCTCGTAGCTCTAACCTGTACTCCCTTAGTCACCTACACCACAGAACACACACACACACGTCAGCTTAAGCTTAGCAAGTAGGGGATGACAAATACAGTTTAAAAACCAAGCACTATGCACAACAACACAATGCAACTCAACAACTCAACTCATAGTTGCCCGCACCCCAATGGTGCTTTACACATTGCCCGCACCGAAGTGCCTTACACAACGACAAACTCACAACGACAGACACACAACGACAAACACACAACGACAAACACACAACAACACATTGCTCGCACCGAAGTGCCTTAGTTGCCCGCCCCGAAGGGCCTTAGTTGCCCGCACCGAAGTGCCTTAGTTGCCCGCCCCGAAGGGCCTTAGTTGCCCGCCCCGAAGGGCCTTAGTTGCCCGCCCCGAAGGGCCTTAGTTGCCCGCCCCGAAGGGCCTTAGTTGCCCGCACCGAAGTGCCTTACACAACGACAACCAACCAATGCAACCCACACGACAACCAACCAATGCAACCCCACACGACAACCACCAATGCAACCCCACACGACAACCACCAATGCAACCCCACACGACAACCAACCAATGCAACCCACACGACAACCAACCAATGCAACCCACACGACAACCAACCAATGCAACCCCACACGACAACCAACCAATGCAACCCACACGACAACCAACCAATGCAACCCACACGACAACCAACCAATGCAACCCACACGACAACCAACCAATGCAACCCCACACGACAACCAACCAATGCAACCCACACGACAACCAACCAATGCAACCCACACGACAACACGACAACACCCAATGCAACCCCACACGACAACCAACCAATGCAACCCCACACAACACAACATAACATAACAACGCACACAACACGAACCAAACAACCAACCAAACCCAGGAGGCACACTCCCAATGTTAAACATGCAACGCCTCAAACAAAACAGCAACACATCACTAAGCAAAAACAATAACCCATTACTTACTTACCGTTCTATGGTGTAGACCCGAAGGCAAAAAGGATGACAACCACTACTTACCTGTCGTCCTAGCTCGCTGAGGATACTCGGTTACCTGTCCACCTACGGATCTACCTACGACAAATATTCACACTTCATTTAATCAAGCTAACATTCACCTATTTACTCTCAAACGACTATCTCTAGCATAATTCAACTAAAACCTAACTAAAGGGGCCACTAATTTGGGTTCGGTAAAAACCGACCCAAAACTTCCAACATGCATAACTTTTGCGTCGGATATTGGAATCGAACAATTCCAGCGGCCACGTACTCCTCTAATAACCTAATTTAACCTGCCAAAAGGAATTTTAAAACTAATGACTGAAGCTAGGTCAAATCAGGCAAAACCCGAACTGCCCTAACCTAGAAAATTTTCCGCTTTTCAATTTTCCATCAATTCTCACTCATTTTCTCACCAATCAACCACTTATACGCTCAATTAACCTAAACTAACACAAATTAGGGTTTCCAAATCCAGAAACCCGAAATGCCCAATTCGGGCTTGCTGGATTTTCGCCAAATCCGAGCTTCCCGATGCTTGGCAATCTTTGCCGGCATTAAGCTCGGCAAGATGACGCAGAGAACATCCAAAAACGGCCGGCGATCGGAGCCCTAGCAGCTCGGCGATCCCCGGCCTAAAATCGAACCGAAACAGGGCACAGAAAATCGAACATACCGTGCGGTTTTGTGCGCGGAAACGGGCCGGAAATGGCAGCCCTGGCTGCGCCGCCGTCGTCTGGCCGGAGAACGCCGGAGGTTTGAACGGTGACCGTCACTCGCGTCCCTCCTTCGCCGCTCGGGTGCTCGGGTTCGAGCTCGAACAGATAGCTTTGGCTATCTGTTTGTTGTTTTTTTTTTATATAATAATAATAATAATAATAATAATAATACATTAAAACTAACATTAATAACAATAATACCAATTTGTCCTTCCAAAATTCCGTTAAATCCCGTTATTAAATTAACCTAACCCACGGCTTAATTTCAATCAAATTTATTCACTTTACTTTTCAATTAACTAAAACAACCTATTTTATTATTCTTTAAAATCCCGGGTGTTACATTTCCCCCTTCCGATACCACAGTGATTGTCGTCCAAGGAACCTTCAACCAAAATAGAGGAGAAGTGTTGTTTAATTTCTCAATTTTCGACAATAACAATATCACAGAGGAAGAGAGATTTCCTTACCCACATGGCGATTTCCTTCCTCTATCACAACTTGAATCGATCCACAAATTGTTTAGCAGCAATCGCAGAGAGAGAGAGAGAGGGAGAATTTTCTTTTCTTTTTTATCTTAAAATCGTGGTTATAACAAAATTTAAATGGATTCTGGCTCAATGCGGATAAATTTGTATTATAAGTAGGGTGAGCAAAAACCGGCCCGGACTGAAGAATCGGATCGGAATTAAAAATTTAGTCCGGTTCTGGTTGGTTTTGCACCTTAAATAATCAAAATTTGGTTTTTTAGGAGAATTGAAAATTTTGATTCTGTTTTTGAGTTTAGTAATACAAAACCAAAAAAACCCGAACCGGAATTAATCGTTTCACGATTTCAATTTGCTTTGCCTCTCTGCTCAGTTCGCTCTCTTCACTCTTCAGAAATCAGATCGCTCGACAGTCGAAAGGCGAAACCCTAAATCTGTCGCTCATCACCCAGCCCAGCCACTTTCTGTCTCTCTTTCCTCTCACTTTGCAATTCGCATTCGCCCGACACCCAACCACTCTCTCTTGTCGCACCTCGCAGCTCGCATCTCAATCACCGTGCCTGTCTTCATCGGACTATGAAGGACTAACCGAGTCACCAACATCCGACGAAGGTAAGCTCTTGTTTCTTTTCCCACTCAAACTTTACTGTCTAATTGTGCCTATTTTTCTCAAGTTGTGATTGTTGAGCAATTAAGCTCTAGGGCTGAAGAGAAATCTGAAGTTTCAATTCTTCCTTAGCTTCATTGATTTTATCTGGTGTGTATTTTCCACCAACCAAATTTATGATTGTAATTTGCTTCTTTTTCAAAAGATTTCTAGCTCTCTTGTTGGCCTGAATTTTGTGGCTTTACAATTGCCGAACAATTTATGTGCTTGATTGTAACACCCGGAATTTTTAAAGGAAAAATTGGAGAGAAAATAAAAGAATAATAAAATAGGTTGTTTTAATTAAATTAAAAGAAAAGTGAATAAATTTGGTGGAACTAAATGGTTTCTTAATTTAGGTTAGGGTAATTCTAGTGAAATTAAGTCGTGTATTATAATTTAAGAACGAGATTTAATGAAATTCGAAATGGTCGAAAACACGGGAGGGCAATTAGTGAATTAACGGTTAGGAGTAAGGGAATTAGTGAGTCTAGGCAGCTAGGTATGAAAATTATTTTAAATTATGTTTTAAAGTAGAATTGGTTAGCTAGGTAGCGCACCGAGCCAGGGTGGGTTCGGAGCGTTACATTGATATTGTTTATTTTTTTGGAATTTGGAATTAAAAAAAAAAAACATTTTGAAATGGGAAAACTGGAGTCGGACCAGAATCAGAACTGAAATTTTGGTCCAGTTCTGGTCCGATCCTTAAAAAAATTTAAACGGTCTCGGTCCTAAAAATTGAAAACCGAATTTTATTGTTTCGGTTCCAATCTTCCTTAAAACCAGACTGGACTGATTTTTGCTCACCACTAATTATGAGCACTAAGGGATGTTACAATAATGGTATGTTTATCCTCTAATTCTGCACTCTAATCTTACCTCATTATGTGACGATTATTAATTAGTGCAATTGATTTACCATAAAATAAGTTTAAAGTGTAGATTTAATGGTAAATTTAGCATTATTCATAGTTACATTGCAAAATATTATCTAGGATTACATAACACACCAGGAGATATTCATTGAGAATTATAACTTTCAAAACAATGATAAGGTATATCAGTTGTTTAATGAAAGCTTTACTTTGCTAGGTGCACATGTAGTCTGAGTTACCGAGACACTATCTGCTTATGTCATGTCATCATGCTTCAATAAAAACAACCAAGATCGAACATTATGTCATCATGCTTCAATAATTTATATTGATTAGAATGTTCATGTAACAAAGATATTTCTTATCTTACCATTCTTAAAAGAAAGTAAAACTCTAATTTCTTCAAACTAAAAAATAAATCTAAATTAAAGAAAATCTTCAACTGTCTGGCAGCCGTACTACATTGATTTTGTTTAGGGTTTTTTTTTAAAAAAAACCCTAAAGTGTGAGTTGGTTTCAAAAAAACCCTCAAAATACACTGTTCATCGAGAAAAACCTTAAAGTATTGAAAATACGCAATTTCAACTTCGCAGAAGGGTGGGGAGGCCGTCCTCAATGATCGGGACCGGCCGTACTGGCCTCCCTTTGCAATTTTTTTTTGCAAAAATGTGGTTGGAGTACTGGCCCATCCACTGGACAGGCCGTACTCCAACCTTAGGAGGATGGCTTGTCCTTGGACCAGCCGTCCTCAATGGATAAAACTCATGACTTTTGTCACAGGTTTTGTCATTTAGGGGCGAGTACGGCCGGACTCGACTCCCCTATTTAAAGCCACAAGGTCGACTTTGAAAAATCACACTTCAATTCTCTCAATTCTCTCCTTCGTTTCCTATTTCGACGATATTTCTCCGTGTTCACCTACTAGGTACGAAAGTTTTTTTTTTATCATTTACTTTAGACATTTAAAAAAAATTCATATTCAAGGTGTTAAATCGAGATTAAATTTTTTTGATGTATTGTTTATTCATTGTATTTTTATTTTAAAAGTTTCTATCAAAATTCTGAACGTATGAATATTTTAATTTATGTTTATTTATTTAAATATTTCTAATATTTTTTTCTCGATTACCGACGACTATCAAGAGCGACGTAAGCACAGTGAGGTATTAATAGATAAATATCTGGTTAGAGCTGCTAATATTAGCACCAAGAAACTTGCAAGGGTCGCGGTCCGCCATGAGTTATATCAGTACGTGAAGCGATTGCCGCCGCTCTTGATGATAGGGTGTATACTGAGGTTTTTTTTTTAATGCTCATATGCATAAAAAACTAAGTATATACCCTATCATCAAGAGCAGCGACATTGCGTTTCACGTACTGATATAACTCATAGCGTACCGCGACCCTTGCAAGTTTCTCGGTGCAAATAGTAGTAGCCCTAACCAGATATTTATCTATTAGCACCTTACTACGCTTACGCCACTCTTGATAATCGTCGGTAATCGAGAAAAAAGTATTAGAAATATTTAAATAAATAAACATAAATTAAAATATTCATACGTTCAGAATTATATGCATAAAAAACTAAGTATATACCCTATCATCAAGAGCAGCGACATTGCGTTTCACGTACTGATATAACTCATAGCGTACCGCGACCCTTGCAAGTTCTCGGTGCAAATAGTAGTAGCCCTAACCAGATATTTATCTATTAGCCCCTTACTACGCTTACGCCACTCTTGCATAATCGTCGGTTAATAATCGAGAAAAAGTATTAGAAATATTTAAATAAATAAACATAAATTAAAATATTCATACGTTCAGAATTTTGATAGAAACTTTTAAATTAAAAATACAATGAATAAACAATATGTCAAAAAAAATTGGAAAAAGTTCAATTTAGTACCCAACGTATGGGGTCAGTGGTCATTTGGTCCCTAACGTTTATTTTTAACTCAATCAAATCCTATCGTATAAAACGTTTGCAATTCAAACCCTCCCGTCAATTTTTCAGTTAAATTGACAGATTCATTTCAAAATTCCTAAATTACCCTCGGCCTCTCTCTCTCTCTCTCTCGCCCCCCCCCCCCCCCAATTCGCAGATCACTCTCATCAAACCCAACACCCAAAAGAAAGCTACGCCCCCTCTAAATCGAAGGTTTGTTCCCATAAACAATTCTTTGTAGTGAATCTCTTTTCGTTCTTCTTTGTCGCCACTTCGAATAGCCCTGATAGATTCAACCCTGAAGAAATCGAAATTATGTCGAATGCGTTCATCACTAGAACGTTGTTTTCCAGTTTACAATTCAGAAACGATTCGGTGAGAGAATTTTCTTCTTCGCAGTGTTTATGAAGCTTCGATTGGATGGATTTTTTGAACCAGGAGTTTCGCATGAGAGCTTCTATGCTCATCCTGGATTTTGATTCGGATCGAGGAGCTGAAATATTAGGTGCTTTGCCGACTTTGAGATCTAGTCCGGAAATTGTTTATGGGAGCAAACCTTCGATTTAGTCATTTCAATTCTTATCAAATCGATTTTCACAACTCAACAGAGAGAGAGAGAGAGAGAGAGAGAGAGAGAGAGAGAGAGAGAGAGAGAGAGAGAGAGAGAGAGAGGTAGAGGGTAATTAGAAATTTTGAAAAGAATCTGTCAAATTTATCTAAAAAATTGACGGGAGGGTTTGAATTGCAAACGTTTTATACGATAAGGTTTGATTGGGTTAAAAATAAACGTTAGGGACCAAATAACCACTGACCTCATACGTTGGGTACTAAATTGAACTTTTCCCAAAAAAATTTAATCTCAAAGTATCTATTTACACAACATAATTTAAATACTAGAAAGAGGTCTCTGAGGGTAACGGCTTAAGACTTCAGCTACAACATTAGCTTTTCCAAGATGGTACTCTAAGGTAAAATCATAATCTCTCATATACTTCATCCATCGACACTGTCGGAGATTTAGATCACGCTGCGTAAATAGATACTTTAAGCTCTCATGGTTAGAAAATATTTCAAATTTAGTTCCATACAAATAAATGCACCAAATTTTCAAAGCAAAAATAATAGCACCTAACTCCAAATCGTGTGTAGGGTAATTTCGCTGCAGTCTTTAACTGTCGAGATGCATATGCTATTACTCTATCTTGCTGCATTAAAACACATCTCAATCCAACTCCTGACGCAGCTGTATATACTGCATACGGTAAACTTTCATTAGGTACTGCTAAAACTGGTGCAGTAGTCAACTTCTACTTAAGTTCTTCAAAAGCCATCAGACATTTATCGTTCCAAATAAATTTTATGTCATTCCTGGTTAATTGAGTCAAGGGCATGGTAATAGAAGAAAAATTTTGAACGAATCATCGATAATAACCAGTCAAAGCCAAGAAACTCTGTACTTCAGTAACATTCTTGGGTGGTTTCCATTATAACACCGCTTTGACCTTAACGTGGTCTATTGAGATACCATTCTGAGAAACGACATGATCTAAGAACTTCACTTCTGTCATTCAAAAGTCACATTTTTCTCGTTTTGCAAATAGTTGGTGTTCACGCAACGTCTGCAGGACAATTCTTAGATGTTCCATATTCTCCTCACGAGTCTTAGAATATATTAAAATATCGTCGATGAACACTACTATGAACTGATTAAGATAAGGCCGAAGAACTCAATTCATCAGGTCCATAAAATTGCTGGTGCATTAGTCAGTCCAAATGGAAGCACCAGAAATTCATAATGTCCATAACGAGTACGAAAAGTTGTTTTAGGAATATATTATTTGTGAATTTTTAATTGGTGGTAGCCAGATTTCAAATCGATTTTCCAGAAGTACTTTGACCTTCCAAGTTTATCAAACAGATCATCAATTCTTGGTAGAGGATATTTATTCTTGACTGTCACATGATTTAATTTTTGATAATCTATGCATAGCCGAAGCGAATCATCCTGCTTCTTTGAGAATAAGACCAGTGATCCCCACAGCAAAATATTATTCTGAATAAAACCCTTCTGTATCAAATCATTTAATTGGGTTCTTAACTCACTCAACTCAGTAGGAGCCATGTAGTACGGAGCAGTTGAAATTGAAGTAGTGTCGGGTATTAACTCGATACTGAACTCAATCTCACGGTCAAGTGGTAACTAAGGTAAATCCTCAAGAAAAACATTAGGGTATTCACAAACCACTGATAAATCAGAATCTTGTCTGACCGTAACATGGCTGTCGCTAATAGCAAAAATATTCTCGTATTGTTCCAATCTCCCGGACCCCCCAAACAAATTGTAAAACAGAATTAACAGGGAACATACAAGCATTACATAGATGTATCAAAACTTTTTCATCTCTCAAAGTAAGAACAGTCAATTATTGCCTTATAGAGGTTTAACCAATCCATACCCAGAATCATATCGAATTGATCCATAGGCATAATGATCAGGTCAGCAGGTAACTCTTGTTCATTGATCATGATAGCCGCATAACGAACAATGAGATTCATCTCATATTTTTTGTTCATAGGGATACTCAAAACAAGGGAATTATTAAGTTTTTCTATAGCTACACCTAAAACATGAATACTAGATGAGGAAACAAACGAATGTGTTGCTCCAGTATCAATTATGACATGTATCATAAAAATAAGGAAATCATACCATCGATGACACCCTGGCCAGATAGATCAAGAGGTTTAGACCACTGCATAAGATTGACCAATCATCTTTTCCTTTCCTCTTTTGCCGCCTCTAAATCCACCCCTCGATGAATTAAAGTTAGCACTAACCATATGTTTGAAACAAAGTTCTGTTGGTACCAGAGGGCTGATATTGATGCTGATAACGCTGGTCTTAACAAAAAAATCCTTTGTCATTTCCAAAATCAGGTCTGTTATGGGTTGTCTGAGAAGGTGCTGAGTTAGTTTGAGGTTTTTGATGAGCAAGACAATTTTTCCTCAAGTGTTCAGGCAAGAGTGACAAACATATGGTCCTGAACGTCCATTAGAATAAGGTGCAGCATCAGAGGATCCGGTAAAGTTATCTTGATTATGACATTCACGGTCTTTCTTGGTCATCTTGCCTCCCACAGGCTGATCATTATTCACTTTCCCTTTGTATACACCAAACTATTCTTCCAAATTTGCCTCAACATGCTGAGCAGCAGCAACTACCTCAGGAAGGGAATTAAACGCAAAGCCTGACAAATGATGTCTGATCTTGAATCTTAAATTCAATCGAAACTTTACCAGCATATCCACCGGGTCCATGTTACTAATATACTAGGAGAACTCCATAAACTTGACATAGTACTCTAGTATAGTAAGATTTCCCTGCTCCAAATTGTGATACGTCGTGATCATCTTCTGGTGATGTTCGGCATTGCAATAATTGTCTCTGAAAATATTTTTGAACTGGGTTCAGGTCATATCCTCCAAAGGGTATTCCAACTTCAGAGACTTCCACCAGACTTCAGTCATTTTCTCGAATTGGTAGCTTGCAAATCCAACCCAATATTTTATCAGAACTCTCATAGCCGTCAACTTCTTGAGAATTACTCTTAATCAATTCTCTGTAATTTTAGGGTCAACATCGCCCACAAACACTAGTAAGTTCATCCGCTCCCACTGTATAAAGTAATTCATATGACGGTCTTCTACGTCTTGATTGCTGTGCCTTGGGATATATTTTGGAGTGCGTCTCTCAAAGCTATGATTGGATCAGTAAGCTGCAATTCAGCCTGCAGCGACCCTTAAACTATTCCTAGAATTTTCCGTGCAAAATTTTTCTTTTATACACTCATAATATTTCGACTCTTAAAGCATTAAATCATTGTCTAAGTCGTTTAAACCGTTTAACGGAACATATAAAACAGAGGAATGAAAATTGTTCAAAACCATTTAATAAAATTACTAAAATTGCTTTGAAAATCACTTGAGAAAATACATCAAAACACAAGAACAATCGGCCAAGCAGAACCGAGGGCAGAAAGGGCAAAACGTGCCCAAAAAGCATGGCCGATCTATCGGTCATTTCAGCCGATCGATCGACTGTGTTAAAATTTATGGGGGTGATCAATCGCCCCACTTATAGGCGATCAATCGCCCCAGCGATCGATCGGAACACTCTCTGGATTTTTCCAGAGAGTGGCGACCATCATGCCGATTGATCGCCTCCTTAGGCGATCGATCGGCAACCTCTCTGAAATCCGAAATTCCAGAGAGTTGCCTCTCCTTTTTCTCTTCTTCCCTGCACAATTACACTTCCTCTTCTTTCTCCTTAAACCTCAACATCACATACATACCAAAACGCTTCATAATCATCAACCCAACACCTTAACTTTATTCATCACAAAATACACTACACTCACTGTAAACTCCTAAACTCATAAGCCACCGACCCATCCCCTCGACGCACATTCAAAACGTAATAAAATCTCGTGAAAACGAACTGCGTGGAACCATTTGAAAACCAAACAAATACCCCTACGAAATTCAACAATCCAGCAGTTCAGTATTATCAAAATGACAGGTTTAACAAAACGTTTTATAAAACATCAAAACATCAATCCGTTAATTATCCAGTTACCAAACTATACAATTATCCTATCTAATCCACCATCAGCCCAAAATAACTCGAATACCCCTCAAAACACTTACTTACATCCCCACGTGTCATATGCGCACCGACTGCTCAGCACACTCCCACGGGCCATTCTTCTTCAACTGTTCATTCCTCGGGTAGAGGGATCTCATCCTCACCTGTATCAAAATCACCTACACCATACAGACAACTATGAGCTAAAGGCTCAGTAAGTTTCGTAAATACAGATGCATGTTGTGCATATGAGGTTCAGAAATCATGCAGATTACTTAACAGAACAGATTATTACAGATAACAGAGATGTCACCGAGATCTCAGCCCGTCAGATGGAGAGGGCACGTCCTGCGGTTGGACAGCCCTTTCTATCTACCGAGGGGAAAACATGCTTACATCCGTAAACATCCATGCCTGAACCCCACCTCGCCATGACCAGATAACGGATTACGTAGATTCGTTTCATTAGTTCATTTCTTTCTCGTAAACACGTGCAGAAATCCATTTTCATGCTATTTTAAAATACGTGATGCATGAACAGTTAAATGCATAAAATAATCATACAACATGTGTACCATCAAGACGATAAAAACATAACCTATAAAAGAGCTAATCTTAACTACCCAACCAAAACATTTAAACAAACAATTCATCAATACTTCTCAACACGACTTCGACGTACAGTGTAGGCCAATCAGCCATAGCAAGTCACGAGAACTTACCTCGCGTCCGTTGCAATTCAAGCTCCGTCCACGAGCGTTGTTCACTTAAGGCAATTCACAACAATCGACGTTAAAACGAGTTTAAATCATTGAACGTGTAACGCCCCGAACCCGCCCCGGCTCGGTGCGTCACATTCCAAACCCAACCCATGATTAAAACGATGTTTAAAATGATTTTTGTAAATTTTTCGACTCGGTTTTCGGGTTTTTCAAACCCTTGATTTTTGTTGGAAAACGTGCCAAAATACGTTTAAAATATGTCGGAAAAAGTCGGGTTAAAACAAAGTAGAAATAGTATTTTTTTCAAAATTTTTTTTTTTTAAATT
Source organism: Begonia masoniana (assembly GCA_022432975.1). Taxonomy (NCBI): domain Eukaryota; kingdom Viridiplantae; phylum Streptophyta; class Magnoliopsida; order Cucurbitales; family Begoniaceae; genus Begonia; species Begonia masoniana. The sequence continues at coordinate 43,483,564 of CM039505.1, read as the reverse complement.
CTGTTGGGCGCTCGCGCAGGGCGCCGCTGCGCGCGTAGGGCGCCGCGTGTCACGGTCCTACTTTCAAGGGGCTTACTAGACCGTGCGGCACCCAATATCTCACATGTACTGGGTCAGCCAACGAGCGTGCCAACGTCACCGAGTGCCCACTTCGTTAGAGCGAGCTTGTGTCTAACGAGTAAGCAACAAGCGAGCGAGATTAATTGAAAGCAGCATCATTGAGCATAGTGTGCATAAAGAGGGTGTATGTAAAAAGCTTGTTTATTGAATAGCAGCAAATTACATCAGTGGGTAGGGGGGTCTACGTGCAGTCATGCCTCTCCCCCTAAAGAGCAACCCGGACCATCTCCGCTATAGCAGGAGTAGACATGCTATGTGGGCGAGGAGTCACTCTTGCCAAAAATAGAAAGAAAAAGAGTACAATGGAAATACTAAAAAAGGAAATAAACTAGGCTAACAGCAAGGACGGCCATGGGCAACATGCCTTGGACAAGCCCGGACCTTGACATTCTCCTCTATTTGAGTTGTTGACGTCCTCGTCAACTCTGCTTCTGCTTGAATTCTTCGATAATCTTTGATGAGTTCTCCAAGTCTTCTGTCTTTCTCCCAAGATACATCATCGTCTCCTAGTGTTTTCCACCTGATGAGATATTCCTGGTACTTTCGTCGACCTGACGTCAACTTTGCTTCTGTTTGAGTTCCTCGATCTTCGTTTGATGAGGTCTTCAAGTCTTTCTTCTTTCTCCCTGATACTTTGTCGTCTCCTGGATCTTTCCACTTGGTGAGACTTCCTGACACTTTTGTCGGCTAGTTCTGATGCTTCGATCTGCGAAGACTTCTTCAACTTCTTTCTTCTTGTGGTTGCTGATGGTGATACTTGGTCTAGAAATGTCATTCCTTTCTTGGTTCTTGTTGGTTGGATGATAAGGCTTTAAGTTATTGACATGGATGACAGGGTGAACTCTAAGCCATGCCGGAAGATTAACTCGGTAGGACGTTCTCCCGACCTTCTCGATGACTTCAATAGGACCTTCATACTTTCTGAAGAGCCGCTTGTCTTTCTTGTTCCTCAAGCAAAATTGTTCGGGTAACAACTTAACCAGTACTAAGTCACTAGCTTTAAACTCCATTGGCTGCGGTTTCTTAGCTACCCACCTTTTCATGTGCTTAGAGGTTCGCTCCAAATAAGCACGAGCTGTCTCTGTATTGTGCTTCAATCTTTTATTGAACTGCATAGCAGAAATCATCTTCATGTTGATAGCACTTGGTGGTTTAAGAATCGCCGGAACAACAGTTGAGTTGTTACTCGTGATTACTAAACATTTCGTTGAGGGTATTGGGATGGCTTTATGTTTTATCAATAACTCCATCCCCAAAATAATATCGAAGTCATCTATCTGTGCTACGACGAAGTCAATGAGCCCCGTCCATGAGCCGAGTTTCAACTTGACTCTCTTACAATCCCGAGCACTGGCACCACTTTCGCATTCACCGTTTTCATCCTACCATCATTCTTTTCTAGCTTCAAACCCAGACGGAGAGCTTCTTTCCTTGTAATGAAGTTATGAGTAGCTCCCGAGTCAATCATCGTACTTTTAGCAGGTCTGTTATTGATGAATGACTCCACATACATGAGACCTTTATCTGGGATCTTCCTCAGCTTTTCCATCTGTTGTTGTATAGCTGACAAGAAAGTCATAGTCCCAGCTGCAGCAATCTCGGTAGATTCTTCTTCAACAGCTTCTTTAGTTGAGTCATCATCCCGAATTGCATCTTGCAAAGCAATTAAGGCCGATCTATGCGGACACTCGGCTACTCGATGGGGTCCCTTGCACAGAAAACATGACATAGGCCTATTTGTTTGTCGTTGGTTGTTAGCATTTCTTGGTGCTTCATAACCTTCTCTTCGGACAAACGGTTTCCTTTCATCAGTTCCTGTGTTCGGTTTCTGAAACTCGTTGGCATTTGAGTAACTGGGAGTGTCCTTCTCCGGCCCAGGGCTCTCGGTGTTATAATCAAACAATCGCTCTGCCGCTGCAAGAGCACTTGAAAGATTTTGCACTCTTTGTTCGTATAGTCTGGTTCTGGCCCACGGTTGGAGACCTTCAATGAAAGCGAAGATCTTATCCTTTTCCGACATATCTCTAATATTCAGCATGAGTCCCGAAAACTGTTTGACATATTCTCGAATGCTTGCAGTCTGCTTCAGTTCTCGAAGTAGTCTACGAGCGTTGAACTCAACGTTCTCTGGAAAGAATTGGTCTTTCAACTGTTGTTTTAGTTCTTCCCAGGTATCAATCACACATTCGCCCATACTGATATCATGGTATTTTGATCTCCACCAAAGTTTTGCATCATCAGTAAGATGCATTGTGGCCAAGGTCACTTTCGAATCATCATCCGTTTTTGTGGCCTTGAAATATTGTTCCATGTCGAAGATGAAATTCTCTATCTCTTTAGCATCCCGGGCTCCCCCAAAGGGCTTTGGCTCTGGGATTTTCACTCGACTGAATTCAGCAGCAGTAGTAGTAGCCTGGGTTTGACTCCCCATGGCTCTCATAGTAAGGTTCAGTTTAATGTTGATCTCGGCAATCTCAGTCCTGAGAGAATCAAACATTGTCCTGAAGTCCTCGGTTACTTGGGACACAGTTTCTGACAGTCGGGTATGAGCGAGCTCGATCTCATCGACACGCTCCAGGACCCCGATTATCGCACTTGTGGAACTTTCCCCCGTGTAAACTCCTTTTCCCTTTTCTTGTCGAGATTCGAGGGCCTCCACCCGATTCATCAGCTCTGGAATCGGTATGGCGTCTATTTTGTTGTGAATAGCTGCCACTTCAATAGGAAAATCAGACATTTCCTTCATTCGTTCATCTATGAATCGAATGTTATCCGGTACGTCTTGTAGATACCGTAGTTCTTCCTCCAACTCGACAAGGCGTTCGAGTTGATCCGATGGGCCACTCGGCCTTTCCATCAAGCTTTTCTTCGGCATGATTTCTCACGATCTTGAGCCAACCTGGCTCTGATACCAACTGTCACGGTCCTACTTTCAAGGGGCTTACTAGACCGTGCGGCACCCAATATCGCACATGTACTGGGTCAGCCAACGAGCGTGCCAACGTCACCGAGTGCCCACTTCGTTAGAGCGAGCTTGTGTCTAACGAGTAAGCAACGAGCGAGCGAGATTAATCGAAAGCAGCATCATTGAGCATAGTGTGCATAAAGAGGGTGTATGTAAAAAGCTTGTTTATTGAATAGCAATAAATTACATCAGTGGGTAGGGGGGTCTACGTGCAGTCATGCCTCTCCCCCTAAAGAGCAATCCGGACCATCTCCACTATAGCAGAAGTAGACATGCTATGTGGGCGAGGAGTCACTCTTGCCAAAAATAGAAAGAAAAAGAGTACAATGGAAATACTAAAAAATGAAATAAACTAGGCTAACAGCAAGGACGGCCATGGGCAACATGCCTTGGACAAGCCCGGACCTTGACACCGCGCGCGCGCAGGGCGCCGCGCGCGCCCTGGGAAGTGCGCCGCGCCCGCTGTGTGCGCTGCGCGCGGGCGCTGTGCGTGCCGCGCGCGCGCTGGTCGCGCCCCGTGCGTGCCCAACTGCTATCGGTCGCGTTTTGGGCCCGATCGATAGGGCCCGCTCGGGCTATTTTCACCAAAATTGACCCTGGACGCGATCGATCGTGACCCATGCCCGATCGATCGGGCCGGCTCGGGTATTTTCGACCAAAAACGTCCCAAAACACCCCGTTTTGACTTTTCTTGACTTTCCAACCTTTCTACACTTTTCTACGAGCCCGACACCTCCAAAAATCCCTGAAATTTTTACCATACACTCCCGACACATAAATCTTCAAATCCCGTAAATATTTTAGAAAACCGACTTGAAACGAATATTAATAAAAATAGCTAACTTAAACTCAACGTCGTTTGTTTTAAAATCAAAACGGACGGCATAACGCCTAAATTTCTTTAAACCAAAACCTGCAATTTAAAACCGGAAAATATATATATCTTCAATTCCAAACATTTGTACTCACTACTTATCATCACAATAAATTCACAAAACCATCAAAGTGAGTACAAAAAAACATTTACGAAGCCGAGTACTAAAACCTTCCACCATTCTAATCTAATTCAAAACAAAACCTTTACAAACAAAACTATCCACAACATTCCCACAAAATACCCGAAGAAGGATAGTGATCCAGACGCCCCGACAAATAGCCTGCACCGGCGAGCTCCGTACTCCTCCGACTGCGGCCTAATCCTCGGCTGTCTCGTCTACCTCACCCGTGAAATATTCGTCACCTACACCATAGAACACAAAAAGTAAGCCTAATGCTTAGCAAGTAGGGAAATAATGCACATAACACACCAAATGCTCAACTCAACCCTAATATGCAGTTTCTACCTCTCAGCGAGCCACGTGCCCGACGAGGCTATTCGACTAGAGACCAAGTTGCATAGCATCTCTAATAAAATACCTCACGGGGTGCTCAGCGAGCCACGTGCCCGACGAGGCTATTCGACTAGAGACCAAGTTGCATAGCATCTCTAATAAAATACCTCACGGGGTGCTCAGCGAGCCACGTGCCCGACGAGGCTATTCGACTAGAGACCAAGTTGCATAGCATCTCTAATAAAATACCTCACGGGGTGCTCAGCGAGCCACGTGCCCGACGAGGCTATTCGACTAGAGACCAAGTTGCATAGCATCTCTAATAAAATACCTCACGGGGTGCTCAGCGAGCCACGTGCCCGACGAGGCTATTCGACTAGAGACCAAGTTGCATAGCATCTCTAATAAAATACCTCACGGGGTGCTCAGCGAGCCACGTGCCCGACGAGGCTATTCGACTAGAGACCAAGTTGCATAGCATCTCTAATAAAATACCTCACGGGGTGCTCAGCGAGCCACGTGCCCGACGAGGCTATTCGACTAGAGACCAAGTTGCATAGCATCTCTAATAAAATACCTCACGGGGTGCTCAGCGAGCCACGTGCCCGACGAGGCTATTCGACTAGAGACCAAGTTGCATAGCATCTCTAATAAAATACCTCACGGGGTGCTCAGCGAGCCACGTGCCCGACGAGGCTATTCGACTAGAGACCAAGTTGCATAGCATCTCTAATAAAATACCTCACGGGGTGCTCAGCGAGCCACGTGCCCGACGAGGCTATTCGACTAGAGACCAAGTTGCATAGCATCTCTAATAAAATACCTCACGGGGTGCTCAGCGAGCCACGTGCCCGACGAGGCTATTCGACTAGAGACCAAGTTGCATAGCATCTCTAATAAAATACCTCACGGGGTGCTCAGCGAGCCACGTGCCCGACGAGGCTATTCGACTAGAGACCAAGTTGCATAGCATCTCTAATAAAATACCTCACGGGGTGCTCAGCGAGCCACGTGCATAGCATCTCAAGTAAAATCCCCCGCGGGGTGCTCAACGAGCCACATGCCCGACGGGACCATTGCTCAGCGAGCCACGTGCCCGACGAGGCTATTCGACTAGAGACCAAGTTGCATATCGATTTTCTTATCTTACATTTCATCCTCACCACTCAAGCATGCAAAACACGTGGTTTCGTAGTTAGAAAACGATGATGCATGACACACGATGCATGACACCAAGTAAAACATACGTAACAAACAAACAATTATTCCCTACCGTTCTATGGTGTAGGCCCGAAGGCAACAAAGCATTCATCCACTACTTACCTGGCGTCTCGGTAATTGCTTTCTCACTTCCACCAGTCAAATCATACATTCGATCACCTAACAAATACGAAAAACTTACTTAATAACAAACTAAAAGATTCTATGGAAATCACCTAACCAAACTAAATAAAGTCTTAACCTAAACTAACTAAAACTACAACAAAAATTCCTTTCCAAAACACTAAACACGGTTTTTACCCCAAAAGTGACCGTCTAACTTCAAACGGTCGTAACTCTCTCGTTTTTCAACGGATTTCGACGCGCCACCCCAATTCAGGAAACCTCTACACGTCTACTATCCATTGAAACACCCAAATTAACCAAACAAACACATTAGCTCAGCTGAAATCCAGAAAACAGAACCGACCCCCTTTGAGTTAAAAACCGGTTTTTCCCAAACTCAACTCCAATCTTCAATCTAACCCTAAAATCAACCTAAACCAATCCATTAAACAACTAAATCATCAAAATAGGAAAGACATCTAACATTTAAACTCAATTTTTTGGAGTCCTCAAGTTAGGGTTTTCTAAATCTTACAAAACTCACTCTAAACTCACTAAAACACTCACAAATCAACACCTAAGTGAAACCAAACCAAAACCCGTGCATTATTACCTTGAAACCTTGCAAACCCTTGATGAAAAGAAGAAAAGAAGGTGCTGCAATGGAGGAGAGCACAATCGAAGAAGATGAAGGAGAAAAAGGTGGAAATCATCTTTTTAACCTAGCCATTTTTCTACTTTTGAATTCTTCCACCAAACTTCCTAAATTTATAAAACTACCCCCACTTGACTTTTGTTTCAAGCATTCCAACGTGGATGCTTCTCTTTATTCTTCCATGCCATTTTTCTTAAGTCTTTATCCCATTGGTTGAAACCTTTGACTTTTCAACCTTTGAAAGTCAATTGTTCACCATTTTCTCTTCTCATCTCAATACACATACTTTTGAGTAATTAACCTCTCATACCGCTTCTACTATTCTAATCTACGGCTACATAAGTTTTAGAAAAATTCCGGGTGTTACAGAACATCCAAACTAACGAAACTCTTAACTAAAGAAATTTCCTAAAACTCTAATTTAATTCATTGAGGCACTTTATCGAGCAATTTACGCTCGACACCTCAAAACCTCCATTAATGGAGTTTTCTAAAGCTCCAATTTTCCAAAACCCTAACATTCACCAATAAATCGTCTAATTTCGTCCAATAAACACCAATACAACCATTTGAGGCATAATAACGCTAAACCTATTGATTTCCAACATAATTCCACGTTATTTAACAAAATCCTAAACGAACCCTAATCGTTTTACAACCCGAAAACTACGAATAAACTTTTCAAAACTATAGAACCTTACCTAAAATGTCGATTGAAGGAGAAAACGTGAAGAAACCGAGTCGCCGAAGGAGTTCTCGTTGCCGGAAGAGGGAAACGCCGCGGGAAGAGAAAAATCGCCTAGGAGAAACGTAGAGAGAAAATCGTGAAGTGCTGGAGAAGAAAAAGGCTTTTGCCTTTTTTATAAAAATTGACTTGTCAAATGACCGTTTTGCCCTTCCTTTTGATTTTCTATTTGTTTCGTTACTTACTTCGTTATTTATCTAACTGATTCGGTTTCTCTAAATTTTTCATATTTTACCAATAATTCAATTTTATTATTTAGGCTCCATTAAAACTTTTCGTTCGCAAAACGGACTTAATTTGACATATTTACAAAAATGCTATTATTTATTGGAATATTAAAATCCCGCAAAACCGGGTGTTACACAGCCGATTGCACAGTAGGTGTTGTAGGGATACTAATCCTAGAGGCTCTTCTTGGCGGCATTTTTTAATTTTATAAAAAAATCTGAAAAAAATAATTTACGTTTTTATGTTAGAATATGTCCTTTTTCACAATAATAATTCTTGTATATCATCACATCATCTAATCTACAAGTGTCACTTTTCAAGATGGGTAACCTGGCTCTGATACCAAAATTTATGTCGCACCCCAAAGGGGACCTGAGACAGAATGAGGAATGACTAACCCAAAAATCGAGTCAAACCGTCCAACTTTTAATCTCATTTACTTGTAAGACGCAGCGAAAAATTTATAAAATTAATATAAATCCAGTGCCCATAACACATGGATTAAACATGTCCAACAATTGACACTAGATAATGTGATGATATATGTCCAAATAAAGTAACAGAATAAATAATTAGAATAAAGCTTACAAATTCTCAATAGTATCAAATCATAAAATTTGAAATAATTCCTCAAAGGAAAAATTATTAAAAATGGAGAATTCTTGTAATGAGACTTGTCACAACCCGGGAGGGGGCCTAACAGAAACGCGACTGCTCCTGAGCCGATAACTAGAACTCTTCTTGATTGGATCCTGAAAAGAGGGTGAGTCGTTTGAGGTAAGTCGACTAAACTCTATAGGAATAGAGTTTATTTTCAGTATTTATAAAATCTTTATACTTAATACTCAACAATTAATACATAAAGGTACTTGTCAATATACCCCATTAATATGTGGTATAATAAATTAAATCAAAACTCAGCTATGCTATTTTAAAAGAATTTCAATGAAAATGAAGTATATCATGGACTCAGAACACACTAGGTCATTGGCCATGATTTAAAAACGATCCTCAGGTGATCGCAAGCTACATAGTTACTCTGATCAGGTTTAGGTTTCGCGCACAATGAAGCTTCAGTTGTCCTATTATTTCTAGTTAAAACACACAGTTCACATAAATTGATAAAGTATGCAATTGGTAAAGATGTGAATAAAACAATGGTATAAAATTAAATAATTATTTTATGCTAAATAAATGAATTTAATTATTAATTTAAAAACAATGCTTAACAGAAAATAAAATAAACTCTTACCTCAATGGCCTATCCAGATCCAAAGCTTAATAATTCGATGTCCGAAAGTCCAAAGTCTTAATTTAGTAAGTTGGTTCCTAAGCAAAATAAAATTGAATTTTGGGTTAAAAATTTATTCACTAACCTCCTCTTATCACCCGATTAATCTATACTTGAGTGGTTGAGAAATATATAAAAAAACATTCTTCAACAGAACAACAAATAAGAGGTTTATCAATCCAAGCCAATAAAGAAAAATTCAATCTTTAATCCAGCTTCAACAAACATGACAGAGGGAAACAAAAGGGGTTTGGATTCTTACCTCCAATCTGATAATTTCCAGCCCTTCAAACCTCCAATTAAAATGGCGAATCAAATTTCTTGTTCTTCTGAACAAACACCAGGAAAGTTTCAACCACCAATTTTAACAAGAAATCATTTGCTCAAGAACCCAAGTTTTTAACATAGAAAACAACACGAAGGAAGGAGCAATTCGACTCACCAATTTTCGAGTACCAGTGTCCAACCAGAAATCTCCAAATCGTCTCTGAAGATTCACCGAGAGAAAGCCTTCCAGAGGAGATGGACATAAAAGAAAGGTTTTCTTTGCTCAAAATCATTTCACAAAGGTTGAAGAGAGAGTTGGGAGGAGTAAAGAACCCGATATCATATCATTTGGCATCAGAGCTTCACTTCTGTGGTCCGGTTAGGCAGCACATCAGGCAGACCGCCGATTGAGGCAGCCATCCTACGGGGTGTCCTGGTCAGATCACCGACTGAGGCAGTCACTCTTAAAGGGTGAAAGGATTATGTGATACCACATCGGAAACAGAGAGTTGTCTGGGCTAGTATATATATTGGGTCCAAACTTCCACTCTTAAATGTGCTTTTGGGAGGAGTAGAGGACCCGATATCATATCATTCAATATACAAAGAATGTTTTAAAACTAATATCATTGGAATCGAAGATCAAATCGGTCGTCAGTCGTCGGTCAATTTTTTCCCTCTTAGTTTCTCTCTCTGTGTTTTCCCCCTTTCTTTTCTTCGTGGGCGGCACCCTCCACAAACAAAAAAGTTTATGTGAAAAAATTCTTAACTAAATGGGGAATTTATGGAGGGAGAAAAAAAACTGTACATGTGGTTGGTTAACGAGGGAAAAGAAAAATTTTACCTTTTGAAGAGTATAACGTACACTTTTAGAATTTTCTTTTTCTCTCACCACTCCATTTGCTCTCCAATTCAAATGGTGGATTTCACTGGCAGAGTATCGCTCTTCTTGTTTCACATAAACGTGTTTAGAACCTCTTGTGAAGAGAGAGAGAGAGCGATGCTCTGCCTCTTGTGAATCACATGGAACAAGAAGAAGAGGATGGGGGCTTGAATGACAGATGAAAAAGAAGACGATTTTCCCTTTGAAAAAGCATGTGTGTGTGTATATATATATATAAATATATATATATATTTATTTATTTATATTTATTTATTTTATTTTTTATAAAAAATTGAAACCAAACTGGGACCAAACCGTGAAACTCGGTTCAGTCTCTGTTCAGTTCTGAAACATAACGGTCCCAGTTTTGGTCCAATAATCTGGAATCGTGGGCCACGGTTTCATCCCGGTTCTAAGAGTTGAATCGAATCGGCCAGCGCCCACCCACAAGGCGGGTGTCTGTGCTAGGCCCATTACGACGTGCCGTACGAGATGTTGAAAACCTGTCGTCTCTAAATCCTCTCGTCCCCGTTATCTGTGCTTCACCACTTCCCACTAGCCAATAGCGCCTTCTCGTCATCCTCGCTGTTTATGCTCATGGCTAGGATTCCTCAGAATGGTAACCAGACCCTTTTTAATGGTTTTTTCCTTCGTTTTCTTGGAAACTATTTTCTCAGAAAGTGAGCGAAGGTCGGAAATATTGAAGCATCAACCGTCGTGACCTCTAAATTTCATCGTTAACATTACTTTTTTTATTTTTTCCGATTGTTACTTACTTGCAGAAGCTATTCTAGAGCAACTGAGATGTGAAATAGCTCATTTTGAGCTTGTATCTTCGCCTGTCCGTTCAATTTCTGCCTCGAACTCATTTACTTGTCCAGCGACTTTCTCCATTGATTGTGGCCGAAGGTTCTTCGCCAGAATCGGCCCTTCTCTGTAAGTTCATTTTCTCTCTTAATTAGCTTTCCTCTCTGAAATTGTGACAATCTCGCAGCAAACACCGAATAATTTTATAAGTTTGGCTTAGCAGAGGCAATGGATCACCTGCATTGGATAAAGTAGAGCGGTATTTAGTCCATAAAATTACTGGGGACGGACGGTGTCTCTTTCGTGCACTTGTATTTTCCGGTTTCTTCTTCTTTTTCCCTTAACTTCGCTCAAACAATTCATCTTTTCATGCTGTTGCTTTCTCATTTTCTAAGTATCTGCATTTAGCTCAATCTTGATTAACTGGTAATTTAATGGCCTCGTGTGATTTCCTGAATACCCAAACTGGATAGCCTCGAATATTTGAAGTTGAATTCAGAATTTGGCCAAACCTGTTGAGCTATGCAATTGAAAGTTTAAATCACAAACCTTAAATACCTTTCCAAAATGTTGATTAAGATAAGAAACTTCTGTTGCCTAAACTTTATTATTATTATTATTATTTTTTATTAAATGGAAATTCTTGCACAAAGCCTTTGTGTTGCCTCATTCTCAAAAATAGAAACCCTACTCCTGCTGATGAAATCAGGTCAAGGGAATGGCTATCAACCGCGGACTTCCTCTTAGCTTTAGGGAAGAGAGAGACGAGGCAGGTACTAATTATAGTTGGTATGGAATCAATGAAAATTGTATATCAATTACAGTCGCCATTTGAAGCTTATTTTATTTTCTTTTTTAATGTGTTTCTCGTCTATACTGATATGGCTTATTCTGAACTTCTGGTGTATTTCATAAATGAAGATGACTTGCGAATGGCTGTGAAAGAAGTTATGTGTGACAACGAAAAAGAACGCCATCAATATGAAGAAGCCATAATTGCAATTACGGTCGATGAGCCTTTAAAACTGGTATGTTCGACTGTGGCTATTTCCTACTTTTACGAAAGAACATACTCAAAATTTTTATGCAGCTACTGCCAGCGCATTCAGCGACCTGATTTTTGGGGAGGAGAGTCGGAGCTACTGGTCAGTTCTTTTATTCTGCTTTTTTATTTCTTAATGACCTCTTTTCTTTCTCCTCATTATTATTCATGTTCTTGTTATTTATACGGGTGTGGTGTGTACTTGTAGTAAGTGATAAATTACCACCGATATCAAAAGTATTAAGTTTTTTGGGTGGAGAATAATTTAATTATTTGTCTATTTTATTAACAGTAGCTAAGTGAAAATAATCTTTGAGAGCTGCATTAGTTGGCTAACTGATCATTATTAGTTATCAGTTCTTAGTCCACTAACCCATTTTCTAACTTTAAAACGCCGACATGTACATGTTCTTTTCGGACAAATATCATTCTTTCTGTCATGCATGACATACTGACCATTGATTGAATACATAACAGGTGCTTTCCAAACTTTGTAAACAGCGAATCGTTGTTTACATACCAGAACACGAGGTATACTTCCTTCTTGCCATGAGATTGATTAATTGCTGTTGCTGTTGAAAATAGTTTTAGTTCATATCCTTTAATTTTCGCTTGCATTTATTGTGCGATGCAGTAGTTTCTTCAACCTGCCTCTTTATAATTAAGGCGAGTGACATAAAAGGTCATTCGTAAATTTAAGTAGATGAGAAACTGACGTATTTGTATCTAATTTAATTTCGTGCGTCTTTTAACCGATAAATTCTAGGAAATGTACTAGTTGGGAAAATGTCTGCTCATGGATTGATAAATATGTATCTTGATCCGTGGATGTTAAATATTTCTTGGTCGATTTCCCACATGCATAGCTCATGGTTAGGTTAATACGCAAAGGAAACTGTTATGCAACGTCAGTTAATCTGACACCCTCCCTCCTGCTTGAACTGAGAACCATCTTTCGACTAACATAGTCTCCTCAACAAGTAGTTCATTGGTATTCACATTATGTCAATCGACTATGCCTTTTGGCCTGATCTTAGGCCCTGACTCACCCTTAGTAGACGAACTTCAGTTTGAATTTGTAAAGATGCTCACATCTCTACCATTAGATGGGTTGTAAGCCTTTGTTTTGTGCAGCATAAAAAAAGTGGATGGAGCGGTGGATTCATTCCCATAGCAGAATATGGAGCAGATTTCTGTAAGAATTTAGGAAACGAAAAACAGAAGAAGGTTGTGAGATTGCTTTATAGTGGCAAGAACCACTATGATCTTCTTGTCTAGCCATTGTACCAATAGGAATGGAGTAGAAGTTTCACAGGAGTTTAGGGGAGAGAATTTCTGTACCAATTACATTTACTGAGATGTTCCTTTACTTTATCATTAGTTTGTGTTGCAGTATCAAAGTGCGATGAAGTCAAAGTGAAGTGGCGATTAGGCAAAGTTACAGACATTGTACTCTTATTTTTATGTGATTCATTCCTAAGAACAGTTGCATGTCTTACAGGGTCTTTAATGAAAATGGAAAAGAGATGCATGTCTAGTTCCTTGGGAACTGGTAAGATCTTTGGTGGTTCAGTTGGTGTAACAAAAAAACCATAGTGGATTTTTTTCTGGTTTGGTCGGGTTTGGTTTGGTCAAGATGACTCTTTATAAAGTTCGGTTGGTTTTTTATCACCCTATTTTCTTTTCCTGCAATTGAAATTGGAAGACTCAAATTTAGATTTAGATGAAGATTTGTTTGATCAACGCATAAATATGTAAGGAGTTCAGTCAAAATTGCTAAATGTTCTTTGAATTTAACATACTAGTTTAGTAGTTTGTCGTTTTATTTAAGAAAAATATCTTATAAATACCTCTAAAGCCTCTATGATTTTGTCTATTAATAAAAATATCTTATTTCCTCTACAATATTAAGTATTAACAAGAACTTGAATAACATCTCCAACGCCAACATGAGATCCTTGAATTTCTCAGTTCCATTTTTCAAAAACCGACCTGAACCAATATTATTTGTTACTCGCATATTTTTTAATTAAAAATCCAATTCCAAACCCACTAAAATCAAGCCCCAACCAAAAAAAACCAAACTCAACGAAACCAAACTGAACCAAAATGAAAAAAAAATTGATTCTGTTCTCATTTAATTTCAGACAAACCCAGTTCCGTTCAAATCCAATATAAGGAAGAACAAAACCAGGCAGGTCTCACTACTATCTCACAACTAAGGTTCCTGTAGAAATGAAGTAAATTTCGTTGTATGTACAATGTTCCTTTCCTGTAACTTGTCAACTGCACAGAACAGGCATTCATTTTCATTCATAGCAACGTCTCATCGAGAATTGGGAGGAAAATAATCTGTTTAAACAATTTGATATAGACTACATTATTATTTAGATATTGATAGGATGTAGGATCAAATGAGGAGAAAATAACCCTTTGATATCTTTAGTCCAAACCACCACCAAAATTATCATTGTTCTCATGCTGCCATCCGAAACCTGTCCGTCATGACCCATTTCGCCCATATAAAACTTACCCCGCATGTGTTGTGAGGACTGAGGTTGCGGTGGGTGTGGCCGAGCGGAAAATGGCATTGGCTGTGGTGCCAATATACCCTTCCCATCCCTGAGATCCAACGCGCTGCCACTCTGCACTGGTTCAAGCCCCTTACTAGCCAAAGGTGGAATGGAAGCATTCAATGGCAAACTTCCTGGATGGCGACCATATTCAGCCTGATAGAATCCACCTTTCACTTGAGAATCATCCAAAACATCTGAAATTCCTTGAGCCCCCGCAGAAGGTTCAAAAGGAATGACTTTCACAGCATTCCACGGCTGCTGATAACTTCCCGAAAAATTTGTACCTACTGATGGCGGGAAACCCAACAACGACCCCTGCTCTGGTCCTACTTGAGGTGCAGCTGAATCTTGCCTGGCCACTTCATAAGGCGCACTGTAAAACTGTTGAGATCCCTCCGTTGGAAAAGGAGGATAACCAAATGGTAGAGGGGGAGTCAACATTAAGTTTGAGGTCATCGGTACCACAAAGCTTGGGGGCTGAATAGTATGCATGGGTGGATATTCAGAAAATGGCAGCTCAGATAGAATTCCAAGTTGCTTATCCGGTAACAGACCAGTTTCCTGATATGGAGCACCTTGGGTTTCAAAGTTTTGTTGGAGGAAACGGTTTTGACTATCGAGCCTGTCAAGGGCTTGTGGTTGGCTGTCATCCGGTAGAGAGTCTGATAGGTTATGTTGGGATTGGCCAAAACTTGTAGGCTGTTTTGAAAGTGTAGCTGACCAAGATTGGTCTCTAGATTGTTGCCGCTGAGCTTTGTCTTCCCGATCTAGATGCTGGGTATTGGAGCCTGGAGAAAATGCTTGCCTTAGTGGACCTCGGACAGTTGAATCAGAAGCTGTAGATTGTTTGTTACTCTGAGCCTCAGATTCATTTCCATCATCTTTCTCAGGATTTGGCTGAAGTAGGTCAGCATGATTCTCATGAATATGGAATTCAAATTCAGTCCTCTTCATAAAGGACTTGAGACAATGAGGTGCTGCACAAATGAAGATGCCCTCCATCATTTTAACTGTTTGGATCTTCTGAATACGTTCATCACAACTGAGTCAAAAAAAAAAAGTAGAACAATTAGTTTACCTACAAAGCAATAATCATCATCATCGTCAACTGTCAAGACAAACTATCAGCAAGAGATATAACTACTGCTGGATGTCAAGGTTTTCCACTTGTACAATTTCACACCAAATCCCTTTTGTTGCTCGAATTGAATTATGGCATTTTAATCTCTTTTGCCACATAATATTGTAGTTGGACTTTGACTGTGAATGTAGAACCAAGAAAAAGAAAACTAACAATCAAACGAAAATGGAGTACAAGGATATGATAGACAGACTAGATTTATCAAATTTCTGTCGGTGCGAAACTCAAGGGAAATTAAATAACCATTATTCACTAGATTAAACTAAGTGAAGCACCATTTGTCTTGTATTTAAGTAATTTTACAAGCCTTATCCTAGGAATATAGTTCAATTACATTTCACCGTGTGATAAGTACACCATCACTAAATTAACCTGTGAAAGGGAAATTTTGGGTCGGAACATTTGTGTCCTAATTCAAAAGTTAAATCTATAAGTAAATCCTGACTTCCTACCTGAAATTAAACACAAACATAAATATGGATCCCTAGATCTGGGACTAGTCATTTTTGGGGAAAAAAAAGAAAGAAAAAAGATAAGAAGATTATAAGCTAGGTCAAATGTCTAAGAAGATTATAAACCAGGTCAAATGTCTTTCCTCTTATTCTATAAGCCACAAAAACATAGTTTCTATTTTTTATAGTTCTCAAAACTTGATATATTTCCTCATCATTTAAAAATTTACTTACAGATAACAAATTGAAACACTCCTCGCACAATCCAGACAGAAGGCATGCTCACAAGGGCTCTGCAAGATGATAAAACAAGGAAAATGAAAAATCTCTTGTAAGGGAATTTATTATGACAACAAATAGAAACTTGAATGGTTTCACCCAATCTTAAACATCACATAATTTAGAATTTAGGCACAAGCCTTAAGAAGAAATTTGATGGAAACATCTCAAGGATGAGCTCTTCTTTTAAAATGAAACAGTTTCAGAAAATATCAGGTTTGACAATTTCCAGAGGGCACGAGTAAAAGATCTTTGAAACCAAAAGGATAATAAGAACGCTTCGTTCTAATCAAGGCAATTACCAGGCGGCCATAGATAGCAATAGGGTAATCACATCGAACACAAAAATGGACGCGTTCGCCAAGTTGACGGCGTGACCGGCGACCAACAGACTTGACAAGAGAGGCAGCTGTTGCTGAACCAATGGCCTTTGCCACAGGCAGATCAGCTAGGACAAGGTGGTCAGGGCATGCAACTGTAACAGAGTCAGCAGGTAAAGTCTTGACCCCACTCCCACCATCTGCAGCAGGAATCCTACTAAGCCGAATTTGAAGCATCTTTCAACCTCAACTATTACCTTTATCTCTTTCTCAGAATTTCTCAGAAAACCTATAATCATAAGATAAAAATTTCTCAGAATAATCATGTAGAGTGATAAACTAATGCAAAGGAAATTCACTTTACCTAATCGTGATTTTAGCCAGTCGATCATTCGCTACACACATACCTCTTTTCAGCAGGTGTAAAACCCCCAGATTGAGCGCTTTAATGGCAAAGGAGATGATCAATAGGAGCTAGCACGATAAAATATCATATAAGCACTAACGTCCTGGCACAATGCTAGCCCTGAGCGGGGAAAAGTGCGAGAGAGAGATTTTAGGGTTCCGAAAATCGAAGAAAAAGAGGGAAGAGAATAATTCGGAAGCAATAGCAATTCTATATTTATAGGGAATAAAATAATGTGCCATTACTAAAATGACCTTTTCACAATTTTGAGTAAATTTCCCTCAATTTTTGTAATTAAATTTGTAATAAAGTGCAAAGTAGACTACAGAGTGGTTTATCACTCTAACTCTTTAAATATTAGACATTTAGACATCATCGTCAATTTATCTATTAAATTCAACAAATATGTATTATGTTTTCATTCAATCATGTATTTTATCTTGATTTCGGATATTTATAACGATTTCTAATTCAAATTTTAACTATATTAGTCTCCTCTACAGAGTGATTTCAAATTTTTTTTTTTTTTTCCAAGAGATTGATAGATTTTGAAATTGACTTAGAAATTACCATAGAAGTTATATATGAGTTAAAACAAAATAATGAATGAAAAACATGGTATATAAGCGTTGGATTTAACACATGAATTTACGACAATATATGAATTGTTAATATCTAAAAGGTTGAGATTTTATTTGTAAAAAAAAAAAATTAAAATACTTTAAAATCTAGTATGCAATTTGTAGGATATTGAATATTTAAAGATGTCTAGTTCAACTCATGAAGTGATCTACAAAATGGATAAGTCGTCACATATCCAACGCAAATTTTATTGATTTCAAAAGTCATTTTATATTATTTTTAAAAAAATATTGGTATATTATAGGTAAAATTTAGGGAAAAGTTCAATTTAGCACCCAACGTATGGAGTCAGTGGTCATTTGGCCCCTAACGTTTATTTTTTACCTAACAAAATCCTGTCGTATAAAACGTTTGCAATTCAAACCCTCCCGTCAACTTTTCAATTAAATTTGACAGATGTCATTTCAAAATTCTCAAACTATCTTTTTACTCTCTCTCTCTTGAAAGCTCTTCTTTCTCTCCATTTACTTGTGCGAGATGGAGTGGCCCAGCGAATCAAAATCTCTTCCTTTTCTTCAATTTAATGACGATCTAAGCTCTTTCTATGGTAGTGAATAGACACGCGAGCTGTTTGGTGTTTGATTTTGGTGATTCTTTTCGGGTTTGGATAGTGGGACTCAAACCTGTTTTTGTTGATGTTGAGAGATTCCTTAGGAGTGGTTATCAGAGGATGTAGGTCTGAGGTAAATTTCATTTTCTCTAATCTTCTTAATTTAATTTCTCGATACTTTTTCTTTAATTTCTTTGTTTATTTTCTTCAAATACTTTCTGAGTTTCCTGATTTTTGTTATTTGGGTTTTGCAGCTTCGTGCATTTGTTTTCTATTTCAATTTGGTTCATGGGTTTTGTGGTTTTCTCCTGATTTTAGTATTGCTAGTGCTGGATTATGAGGTGGCGATGATTCTGCAAAACTCCATCTTTTTGGAGTGTTCGACGGCCATGGTTGCTCTCATGTAAGTATATCAACAGTTTTCTTCTCGCGGTCCGTAAGATTCTACCACTCTTGTTCCTGATTATAATTTTCTGCTCTTTTTAGGTGGCGATGAAGTGTAAGAAACGATTGGATTGGATACTCGACAAATTCTGAATGGCGGTGACAATATGTGACGACACTTTCTGATCGGAGGGCGATAGTTCTTCGATGTTCTGCGCTTCGCGTGGGCTGCGGCTCGAGCAGAACAGAACAGAGCCCTCATGAGAGAGTGTGTGTGTAGAAAGAGAGAGAGAGAGAGGGTAGTGTAAATGCAAAGATTTGCATTAGTGTTGGCATGTGATTTTTTGGCAATTTATTATAAAAATAATATTTTATTCAAGTGGTGATTTATGACTTGACAATCAAGAAACCGCCCAATCCGATTATGGGAAGATATTATAGAAGTAATAATGATGATTCTATGGAAGAGAAAAATAAGGAAACAACATTATTTGGAAAGATATTGAATAAGGTATATGCACTTGTTTTTTGGAAAAGTTTTATTTGGAAAGCCGATTTGTTGTAGATTTGACACGATTTGCTGGGCTCTGACTTCCTATGATTAATGGGATGCTTTCCTGAATTTTTGGGCGAAAATCTGGGCTGTTATGGAAACTTTCCTAAAGTGTCACATGAGGTGTCACATAACCGAATTTGTTAAGATTGTGTTTCCTTATTCCATGCGGCGGTAAATCCGATTTGGTAACTGAATGAATTA
The DNA here is from genome assembly GCA_022432975.1 of Begonia masoniana. Lineage (NCBI taxonomy): Eukaryota > Viridiplantae > Streptophyta > Magnoliopsida > Cucurbitales > Begoniaceae > Begonia > Begonia masoniana. Next base: position 43,464,397 of record CM039505.1, on the reverse strand, counting down.
AAGATATGGAAGCTACCAATATTATTTAAAGCCTTCGTTTTTCTGAAGAAGGCTGCTGAAGCCATTATTATTGAGAGCGAAAAGTTTTTTATTCTTCCGGGCGATTTTATTCTATACCGACGCTTGCGTGTATTCTGCAATAGTTGATCCTTTCATTCACGCCTACTGTGAGTCGTCGGTGATTGTTCTTCAGCAGACGACGGAGTATTGATTTTACACGAGAGAAGATTTTCTTCGTTTTCCCGAGCCGTCGGTTTTCTTTCACGCCCTACGTTTCTGCGTATGGGTTTGTGATTGTGTTGCACACTTGACTTAATCTGTGGATTTCATTGTTTTATTGAGTGTACTGTGTGTTGTATCCGAAGACTTCGATCTGGTGTTCCAGGAGGTGTCACAGGAGGCAACTTTCCGTGTTCTTCATTGAAGCTCTGTCTCGGGAGGAGACAGCATCTGAACTCGTGAGGAGTTCTGTTTCTTAGACAAGGGGAGCTTGTCGTTCGTGATCGTGGGCGAGGGGATCTTGCCATAACACGGGTTTCGGGAGGAACCAACAACGAGGGGAGCTTGTTGTTATCTAGATCTCGGGAGAGGTCGTTCTAAAGTCGAGGGGATCTCGCAAAAACTGTTTCGTTGGGGAAGTTAGCTAGAGGCGGCGACAAAGATAAGAGGGAGTCTTTATTTGTATAAGTCCGAGTTTTTCTTGTAACTTTGTTAACTCAAGGAAAAGTTTTTATATCTGGGCGTGGCCCCGCAGACGTAGGCTGGTTGCCGAACTGCGTTACCAACCTCTTGTGTCATTTATTTCCGCACTTTTTATATCGTTCATCGTGACTTTAAAATCGGTGTCACACAAGGATCCTTGTGTGACATCACTGAACTGATCTTAAACTTTCAATTGGTATCAGAGCGGATCGCTTCTGTTTCTTAAGCGAGATCCGAGGGACAAGATCTTAGTTCGTGTGCGATGGACTCTATGAAAGAAGGAGGTTCTACAATGCGTCCGCCATTATTGGATGGGAGTAATTATGCGTATTGGAAGGCAAGGATGAGAGCTTTCATCAAAGCCATTGATGAGAAGGCTTGGAGATCTATTCTTACAGGTTGGAATCCGCCTACACTTACTGATAAAGATGGTATTATTTCTCCTAAGCCGGAAGTAGATTGGACGATAAATGAGGATACCTTGGCAAATAATAATTCAAAAGCTCTTAATGCTATTTTCAATGGCGTTGATCCCGTGCAATTCAGACTTATCTCAACATGTGAATCCGCAAAGAGAGCATGGGAAATTCTTCAAACTACCTATGAAGGGACATCTACGGTAAAATTGTCGAAAATGCAAATGCTAACCACTCGGTTTGAGAATTTGAAAATGCAGGAAGATGAGACCATTGGGGAGTTCAACTCAAAATTATGTGACATAGCTAATGAAGCTTTTGCTCTCGGAGAGGTGATTTCCGAAGAAAAGCTTGTACGAAAAACACTACGATCCTTACCACAAAGATTTGCTTATAAAGTCACGGCCATAGAAGAAGCCAAAGATGTGTCAAAAATGAAGCTAGAGGAGTTAATGGGATCTCTCAGAACTTTCGAAATGAATATTGGAGGAGAGACCGAAAATAAAAAGGCAAAGGGAGTGGCTTTAAAATCAGAGGTACAAAATCACAGCAAGCATGATGAAGATGACTTGGAGGAATCTCTAGCCCTGCTCTCGAAGAATTTCAGCAGAGTTATGAAGCGATTCGGAAGGAATACACGCGGTGTCAAGCAGGGTGTCACACACTTCAAAAATGGTTCTTCAAACAACAAGAAGCAGAGAGAAGAAACTAATGGGTCTGATCAACCATTAAAGAATAAAGGTATTCAGTGCAGAGAATGTGAAGGATTTGGGCACATACAGGCAGAATGTGCTAACACCTTGAAGAAAAAGAAGAATTCTCTGAATGCAACCTGGAGTGAGGATGAGTCTGAAAACGAAGATGAATTTCAGAGCAATCATGTGGCGCTTGCTGGAAAGATAGAATGTGAAGAAAATGGTAGTGTTATACAGGGTGTCACAGACGGATTTTCTAGTAATAGTGATGAAGATGAAGAACCAGTCACAGAAGAAGATCTTATTGGAGAATATAAGTTTCTGCATGAGAAATGGACCGAGCTTGTTCAAGTAAATCAGCTTCTACACGCACAGATTAGAAATTTGAAGGATGAGAAGAACAATCTTCAAAATGTTATTGATGATTTGGAGACAAAGCTGAAAGCAAGTCAGGATGAATCTAATGATCTAACCAATGAGATAAGCCTCATGAAAAAGAATGTCAAAATGCTGAATTCGGGTTCTTCTAATCTCGATGATATTTTAAATGTCGGCAAATCAAGCGTAAATCGGTTTGGACTGGGATTCAAAGGTGAAAGTTCAGGTTCAAAGACTGTTGCAGTAAAGGAAAATCGCTTTATGATGAAGTTCGTAAAGGGAAGCTCATTGTCACAGCCAGTGTCACAGCAGGTGTCAGACAAGGGCTTTGATCACAAAGGAAAGCAAGTTGCAAACGGAATGCCAAGAACTGACAGAAAATCAAATTCTTATAACTTCTATCATGCCTCAAGCAGTAAAGGTAACAAGTATGTTTATGTATGTCATTATTGCCAACGTCGTGGTCATATTCGTTCTACATGCTTCAACTATCTTGCGGATCTCAGACTTGGTACTGTTAGAAATACTTCTTCCTACAGATTCCCTTATCAGAAATGGGTGAAGAAATCAAATTTAAAGTGCAATGTTACACATCTCTCACTAAAGGCGATCGGAACCAATGCATGGTATTTTGATAGCGGCTGTTCTAGACATATGACAGGTGAAGAGAGATATTTGAAGGATATTGTACCTGAATCCGTGGGAAAAGTTACATTCGGCAATGGTGTCTCAGCAGATGTCATTGGCAGGGGAACGTTGAATGTCCCTGGTCTACCAAAGTTGAGTGATGTCTTATTGGTAAATGGTTTGAAATCCAACCTAATCAGTATTAGCCAGCTCTGCGATCAAGATCTGAATGTGCAATTTACGAAAGAAAGATGTGTTGTGTCCGATCAAAACAAAGATTGTGTTATTGAAGGAGTTAGATCATCGGACAATTGTTACCTTATTTATTCCTCATCTACCTGCCTTCGGTCGAGTATGGAAGACACTATTTTATGGCATAGAAAGTTGGGACATGTTAATTTCAGAATGCTGGAGAAGCTTATTTCGAAAGGTGCTGTTCGAGGAATTCCTGAATTAAAATTTGATGAAGACAAATTATGCGGACCATGTCAAATCGGAAAGCAAACGAAGGTGTCTCACCCGGTGTCACAGGGTTCCACAACTACCCGGGTTCTTGAATTACTTCACATGGATCTAATGGGGCCGATGCCTGTTGAAAGTATTGGAGGAAAACGTTACGTATTCGTTACTGTTGATGATTTTTCACGCTATACATGGGTGGAGTTTCTAAGAGAAAAGTCCAACACGTTCAAAGTTTTCAAGTCAATGTGTACTCGACTACAACGCGAGAAAGACTCTGTTATTTTGAAAATTATTCGTATCCGCAGTGACCATGGAAAAGAGTTTGAAAACTCTGAGTTCTCGGATTTCTGTAAGCATTTCGGAATCGCTCATGAATTTTCGGCACCAAAGACTCCTCAACAAAACGGAGTCGTTGAACGGAAAAATCGTACTTTGGCTGAGATGACTCGTGTTATGCTACATGAAAGGGATGTGCCACAAAGGTTCTGGGCGGAAGCAATGAATACCGCATGTTATACAATTAATCGGGTGTATCTCCGCGGCAAAACTTCTATGACACCCTATGAGATATGGAAAGGTAAAACTCCAAATCTTCATTATTTTCATCCTTTTGGCAGCCTCTGCTTTGTGTTGAATGACATGGAACATAGGGGGAAACTTGATCCCAAGAGTGATGAGGCAATCTTTCTCGGTTATGCTACAAATAGTCGTGCCTATCGGGTTTACAACAAAAGAACTCGAACTGTCATCGAATCTGCAAATGTTCAAGTGGACGACTCTCTGGACACAACTCATAATCCAAAAGATGATGCAGAACACATTTTAAATAATGAAGGCACTAGTGTTCCACCCGGTGTCACAGAGGGTGTCTCAGGCGGTGTCCCAGATCAAACAGAGACTGTTGATGAAGGAGAAGCTGATATCACACACCACAGACAACCATCTACACGTGTTCAGAAGAATCATCCTACAGTTGAGATTATTGGTGGCCTGAATGATGGTATACGAACTAGAGATAAGCCGAAATTGAATTATCGTGACATGATCCAAATGGCATGCTTTACATCAACGATCAAGCCAAAGAATGTGAAAGAAGCATTGCTAGATGAGTACTGGATAGGTGCTATGCAAGAAGAACTCAACCAATTCTCCCGAAATCAAGTTTGGGACTTAGTACCGTGTCCTCCCGATGTGAATGTTATTGGTACTAAGTGGATCTACAAAAACAAGACCGATGAGCATGGAAATATTACTCGCAACAAAGCTCGGCTAGTGGCGCAAGGGTATTCTCAAATTGAAGGGATTGACTTTGATGAAACATTTGCTCCGGTTGCTCGGCTTGAATCGATTCGGCTTTTGTTGGCTATCGCTTGTGTTATGCGGTTTAAATTATATCAAATGGATGTGAAGAGCGCGTTTCTAAATGGGTTTCTTAATGAAGAGGTTTATGTTGCTCAACCAAAGGGTTTTGAAGACCCTCATCATCCCGAGTACGTTTATAAGTTGAAGAAGGCGTTATATGGGCTCAAACAAGCCCCTCGTGCATGGTATGAACGACTCACTCAATATCTATTAACCAAGGGATATGAGCGAGGGGGAGTAGATAAAACCCTTTTCGTTCGCCGGGACAAAGGTCAGTTTTTACTTGCTCAAATATATGTTGACGACATAGTGTTTGGCTCGGTGTCACAGGTGATGGTGGATGAGTTTGTTGCTCAAATGACCGGTGAATTCACTTATTTTCTTGGGCTTCAAATCCAGCAAGAAAAGAATGGTATTTTTATATCTCAAGCCAAATATGCCAAGAATTTATTGAAGAAGTTTAAGCTTGAGAATGCACGCCCGAGTAGAACACCCCTTGGGACACACGAGAAAATCTCTAAAGATGAAAAGGGAGTTGCTATTGATTCACGTTTATATAGAAGCATGATTGGAAGTCTACTATATCTTACTGCCAGCCGACCAGATATTTGCTATAGCGTGGGTTTATGCGCTCGATTTCAAGCCAATCCGAAGGAGTCACACCTAGTGTCGGTTAAACGAATTCTAAAATATGTCAGTGGCACAACTGATTATGGCATCTGGTATTCTTTTGATTCTAATGCTAATCTGGTGGGTTATTGTGACGCTGACTGGGCAGGAAGCTCCGATGACCGAAAAAGCACTTCGGGTGGATGTTTTTATGTTGGACACAACCTGGTGTCATGGTTTAGCAAGAAACAGAATTCTATTTCTCTATCTACAGCTGAGGCAGAGTATATAGCAGCAGGTAGCAGCTGTACGCAGCTTTTGTGGATGAAACAAATGATGAAAGACTATGGTGTCACACAGGGTGTCATGACCCTTTATTGTGATAATTTGAGCGCTATCAATATTTCGAAAAATCCTGTGCAGCATTCACGGACAAAACATATTGACATACGACATCATTTTATTCGATCTTTAGTGGAGGACAAAATTATTAATTTGGAGCATATGGTGACCGAAAAGCAAATTGCCGATATTTTTACCAAAGCGTTGGATGGTGTGAGATTTGAAGAACTGAAGTCTGCCCTAGGCCTTTGTGTTATGTAAGCTGATTATTGCATTTATTTATTTAAAAAAAAAAAAAAAAAAAAAAAAATCGCCACTTGCATTAGGCGTTTGTTTTATTTTTGGCAATCTATTGGGTATTGCTCATCCTCTGCTGAAAGTAATCATTCTGGATATTCTGATATTATGTGGAGCAACACCGTATGCGACTTGCAAAATTCTGACTATTCTCATGAAATATTGGAAGTCTATTTTTAATGAAGTTTGGAGCATCATTATTATATTGGGTTTATTTCCCAACTTGCAAAGATTTGAATTATTATTCAAAGATTCATTATGCTGTTTATGGAGGAGATCAGGAATAGCTACAAGCTTCTGGCAGGTGATCAGGTTAATGTTTTAAATGGTGTTCCTGAGGGTGTTCCAGCTCGACAATGTTTCTAATTCTTCTGATTCTGATTCTGAATTTGATTCTGATTCTGCCTTGTCATCCTATTTTATCAAGTTTCTTGAAGGTGAGATGGAATTTTTGACTGATCAGCAAATGATAATCGATGATAGAAAATGCAAAGATAGTTGTTATTCGATACTTGATGACTGTGTTAGAAAAATGTCTGCGAAGGAAGCTGCTGGTGATATTTTCGAGAGAAAGAAAGTTGTTAATGTGAAGGAACAAGTTAAGGCGACCAAAATTGTTGAAAAGTCAAGAGTTTTAATCGGTGTCACTGGGGGTGTCAGACGGTTCTTGCCCCATGGAAATAATTTTTTCAGCTTAACAACTTACGGATAAGTATGCAATTCTTCATGCCGACTTCTCATGGAATTAGTGTTAACAAGACAATAGCGGCCTTACTGTTCAAAATTGGAAATTCAATATCTTTTGATTTTTTTTGACCAAATTATGACACATGAAGACGGCAAGAATACACGGTTAGCTCTCCTATTTCCCTCTCTTATATATGGAGATTCTGGTGCTTATATGGATATTATATATTCTTGATTTTGGCTATCTCCCTATGGTGATTATTTAGTGTTTATGGTGATTATTTGGTGATTATGCTGATGTTATAGTAGTTGTTATTCCCTTATATATATATTTGTCTTTTTATGGCAAAAAGGGGGAGTATTTTGGTAATTTTGGGGGAGTATTTTGATGATGTTTTGAAGCCATCAATCCAGGGGGAGAAAATTCAGGGGGAGTTATTGAAATTATTGAGTATATTGATTTTGCCAAAAAATGCCAAAGGGGGAGATTGTAAATGCAAAGATTTGCATTAGTGTTGGCATGTGATTTTTTGGCAATTTATTATAAAAATAATATTTTATTCAAGTGGTGATTTATGACTTGACAATCAAGAAACCGCCCAATCCGATTATGGGAAGATATTATAGAAGTAATAATGATGATTCTATGGAAGAGAAAAATAAGGAAACAACATTATTTGGAAAGATATTGAATAAGGTATATGCACTTGTTTTTTGGAAAAGTTTTATTTGGAAAGCCGATTTGTTGTAGATTTGACACGATTTGCTGGGCTCTGACTTCCTATGATTAATGGGATGCTTTCCTGAATTTTTGGGCGAAAATCTGGGCTGTTATGGAAACTTTCCTAAAGTGTCACATGAGGTGTCACATAACCGAATTTGTTAAGATTGTGTTTCCTTATTCCATGCGGCGGTAAATCCGATTTGGTAACTGAATGAATTAAAGATATGGAAGCTACCAATATTATTTAAAGCCTTCGTTTTTCTGAAGAAGGCTGCTGAAGCCATTATTATTGAGAGCGAAAAGTTTTTTATTCTTCCGGGCGATTTTATTCTATACCGACGCTTGCGTGTATTCTGCAATAGTTGATCCTTTCATTCACGCCTACTGTGAGTCGTCGGTGATTGTTCTTCAGCAGACGACGGAGTATTGATTTTACACGAGAGAAGATTTTCTTCGTTTTCCCGAGCCGTCGGTTTTCTTTCACGCCCTACGTTTCTGCGTATGGGTTTGTGATTGTGTTGCACACTTGACTTAATCTGTGGATTTCATTGTTTTATTGAGTGTACTGTGTGTTGTATCCGAAGACTTCGATCTGGTGTTCCAGGAGGTGTCACAGGAGGCAACTTTCCGTGTTCTTCATTGAAGCTCTGTCTCGGGAGGAGACAGCATCTGAACTCGTGAGGAGTTCTGTTTCTTAGACAAGGGGAGCTTGTCGTTCGTGATCGTGGGCGAGGGGATCTTGCCATAACACGGGTTTCGGGAGGAACCAACAACGAGGGGAGCTTGTTGTTATCTAGATCTCGGGAGAGGTCGTTCTAAAGTCGAGGGGATCTCGCAAAAACTGTTTCGTTGGGGAAGTTAGCTAGAGGCGGCGACAAAGATAAGAGGGAGTCTTTATTTGTATAAGTCCGAGTTTTTCTTGTAACTTTGTTAACTCAAGGAAAAGTTTTTATATCTGGGCGTGGCCCCGCAGACGTAGGCTGGTTGCCGAACTGCGTTACCAACCTCTTGTGTCATTTATTTCCGCACTTTTTATATCGTTCATCGTGACTTTAAAATCGGTGTCACACAAGGATCCTTGTGTGACATCACTGAACTGATCTTAAACTTTCAGGTAGTTTGAGAATTTTGAAAGGGCATCTATCAAATTTAACTGAAAAATTAACGGGAGGATTTGAATTGCAAATGTTTTATACGATAGGGTTTGATTAAGTCAAAAATAAACGTTAGGGGTCAAATGACCACTGATCTCATACGTTGGGGGCTAAATTGAACTTTTTCTTAAAATTTATATTTACCCCAAACTTAGAGGTAAAGAGTAATATATTCTTAAAGTTTTTTTTTTAATATACAAATAAGTCCCAAAATAAAGAGCGCCTACATTTAGGTCTCTGCAAATTTTCGTTCTCTATCTTATCTATTAAGGGATTTGGACAAAAAAAAAAATCATTTTGACGAGATTGAACTAGAGAATAGAGTTTTAGAGAAATTAAGAAGTTGATTTTATGAGAGCTCGTCCATTTTTCATCAAATAAAAAAGAATCTAACGACTCAATGATTTACACAAACAATATAGTTAAACTGAGCGTGAAATTATCGATGGGGTTGAATTTCACCCTTTTTAATGAAAAGTGGACTAGGCTTTCACAAAACCGACCTCTGGATTTCTTAGAAAATATGAGATTCTTCTATGACAATGACCTACATGCTAACACCTCTTAATTCAGACTTATTTGTATTAAAAAAATTTAAAGACCTACTTGTTGTTTGCAGTTAAATTTAATAGTAAATATGCATTTTATCATTATATTAATATTACATAATATGAACTATTTATTATTATTGGAATTCATGAGTTAAGAATACGAGAATACAGCTTTCATTGTACATAAGATTTAAGAAGACTCCAATAAATAAATAAAGTTATTCTACCAAAAAAAAAATTGTAGAGGGCATTTAAGACTTTTTCTCTGAAAATAAAAATGTAAGGTCCGACCTGCCGGATTCGAACCAGCGACCTAAGGATGGCTATTAGGATATTTCCTACTACAGTCCTCCGCTCTACCAACTGAGCTAAGGTCGGATGATGGGAAAGTAATAATTTTGTAAATCTAGATACTAACGACTGTTGACTAAAAAATCTTAGAATTAAGCAATTCCTTTTCTCCAAGTATTTCAATATTTTAAAAATGAGATTCTTCACAATAAATTTTTTTTATTACATGTAGATAGAAAGTATATGATCAATGTTTAGTTGTATGCAATTAGGTTTATATAAAAATAACAAACATCTGAGGGACGAAATATAATTTTAAATTATTAACAAACTTTTCAATTGTAGAAACAATAAACACAATTAGAAAATTTAACAAAGTTGATATAAAAATTCTTATGAGTCATCTATGACACAAATGTTATCGTTTCTTCATGGTTGTTTATACTTTATCTCTTTATATTACTACAATGGTTAATTTGCTGCCATGGTGAAAAATCAATGTGAGACAAATATTCTGTTATTATCGATAAAGAATTTGTATGGCAGTTTTCAATTATCCATCTTTCGAAATGTAATAGGAATCCTTCGAAAACAAAGAAGCAAAATTACAATAAATAAATTAAAAAAAATCATTAAAATATAAATAAGATTATAATCGTATTTTACTTTAAAACGTATAATAGCAAACTTTTTTTGTAAAACGCTAAGAACACAATGTTTGCAATGTCGGCTCTATTATCACTCAAAATAAGCATATAACTGAATTGAAGGTAGGAGTTTCGATTTACCGAGAGGCAGAAGAATGTAAATTAGCCCAACAAACTCTCCCGGATTGACCACTTTTCGAGTCGTAGCAAAAACTATATTGCATTAACCCAATAACAAAACAATGCATAATGGTCGAATAAAGTCATAATGATCAATGTGTAGAGGAATTCAATCACTGTCGTTATGCATATTCACTATGCATCTGTCAGAGACGATATCAACCAGTAGAATACACCATCGAACCATCATCTTTATCACCTTCGAAGCCTGACATTTGTTGATGCCGAACTTCTTCTGAACTTCGTAAAGAATCTGCAAGGAGCCAAGGTTCCTCCAAAATTGTTCAATCAAGCGACCGCCAAGTTGGGTTATTCCTCCGCCGATCCAGCAAACAAGCCACAGATGTTTGAATATCGTAATTTCTGCAGATAGAGGGACCTCAGTTTCTTCCATTTTGGCTGCTAGAGATGCACAAGCTACGTATGTCAACTGTACAATCCAGCTTTAACCCATCGACAAGATCCAATAAAAGGGGAAGAACAGATGAAAATCTAGCCAGAATCATGGAAAAGCAACGATTTTTTAGGATAATTTCTCAACTTACAGGAAATTGATAGATCGAAAGGAACCGATCCAAGAGAGATAAACAGTTTGTGGGCTGAAATTGTTGTAAGCTTGAACCTATCGATCAGAGATCAAACAGTCAGTAAAAGGTAACTACTTGTACAAACATCATTAAAGTCTTTCGAGCAAGATTTCTGAAAAAAAAAAAAAACATCATTAAAATCATCAAATTTTATCAAACCAACCTTCCAAATCCAATCAAGGGCTTCTCTCCTAACGCCTAAGATCAATCCCCAACTCGTAATCTCTCGAGGTAATCGTGTTTCGGAAAATGCTCACTTTCTCTCTCAACCATTGCTCGTATTCTCTCTCTCCACACTGTAATGTAAATCCCATCAAAGAATCGGATCCATTTAGGTCAAAACTCTTGTTTTTGCGGCTGACGGAGAAGAGAATTGGAAGTGGCTGACGGAGAAGAGAATTTGTGCCGGGAAAAGGAGGAAAGAAAGAGAAAAAAAAAATGAGGAGGGAAAAGAAGTTCCCGGAGTGGGAATTAATTAAAAAATTATTATTATTTTAATTTAACTATTTAATATATAATATAAAATAAGATAAAGATCAATTAAAAATTGAACTACGAGATGTTTTTCAATTCAAATACTTAACAATATTTTTCGTCAATTCAAGTATCAAACTATCTACTATTAGTAATTCGATCAACTCTATTAAATAAAAGTTAAAAATTATGCAATTCAATCACTGAGTTATAAGTATTTTCAATTCAAACTAGCTGACGTAGAAGAGAATTTGCTATCACCCTTTACGCACATGTGAACAAACAAATAAGGAGGATAGGGCGGTGATGACGCGCTTCTTGGGGACCCGATAGCCTCTAAACTTGGCTAGGATGTATTGGTTCACTCAAAGTAGTATTGACTCGGAGCTTGGCTCGTCGACCACTCTTTGGGCGTGGTATTAGTGGTATCGTGGAAAACTATCGGTCATCGGGCACTAGGTGATGTGCTCGATCTACGGATTGTCGTCCCGATTTTCTTTAGTCTCATGAGACATTGATGGATCTTTGGATCACCGTTTTTCTGTGATTTGTGTCGAAGATGGTCCTTGTGTGACCCTCCCTTTTCACTAGGACTGTTTTTATAATGAAATGGTGGATGCTTACTGATGACTCTTATTTTAGAGTCATTTTATGCTAATTTTACATGAGAAAACTTATATGAATTGAATGATTGCAATAATAAATTAGTATGAATTTTCTATAATTGCTATGTAATGCTGCAGCATTAGTGCTTTGATTGAATTTAATATATTTCATGCAGATTATCTGTTAAAAGCATAATTTTTCTCTTCAGTTTGAAATTTATTTATTTTTATATATATTCGAATGCAATTTTAATAGTGGGAAAATCAAATTCAAAGGAGCTGAAAATTATGGAGAAAAAGAAAGCAAATCAGAGAAATATTGGTTACCATAAATAAAGGAGGAAATCAAGAAATCATGCGGATATTTTGCAAAGTAGCAGAAGAAGGCAAAAGCTAGGCAGCGGATGATTTAAAAAACTGGGCAGCGGTAGAAATACAAAGGGGCAGCAGAAAAAGACAAAATCCAGCAGTCGATGTGAAGAAAATAAGGTATTCTGGGCAGCAGAAGATGTGAAATTGGGCAGCGGTCAGCGAAAGAAGCTAAAAGTTAAAAGCAGCGGAAGATGTACAAATGGGCACCACTAAAAGACAAAACCTTGGGCAGTGGAAGAAGGCTTAACAAGGGTAGCAATAAAAGACAAAACAAAATCACTCAACAGAAAGGATTATGAAGAGAGAGAAAAGGCAAACAAATTCTGGAAATATCCACTCAAAAGGTGGAACAATAAATAAGAATGGAGAGAGAAAGAGAAGATGACATTCATAATTAAAAGGGATATTTTTCTAAAGAAAAGGGGTATTCTGGCGAAGCTCCAGGAAGGGAGCAAGGAGCTCTGGATCTAGAAGAGCACTGACGACATTCTTCTGAATTTCGTCTTCTTCTCTTATTTTATTATTTTTATGTTATTGTTTTTAGTTTTATTTTTTATTATGTTTAGTAGCTAAACTTATTTCTTGGTTAGGAGAGAAAGTACTCATTACATGTTTTATGATTGATCTATGAATTCTACGTATTTTTCATTGAATGATTTCTCATGATTTGAACTGCTTAATTCTATTTATGTCGATAGACAATTTTGATTTCACATATTCCTATTGTATCGGTAGGTAAATAGGAATTAAAGATTCATGAGAAATTGAATAGATTAAAAGTGTTGCAAAATGGCTAACATTAATCTATTTGGCATTTAAGAATAGGTTCACGAGAAAATTCAGATTAAGTTTTTGTCTTTTCAAAATTGAAAAGAAAATTCTAAAACGAATTTATCTAGGCAATTCGACGGAACCCTAGAAATATAAAAATTCTTGTTGTTCTGTGATTAATACTGTAGCATTGCTAATGCATTTTTGTTTGGAACAATCTTTCGTGATATTCCTCGTCTAATTCAATTCATATCGACAGATAGTTTGATGTTTCATGTTTATATTTTATCGACAGGTAAATATAAATATTAAGATGCACGATTGATTAATTGGATTAATACGTTACAAGGTAGTTAACGTTAATTCAATTGGCATTAAGAATAGAGTTTATAGAAATTCAATGTAGTTATCTTCTTTCAAAGTCGAGAGAAATTCTAAAATTGAATTTAAATAGGCAATTCGAAAGAAACCTATAAATATTTTTATTCTTGCTGTTCAAGACTCTGCTGTAGCGTCAATAATAATTGCATGTAAAGAGGAAATCAATCTTAACCAAGGCTTTCTTTTATTGATTCTATCTCGTTTATCCTATTTTATTTTGTTACATCATAATCTGGTCTTATTTCTAAGTATTTTCATTTATCATTTTTATATTTTTATAAGATTTTTATAACAATTTAAATACAATTAACAATATCCTCGTGGGATCGATACTTTACTTACTCTATTACTTCGTTAGCGACACGTGCACTTACGTATAAGTGTATAAAATCATTAACACTTACTTTATGTATAGCTCAACCTATTTACATAGTAATGTTTTTTAACCTGACACACTCATGGTAAAAAAAAATTAATGATTTGAAAATTCTGGGCTCGTGGAGCCTGTTTAAAAAATATATATATTTTTGAATGTAAATTCATACACTGTATTTTTATAATTGTTCATGATTTTTGAAAGAAAATTATAAAACTAATTTTGCATATGCATATGAGTATAGTATAGAGTTCCCTACTGAGTTAGTCGCTTATCCCAAAAACTCCCCTCCAATTCTAGGTTAGAATCGTAGAAGCTGATGTTGCGGTTGTTTATTGAAGAATGGATCTTTGTCTTCATCCTCTTTTTTACTTTAAGTGTTATATATTATCCTGGTAATGAACTCTTTGGTTGTATTAATTTCTTTCTTTGGTTAATATTATCCTTGAGTATTTGATATTTATTTTCTACACTGTATTTAATTAGATTATATAAGTTTATGTATTATCTTATTTTTATCTAATCACTATATGGACTTTGGTTCAATCTTTGTGAGCGATGGCTCATTTTGTTTAAAGTCTTCCGCAATCAAACATAGTATTGGTTTAAGCAGTCAAGTTCTCTCTGAAGATCTGATCGTTGAGTCCGGCATTTCTATTTAGGCTCATCTTTGAGTCGTGACAGTATGACATGAAAATTCACATGCTTTTAGAGGAGATGAAAGGTTGGTTTTTCAAAAATGCAGCTAGCAAACATATGTCATTGCAGAATGAGATCAATATGACAAAAAATATGAAGAGTCAAAGTAAAAATGGAAAGAGAGACATGCTGAGGCTAGTGTTAGTGTCAATTAAAATAAATAAATAAACAACTAATGAAGATAGTCTCGTACTATGACAAAAACAAAATAATAATAAAGAATGAGGCTAAGAACATGATAAATGGAAGAGAAAAAAAAAACATGCTGAGACAAGTACAAGTTTGTTTGAGGGAAAGACTGATGTGAAAATTTAATTCTTTTTAAGAAAACAAAAAAAAATCAATAAAAAGAAATTAAAAAACAACTCCGAAAAAGTTAAAAAATAAGAAAGTATCCATACGTTTGGTTTAGTATGGGGATAGATAATTGGTATTTATAATTTTTATTAATTAAAACTTAATTATGTCACTTAGCATAAACTAATGAGAAATTCGTCTTAAAAAAATTATTCATTTAATGGGAAATTTATGATCGTTGAGTCACGGCATTTCTATTTAGGCTCATCTTTGAGTCGTGACAGTATGACATGAAAATTCACATGCTTTTAGAGGAGATGAAAGGTTGGTTTTTCAAAAATGCAGCTAGCAAACATATGTCATTGCAGAATGAGATCAATATGACAAAAAATATGAAGAGTCAAAGTAAAATGGAAAGAGAGACATGCTGAGGCTAGTGTTAGTGTCAATTAAAATAAATAAATAAACAACTAATGAAGATAGTCTCGTACTATGACAAAAACAAAATAATAATAAGAATGAGGCTAAGATATATATATATATATATATATATATATATATAATATATATATATATATATATTAAAATATTTTAAATAGTAACAAAATTATGGAAATTAGATTGATCTAGAAATTCATTAAAAAGAGTCCAACAGTTAAGCTTGACATAACCAACTCTCCCAATCAACTTGCTTGGGTTAGGGGTTTGCAAACTTTGCTAAGCATGTACGGCACAAGTAAATGTTGAATATTTCAAAGATAAAAAGAAGAATTGGCAAAGTTTAACATTATAAAAGATAAAATGTTTGTCATCCATAGTATCAACTCATCATCCAACACAAGGTCGCGACCTATATAGGCTCGACTTGATATGACCCGACTTTGGGTCGAACATTAATTAAAATAATGACGGGTCTTGCCTAGTCCTACACGACATTTGACTATAGACGGATCTATGTCTAAATAGAGGACCGACCCACAAGCTTTACTAAACAAGACTGGTCGAGGTCTAGGTCAAAACTGGCCCTTAGGCACATTGTATTCTTGATAAGAAGTGTTGCTTATTTGGAGTTGTGGCTATCATTTACCTTATTCTCTCTAACTCTCCCTGCACTCTCAATTATCTCCACTTTTAACTCTCAATTTTTAATTGTCACAACTCTCAACTCTATTAATTGGTGTGTTTTCATCAAGTTAAAGTGATTTTCAGCATTTCCTATTGTAATTAGATATTTGAAATTGCAAATGGCAATAATATCAGTGAAGAAGTTAATTTGATGGCATTTGTAGGTCTCCTACTTCTATTTGCAAAGATGGAATTAGTTGCTTATTTGATAGAGGTCGAGTTTCTACTTGGTTTTATTGAAAAATATGATCAACAAGTGTTAACTGTTGTAAACTCGAAGAAGAAAATTAACAAGTTTTTTTTATTTCAAGTTATAGAGATAGATTATGCTTAAATTTTGATGTGTGAAAATCGACCAAGGCAAATTGGTGTTCTTTCTTTAACTGCACATTATATTGATGAAATATATTATTCATGTACGCGTGTTATTTATTTTGTTGTGGTTAAATATCCTCGTTCACCAAAATAAAATAAAAAAATATAATTGTTGATAATATATAAATGGTGATGTGCAAATTGAATCCTATTATTTGAAGTCATTTATAACTTAAACTTAAACTTAATTTTTTCGACAAAACGAACTTCAACGCATCCTCGTTAGCAATTTAACCCTTAAAGTTGGCGTTGTTAAGTATCTCGTGTCGATAGAGCACGCTCATGATTTAAAAAAAAAAAAAATTAACCCTCGATGTTATTGGATATCTCTAGTAAGAATCAACGAAGAAAAGAAGGAGAAGAAGAAACTCTCTTTTATATCAGTTTACAACAGTTAACACTTACAACTGTGTTTCTGTTATGAGCTTTATTCAATGAAATCATTAAACCAATATTATTGTCTTCCTCAGAAAAATCAAACTTGTCCTCAATCAAAGTTCAAAGTAGGGAATTCTTCAATAGATGTTTTAAAACCAATTTCCGTCTTTATAAGTTAAAATCCAATGTTTCTACTGAGGTATAACTTGTCGAATACGCTAGATGTTTTAAGGAGATGTGCAATAAACAACTTCAAATGTGACATAATAATAATATAAGAGTGATAAGAAAGTATTACATGCATCTTCTGATGATAACTCTATGAAAATTAGAGTTATTGTCATCATTCTAAGCAAAATTTAATGTTTATTATCAACTTTTTAGTAATTTTAATCTAATTTAAGTTATGAGTTAGATAAATAATTAAATAAGTGAAAAAAAGATGAATTTGAAAGGTGAGCCGCAACTCAAAGAAGGTTAAGTCGTGGCTTAACGAGCTCAAAATTGACGCTGCACAACAACTGATGAATTGCGACTAAGAAAAGTTGAGTTACGGCCCAAGCACAAAAGCAGCTGCGACTCAGGAAAGCTGAGTTGCGGCCCAAGCAGCAAAATAGAGTTGCGACCAAAGCCATATTTATGAAATTTCATGCATTTTAAATTTTTTTTTTTTTTGGGTTTTGAAGATCCCAATCAAGGCTCTATACACGAGAGATTATCATACGAAAAGAAGAACCTTTGACAACCTTAAGACGTATTTTGAAGAGCAAACATAGAGGATTTTTGACACTGTGCAAAGAGACCGACACACGTGTTATACCATTATAGTGACATCTAAGAGGCATCTAAGAGACATACATTCTCTTCTACTTCTTTCTTTTATGTGATTTTATTATGTTCAACATGTTTTCTTTTGTTTTTATTACAACTATCTCTCTCTCTAGATGAGAGATTGATTGTTTATTTGGATTATCATTTTGACTTTTGATGTATTTTGTTGGTTGGATATATTATTTATTTGTTATATTATGTTTTTCATGCTTTTCATTTGCAAGCCACTTATTGAATGATTTTATATTTGAGATTTGACATTCGAGATAAGTATTTATGAATATGATATGAATATTATAATGTAAAAGTTTAACAACTTGAGATAATATTAGAGTTTTGTGATATTAAATAGAAAACCATAATACTTTATTGAATGAGTGAAAGAACGATTTTTATATGGATAGTAAAATTGTAATTTTAGTAATTAATGTTAAGATTTTCGGTTTATAAATAATTCTTCAACTAAGAAATATTGGTATGAAAAAAAAATATATTTAAAATATTTTTAAAATCAATCTTCCGGATTTTCTCTTAATTAAATATTTTTGTTAGCTGATTTTCATTGTTTATTTTATTTAGTTTTTAAAATTATATTTTAAGCTATCTAGATAAAGTTAGAGTTGATCATAGTAGCACTTAATGAATATAATAAACTACATATCTCAATGGATTCAATAACTCTTCTCATCATTATCCTATAAAACTTGACATTGTACATTTGCAATAATTTTATTACGATATTTTATCGTACATCTGCCCAATGAAGTAGCTTTTCCCACTAACTAGAATGTTCTATAGTGAAACATCTTAGATACTACTCAAGAGTTCTTGTTAGTAACCTCTGTCTGCCTGTAAGTTTGCGGGCGATATGAACTACTATACAATAGTTTAGTACCATTCAAATTTAAAGATTCCTTCCAAAATTTGCTCAGTAAAGATTAAGAATTTCTAATGGTTGTTGTAATCTTGGGGATATTTTTGTCTCATATTTTGTTTGTTGACATTTTGGACAAATATGTACGAAATGTTGAACTTCTTTATTCAGATTCGGCCATTCGAATTGAGAGCTAACTCTCTTGATTGTTCAAATTGCACGTGGATGACCACAGTTAATGAAGAGTGACATTCTCTAATTAGTTCTGTGCAATGAGAACAATTTTACCATCATGAGTAGTAGAAAATGTTTGACTACTGATTGCTAATGTCACACTCTCTAAAATAAGAATCTCAAATTTGTATCGGAGAGGAATAGTATACGTTGAAGACTTTGATTCCCAATAGAAATTTGAGCAGCACTTCGTTACGATTTTCAAGTTTGATGGTTTTTGCACAAGGCTGCACCCTTCTATTCATAGAGATCTTCGGAAAAACAAGGAACCAATCGACACCTTCATCTACTCGGTCAACACTTATGTGACCGTTGCAATACTTGTCAAAAGATTTCACCAACTCAGTCGACACCGTGATTGACCGCACCGGTCGACACTTCGTCTTAAGGTCGACACTTTGATCTCTCTGTCATTTCCTTAAACATAATAGTGGTCGATACTTTTGGTTGGCAGTCGACACCTTGAGCTTTGTAAATTTGCAATTGGTGGGCGGTCAATAGTTTGTGAAGGATGTATCTTTATATTTTTCTAACCCACGTGAATCTTTATCTCTTTTTAGTTTATGTGGATCTTTACCTTTCTCTCTCAAATCCATGGGCATTTTGTGGGACCCAACTTCATGCCTTATAGTTTTTCTTTTGCCAATTTCGTGGGACTCACTTTCATGCTACAAAGCTCTTCATTTTCATAGTCTTTTGCTCATGTTGTGATAAATCTTTTTCTCGGGTTTTCACTACTGAACCATGTGAAGCTTTGTTCGTTGAATCTCATTTATCTTCTAATAGATCATGGTCATTGACTTTGAGATTTATCGCTCCTCGGTTCACATCACCGCATTTAAGTTAAATTTCTTAGAAGAAGTTTGAAACGTAGCACACAAACATACACTAAAGAGAATATCAAGTCTACTTGCCATTAAATACAACAAAGATGCCAAATTCAAACATTTATTCGAAACTACAAAAGAGACCTACGAACTAGTAGTTGCACACATCATTCTACCAGATTTTGCAACTTTTAAATTTCATAATTGTTTCTCGACATGAGAGTTGCACGAGGATTGAATCCTTGAGCTAAATATCTCACAACCATAAAATCAAATGTCAAAAGATATACACATTTGAAAGATCAAACCTTATGAAACCATAAGTTTTATCCTGCACAAAAGAAAAAAAATTAAGATGCGAGCAGGAAAAACTATTGCATTTTAACAAACAGAACCCGTACCTGGCAACAACATTGAAACCCAAAGTTGTGCCCAAAGCTCCATTGAACTTTTGTAATACAAATTTATCTAAAACCTTTCTAGTTTCTGCCATATCTGCATCATCCGTCATTTGGCATCTTCAGGAAAAATATATTTGAAAAAATTTGTACGCATCAATTACATCATTTACCTGTTTTGAATTAAACCATACCATGAGGAACTGATGCTAAACTTTCATAGTTAACAACATTCACTTCTACGTCCGACATTTTCCTTGTCTGATCAATTCCCTTTATGGGGCAATGAAACAAATAAAATAAAAATCAGTCGTACAACCTCCAACTATACAAATAAAAACATTAACTTGGCTACCTCTCTTTGCCGTTGCCACAGAAAAGTGCTTCTGCTCCTGAAGGAAGGTTTTAGTGATCAAATTACAGAATAGATATGTAAACTGGATCGAATCATTAGCAGGAACATGATAAGAAATTTTCTTATAAAACTCCTCCCGCATCGCCGAGTCCACAAGGGCCACAATCGGAATCTTCAAGAGATCCGCCTCACGAATAACCGAAGACTTTCTCTCTGTATCCAAAACTACAAAGCAATCAGGAGGTTGAGCAGGACCAAAATAGAGCCTCTTATGCCGAAACCTAAACTTCTTGGGGCTTCCATTGTTGGTCCCATTCTCCAAAGAATCATGTCGCTAGGGTTGTAGCATCCAATTTTCTTAGTCATCTGCTCGACAATCACAATCTCATCTAGGAGGGGGGTTCATATTAACAAACATGAACCTTCCTTTCTGACGAACCAAGTCGAACGCATTTTACATACAGATAAATAAGAGTTTTGTCGGAGTCGATAATGGCCATACGGTTTCAAAAGCCATAGGTGAAGACCTTGAAATGGTGAGCAGCCACTCGCTTTCCTAAGTGAGCGTTGATGCTCAATAATTTACGAATAACAATAGAATGAAGCCTCATTCCACCCCTGACTCCCGAGCTTCTGCTTCTTGACTACTTCCCTTCCATAATCATCGACAACCTTCTATAGTGTCTCTCTCCCCACCGTCTCTCAATTCACAGATCCAATGACGAAAGATCCGATTCCAATTGCTAGGGTTTAACATAATCATTAATTAAATCAAAATGACAAAATAAATTCAGCCTTCATAATTTACGAAGACTCAATTTTTAAATCCTAGTATTTTCATTTTTTTATTAAAACTATAGGATCCACCTCCTAGGCACGTGCGTGTTGTTTGACACGTGTCATTACATTAAACTACAAGAAATACATAATCTTAGCTCTTAAAAAAAAATGTTACAGAAATTTAGTTAATCACATGACACGTGTCATCATAACACAATACATGAGATAAAAAAATCTTGATCTTTCATAAATACTGTAAAATAAATTAAGCATATGACATTAGTCATTACAGTAGATTACGAAAAATTACATGTTCAATTTTTAATATTATTAACGCTACAAAGAATGTGATAAATATATAACACGTCTAATACATGTCATCACAGTAAAATTAAAGAAGATGAATAGTTACAACTCTTTGTAAGTGCTGCAATGAATACTTCAAACAAATAGCATGTATCATTAAATTTCAGAATACGGGTACGAAAAGTCATCTAGATATGTATCATTATATAAAGATATTTTATTATAATTTTTTAAAATACTTAGCAGATGAGTATGTTAAAAACAAAAATTGATAAAAACAAAAAAAGAGCAATATGCCTATGCCCATGTTTTAATTTTCAAATGATAATGTAATGTTTTAACTTTTTATTCTACTCTTTAAATATTATCATTAACGTGACAAATAATAATTAAAATAAATTAATTATTATTTGAATTGTCAATTGAGAATCAATCTTAGCATCTCTTTCCAAAATTTGCAACACAAACTATAGTTTCCTACTCTATTCTATTCCTTCTCATTTGATTGTCAAGAGGGCACTTGGCCTTGGCAAAATCTTGTTAATTAACAAAACACTCTACATTAAAAGTACAAATAAAATAAAACCATTTACAAGTCATTCTTCAGCTTTAAATAATTCAGTCCACATGCAACATTTAGAGATTAAATTTACACTCTAACTTGATCTATTATAATCTTTCTTAACTACACAAATTTTCAAAACAATTTCAGATGTACAATACGGGGTTTGTGAAGCTAATGATACAA
Source organism: Begonia masoniana (assembly GCA_022432975.1). Taxonomy (NCBI): domain Eukaryota; kingdom Viridiplantae; phylum Streptophyta; class Magnoliopsida; order Cucurbitales; family Begoniaceae; genus Begonia; species Begonia masoniana. The sequence continues at coordinate 43,442,480 of CM039505.1, read as the reverse complement.
TTGAAAATAAGGATAATCAAAGTCAGTATTGTTTGAAATACCCAAAGAATAATGCTATATGTAAATTATAATCTTTTTCCTGACTCGCAATTCATTTATTAGCAAAATGATTATAGAATAATAATAATAATATCGTCAAAAATGTAAGAATAGAGTTAAAATGATTTCAATAATTTTAATCACCAATAAAACAAAGACTTTCATTTCATTACCCATACATTTTAATTAAAATTGAAAGAAAACAAAACCAATAAGCCTTCCTCATAAACTGACTGTTTCCCCAATGTTTATACCTCCCCACTATCTATTTATTTTGACCCACTCCCCTTGGAATTAAAATAATTTTATAAAAACAAATCTTTTACATACAGAACAGCTCGAAAGCTTACCAATGAAGAAGGTCACCTCCGCTGCTACACTGCTGTCAGCATCCAGATGACAGAAAAGGTCACCTCCGGCTGCCTCATCCACGTATGAAATTTTTCAGAGTAACCAGTAAATGATGTGGTTCGTATTCGGCCTAAGCTAAATGCCACAAAAAGATAGTTCAAAAATGTTTTTCGCACAAAAAGGACTACCAAAACATCTCCGAGCTATGAATTTCTCCCTTGAACGTCAATTGGGTCATTGATGTCCTGAACGAAAACCAATGCATTCAAATTAAATACATAGAGAAAAGGGTAATGATTCGCAGTTTCCTGCCTTAGAGAACAATGTCAGTTTGTAAACTGACCTGATTTTCGAGAACTATACCACTAGGAATTTCTATCTTTATTCCAGGCTTCGCATTAATACTTACTCTCCCCTTCAAATTAAATCATAGGCAACTTCAAATCAGGTGTGCAATAAAACATAAAAGGAAAAACTGAGAATTGAGCAGACATGCATCCACTAAAATATACATATTCACTTGGAAAGATTTTATCCAAGTATATCTGTTAGGAAGGTTAACTCACAATCTATTTCAAATACATTTGGTTTTATTTGATTTGTAACTCTGTTCTCTTTATGGCATTTTAGTAATTAGATGACCAATAAACTAGATTTGGAAATAGATGTGCTTTCAAAAGATTTATTTGCATTAGATTAAAATAACTACAAGAAAATAAGACATTTTGGATGAAGGAAAAATCTACTTGAGTTCTACTAGAATGCAATATTGATAAAAATTCCCTTTTTGCTGTTGCACACATCAAATTGGTATCGAGCAACTAATTCTTGGGATGGCTGGCTAAAAACAGATGCAGCGCAAGAATTAATAGAGGAGAGGAGGATGCGAAAATAGCACAAGCAAATGAAGTGCTGGCAGGATTCGACGCAAATGACAGGGTAAAGGGCCATAAAACGAATTCATGAAAGGAGTATCACACTAGGGAACTTTACACCTGGTCTACAATGGTGGCAATTCATATGCTGGTAGTACAGAGTTGAACGATTTTTAGCGTTAAATCCTATCTTGGAAGGAGAAAAATTGGATGCCCCAACAATATCTTGGAGGTAAAAATGCTACTACGGTGCTGGTTGGAGGAAGGACGAAGACCTTTTCGTTGCTGGGCAGATTTTTGAATGCAGTTGATGGAGCAATTTAGGCCAACACAAGGGGGATCAACTAAAGAAAAATTCATGGCACTCAAACAAGAAGACACAGTGAGAGTTTCAGCACCAGTTCAAGAATTGGCTTCTCAATTAGGTGGAATATAGAGATGTTTTAAGGCATTCGTCAATAGCCTACAAGCTGACATTGAGGACGAGCTGAAGGTTCTCGAGCCCAATGGTTAAGGCCACATCATGAAGGACAGAAGACAAGATACTTGTGACAAAAACACTGAGGGGCTTAACCCATTTCAAAGAAAATAGATGTGTTTCAAAAATCATAAGAGTGAAAGGACTGTGTTATTGATGCTATGAGAAATACATCATCGGCTACTGTTGCAAATTTAAGGAACTAACAGTTCTAATTTGTCAAGAAGAAACTGATTTAATGGAAATTTTCCAACTCCATTCAACCATTTCTCGCCCATCTTGAGGACAAGGTCAATAATAGTCATGAAGTAATGTTAGAAAGGATAGACGATAATCTATTTCTAATAGATTCAATTTTATTCGATTTGTTGTTTTATTTTCTGTTTGTGGTATTTTAGTAATTAGTTGACTAATAAGGGCATGATTTTTTTAGGCTTTGTAAGGATTAGATTAACATAACAAGAGGGAATATAGATATTTTCGAGATGGAAAATCTACTTGAATCTAATCCTTTCTCTATGGGAAGGATTGTGAATCTTTGAATTTTTGCTAAATGAATTGGCATTTATCATTGATCGTCATCATAAGTTTGGGTCGAACTTATTGACAGAAATGAAAATCCCTAGGCAAAGCAATGACTTTGTTCCGGATATGCTATGTGAGGTGCGGTTGCATTTAGATAGATTTATCGAAGACCTTAAGTTTGGTGATTTGAAAAGAATCAGAGGTTCCCGATCCGAAAGGAGAGGCTGGATCACACTGCTTCGCTTCACCGAGCTAGACAAGTGGCATTTCTTGGTGAGGGAAAGTCATGGGTTATGGGAGAAAATGTTGAAGATGAAGTTCACTTCGAAACATGGTGAATGTATAAAGGACCACTCAAGGAGAAGCAGCAAAAAACTGAGAATTTTGCAATCCACTGAAAAGATTGCTCATATGAAGAGAGAAATAGATGTGATTCATGCTGCTCAGGGTGGATTGATCCAATGACAACAAACTAAGACAGCAAGGAATGAACAGAAACCTATACAGGTCATGGAGAAAATTGAAAACTTTGCATGAGAGTATTCTTGGTGCTCGTTCAAGCAAAATTTTACGTCGCACGGAGCAAGGAGCATCAAGCAAGCATCAATCTGACAGGCCCAAGTTGAATTTTGGAAGTTTTGATTTTGGTTCAGTTACTAATCGCTATCAAAGCAAAGTTAATGTCTTCAATTGTTCATAATCAAGTCTGAAATTTCACATGCTCTTGAAGGAACATCCACTAAACAAGTTTCTAGTGATAAGGTTAATTTGGCAAAGACTGGGAAGAAGATTATTTGGATATCTCTCAAACCAATGAAAGGGTACCTAAAACTTTAGGTTTTGATAATGGAGACTCCTCTTTTGATCTCATCCATCAGTCTAAACATGCAAAGGAAGAAGCTCTCATACCAATGATACGAACCTTATATAAGATGAAATGAAATTACAAAATAATAAGATGTTCGAGAAGTTTGTTAGCTCAAAAAATAGCGTAAAAGTTCGAGAGGTTTGCATGCTCTCTTCATATACTATTTTCTCAAAAGATGATTCCCCAATTTTACAATCTCCTCTTTAAACAAATAAGATTCAAAATCAGACATAATTAAAATATTATCTATAAATCTTAAAAGATAACTAAATGATACCCCTTCATTTAAAATTTTTATCTTCCTAAATGCACTTCATTGTAACTCTATCATATTCTTAATTGGAGTTCTATTAGCATTCAATATTGATAAAAATTCATTCTTTTGTTGCTGCACACATCAATGACACACTCTATCCAAATGCAAAGCAAAAAAGTAACCAATAGATCATATTAAATGAATACAATACCTTGAGAGTTACACCAGCTCCAAACCACACATCACCTCTTACTGTCAAGCTATCTAGGTTAATGACGCTAGGAATAGACTTGAATCTACTGCGGAAATCACTGACCTATAAAATTGAAAATAAGAACAGATCAAAGGCATGTTAAGAAATATGAACTAAAAATATCTTACCTTTCCAAAGGCGGGACCTAAAACAATGGACGGATTGGCAGGATTGGTTCTAGCTGCGTTTCTAACTAATGTACCCTTGTCATACGTGTACAGATCTGACTGCAAAATTAAACATAGGAGAAAAGATATCAAGCTTTTAAAAGTGATTATGAGGAGGGACATTTATAAGGTGTCATCTTTCAAACATAGTGTTTACTTCACCTGGAGAAGAAATAAATCTGATGTCTTATTCAAGGGGACAACGTGAGACTGTGGGACTTTAACACCGATAGCATGACCAAAGAACTACCTCAGCCATAAAAGAAATAAAACATTAAAATAATCTCTGGGAAAATTAAAGGTAAACAAAACAGCTAAAAATTTATCAAACCCGTATTGGAGAACGAACTGTTGTTTCTTGTAAAAGCATTTGCTCGCTGCTATCCTGAAAAACAAAAATAACTTCCTTTAATTCTTCACTGCAAAAAAAATGAGTGCCACTAAAAAAGAATTATTGTGAGTCAAAAAAGAATTTATTGTACCTTTGAAAAAGGACTTTCTAGCTTGAAAGAGTTTGTATTTACAAGCCTCTTAATGGATTGCAAATTAACCCATCTAAACAAAATGTATATAGCCAATAGTAAGCATTGTTACATGATTAACAGGAGATTTTTAAATAATAAGTCTAGACTTACGAATTCCTTGTATCAACAAACTTGAACCGCTCACTTGACTTGAAGTTGTCAATCAAAAAACAGGCTAATTCAGTCATGAACCAATAATAAAAATGGAGAACACTAATCTTGATGCAAATCATAATTAGGAAAAAAATCCTAAAAAGACAATGAGGAGAACAACTTACATGTTTAACAAAATTCTTGGAAATCTCAGCAAGCTGCACCATATGCCAAGAACAATAATTACCAAATATTGTGACATGCACACAAAAATGCTAACTATGATTTGTAAGTGAAGTTAGATTTGTAATCTTCACTACATTTAGGAAATAAAAAATGCTAACTATGATCAAAGACGGACAAATTTCCATCCCAGAAGTTTTGATATATTCAATTTGAATTAGTATTTATTTGTTCTTTCAGGTATCATAATGGTTTTGGTTGCACAATAGGTTATGAATGACTCTAGTAGAATTCATAGATGCCGTAGGAGTCAATAGGTTTCCTATTTGGGGAAGCATGAACATTAGAATGTTAGCTAGTCAATTCAAGTTAAAATTTAGCTTGGAATTTAGATTTTATTCATAGTTACTGTGCTATGGGAATAAAATTTATAAAAAAAAAAACACTAATGGTCATATCCCCAAATCTGGGAAAAAATGTTTAAGAAAATTGTACATATATCTAAAAACAGAATGGACACTTACCTGAATCTTCTGATGGGTAAAACAAGAAGTGTTGTCACTAGTATCAGATGAGATGATTGGGGTCACCTAAGAAATATCAAGATGAAGAAGAGTATGCTTTTGACAAAACATATAATAACAGTAGTAAAAATGTACCTCCATACAGTATTCAATCTCGTTTTGAATTAGATAAATTAAAATTTCTAAAACATCAAGTTAAGGTAATCTGAGAATGATATTTTAAGTACCATAAGCTATGATACTAGAAACCAAGTGGGAAAAAGGATACTTGGATCAATTACAGTAGAGAATGATATTTTAAGTACCATAAGCTATGATACTAGAAACCAAGTGGGAAAAAGGATACTTGGATCAATTACAGTAGCAACATTATTAGAGTCAACCAAAAGGACGTACTCCTTACCCTGAAAACACATTCAAGAGCAATCATTAAGATCTCACCAAAATATTTCTTTCCCAAATTATTTGTAGTGAAATTCAGGACATTACCCACGCATATGTACAAATAAATGTAAATATTTGCTAATACTCGAACTTGATAGAACAGCATGAAAATTATATACCTGTGACAACAATTCATCAATAATTCCTTCATTCATGAAGGAAAGGAACATGTCAACATGGTCAGGAGAGTACCTACAAAAAGCATAAAGTTAAGGCCATTCTACTAGTTTTAATAATTGCCAAACATAACAAATAGTAAGCAAATAAAACAAAAAACAAAGAAATGATCCTGTAGATATTCATGTTTCATATATTGTGTAATCTAAAAAAGAATTTTTACTTTATGATAGAACAAAATTCAAGACATACCAGACATTGATATGAAACAATATTAAATGGCACGAAATGAACCCACTGTTTAAGTTAAATGTGAACAAATTTGGATGTTCTAGTTTGACCAAAACCACTGTACCTTTTTTATGTAACATAAATAAAGTTAAATCAGCTGCCAACTAATTAGGTCAAAAAAGCAGTCCACAAAGATAAGACAAATGAAAGAATCTAATGTGCATTTGATATCAATTGTAAGGGTAACTTAGACAAAAGATTTTCAAATAAATTCAAAAGTATGAGTTTTTGCAGACCACACATAGATTGGAATTAAGAGTTGTTCAGCATCAGTTTTGCAAGACCTAAAATTTTACTACTTTTTCTAGTGGAACAATAAAACACAAAAACATGAGATACCACTTCAAAAAAGTGTCATCTATGTTCATGTGGCATCAGAAGGCTCATAAAACTGAAACAAGAAAATATAACATAAAAAGATAGACAGAGATCGACATACATCTCATCGTCTCCAATATGGTCTTCAAATGATTTTATCTGCAAATTTTGGTCATAAGTAAATAAAACATATTTTTCTTGAGTAATGGTCCAAGTAACAAAACTTATGACAAGGAACCTGGATAAATGAACGGACATCGACATTAGATTTAGAGTATTTCTCCATGGCCTATGAAACACATGAAACAATGAAATGAAATAAAAATTCATTATGTGTTTACAAAACTCAAAAAGAAATGAAAAAAATAAAAATAAAACTTACCTTCAAAGTATCATTATGTGTTTTGTTGGAATTCATGAGAATCAAAGGAACATTGCATCCATATTTGGTATTAAGAGACTGCAAAATCAAAACTGTCAGAAACAAATGTGCTGCCAAGCAAGAATATGGAGTGGATACTGAGGAACCTGTTACATGAAAAGAACAAATACTGACCTCAATTTGATCAACGAGCAGATCTAGGATATTTAAACCGCAACAAACTTCAAGAGAAAGCCTGCAAAGAGACATTTGAACTGTTTCAGATTCAAAAACTGGAATTCAATACATAAAAAGAGAATAAAAGGTAGAATAATTATAGGTTGTGGTGGAGTTAGCGTATTCATTCTTTCCCACTGAGCCAATAGGTGCTGATAACAACCTACTAGATAAGATACCAGATTGATTTTACAATACAAAAGATAGAAGAAAATTGAGATCTAGCTTACTGATATTATATTGAGGGTGTACGCTTTAGAAAAATGACAAATGCAAACATTTATTGAAAACTACAAGAGAGATCTACGACCACTTTGCACAATCATGATCATCATTCTACCAGATTTTGCAAGTTTTAAATTTCATAATAAAGTTCATTGTATTTCAATTCCAATCTTATTGTTTCTTGACATGATTGCATGAGAATTGAATCCTAGAGCTAAATAAATAACTCACAACCACAAAATCAAATGTCGAAAGATATACACATTTGAAAAATCAAAGCTTACGAAACCATGAATTTTATCCAGTCCAAGACAAAAATTAAGATGCAAGTTGTAAAAGTGATTATTCAACCATACAGACAAACTGTTGCATTTTAACAAACAGAACCCGTACTTGGGACCATTGAAACCCATAGTTGTGCCCAAAGCTCCATTGAACTTCAATAATACAAATTTGTCCAAAACCTTTCTAGTTTCTGCCAAATCTGCGTCATCAGTCATTTGGCATCTTCAGAAAAAATATATGTGAAAAAATTTAGACACTTCAGTTACATCATTTAGCTATTTTGAATTAAATCATACCTTCAGGAACTGGTGCTAAACTTTCATAGTTAACAATATTCACTTCTAGGTCCGACATTTTCTTTGTCTGCTCGATTAGCTCCAACTCATCACTTATGGGACAATGAAACAAATAAAAAATCAGATGTACAATTAAACAAATAAAAACATGAACTTGGGTACCTCTTTTTGGCGATAGCAGGAACATTTGCAACAGCAAAGCGCTTCTGCTCGTAAAGGAATGTTTTAGTGATCAAATTACAGAATAAATATATAAACTGAACCGAATCATTAGCAGGAACAGGATAAGAAATTTTCTTATAAAACTCCTCTGGCGTAGCTGAGTCCACCAGGGCCACAATCGGAATCTGCAAGCGATCCGCCTCACGAATAACTGACGACTTCCTCTCTGTATTTATAACTACAAAGCAATCAGGAGGTTGAGCAGGACCAAAGCAGAGCCTCTTATGCCTAGACCTAAACTTCTTGGGGCTTCCACTGTTGGTAAGAAACCCTCCCATTCTCCAAAGAATCCTGTCGCTAGGGTTGTAGCATCCAATCTTCTTGGTCATTTGCTCGACAATCTCGTCGAAGAGGGGGTTCGTATTAACGAACATGAACCTTCCTTTCTGACGGACCAAGGAACCGATGAAGTCGCACGCATTGCGCATGCAAATAAGAGTTTTGTCGGAGTCGATAATGGCCATACGGTTTCGGAACCCATAGGTGAAGACCTTGAAATGGTGAGCAGCCACTCGCTTGCCTAAGTGCGCGTTGGTGCTCAATAATTTCTGAATTACAATAGAATGAAGCGTCATTCCACTTCTTACTTCCTTATTTCTTCGTAGAATTTCAGGCCCAGAGTTCAAAAATAGATCAAGCTAATCAATCGCAACGACCGCCTCTTGTCCTCCCTCTCACGTCCCCACCCCTGCAAAAAATTTGAAAAGCTTTGTTGTAAAATTCATAGGCAGGTTGGTTTGAAGACCCATGCAAAAGGCGACCACTAAATGTTTATGGATCAATTTTATGATCTTTCATTTTTATATTTCGATTTTTATTTTCTGATGCTCATCCATTAATAAAAAAATTATGATTAATTATACATAATTGGGAACTAAAATTTTAATCCAACGGGGGATAGGCAAGAGAAATACACAAATATAGAAGGATTAAATACCAAGAAAATTTTCTGGGTTCTCTCTAGTTTTGATTTGACTATTCTCTCTTTCTTTTGCGATAACTAAATTATTGTTTGAAAAATACCCCTAAATAATTATAAATTGACTTAAAATCTTTAGATGTCATAAACTGTTTATGATGTTGCCAGATGAAGGCCAATGCCATTGTGAAACCCACTCCCACCTTCTGCAGCAGGAATCCTACTAAGCCGAATTTGAGGCATCTTTCCACCTCAACTATTCCCTTTATCTTTTTTATCTCAGAATTTCTCAGAAAACCTTTACTCATAAGAGAAAAATTTCTCACAAAAATTATGTAAAGTGATAAACTCATGAAAAGGAAATGCACTTTACCAAATCATGATTTTATCCATTCGATCATTCGCTACAGACTTACCTCTTTCAGCAGGTGTAAAAGCCAAAGTTGAGCGCTTTAATGGCAAAGAGATGATCAATAAGAGCTAGTGCGATCAAATATATCATATAAGCATTAACGTCCTGGCACAATGCTTACCCTGAAAGCTGGGAATATTGCGAGAGAAGAAGGGATCGAGAGAGGGAGACAGTTTTAGGGTTTCGAAACTCGAAGATAAAGAGAGAACACAGAATAATTTAGTAGCAAAGGCACTTCTGAGTTCTGTATTTAGTATTTACAGGAAAAAAAATAATGTTTGCAATTACTAAAATGGCCCTTTCACAATTTTGAGTAAATGTGCACGGTATTTATAAATTAGACATTAAATTATTATTTAATAAACCAAATCACGACCGTTAGATATAAAAAATTTAAATATTATCGTGAATTTATTTGTTAAATTCAATATATATTATATTTTCTATTCAATAATATATTTTATCTCATTTTTTAACATTTACAGATTTCTAATGTAATTTTGAACTCTATCGATTTCTTCTTTAACGATTTCAAATTTTATCGAGCGATCGATAGAGTTTGAAATTGACTTAAAAACAGCTATAGATGTTAGAATTTGAGTTAAAACACGTAAATGACTAAAAAAACAAAAATAAAAATAA
>CM039505.1:43365894-43432475 GCA_022432975.1 Begonia masoniana | reverse complement strand
AAACTTGCTAAGCCGTTAGGCTTACTTTTGTGTTCTATGGTGTAGGTGGCGAGTATTATCCAGGTGAGGTAGAGGGGACAGCCGAGGACTAGGCCGCAGTCGGAGGAGTTCGGGGCATGCCGGTACAGGCAGTTGTCTGGGCGCCTCGACCATGGTCTTCGGGGGATGTGGGTTTTGTAGTTTGGTAGCATTGTAAATGTCTATTTGTGGAAATGATGAGAATGCGTAACTCTTTTTGGGTTGATGTTTGTGACAGTTATGGTTTAACTATGTGTATTTGTTGTATATACTCATAGTTAAGGGTGATGTGTTGCCCTATACTGTGGACTTTCTTCACTTAGGGATGTTCGTATTTTAGTTTCCCTCTTTACTGCTGTTTGGAAAGTTATAGTCATAGTTTAGGGTGATATGTTACCTTATATTGGGGATTTTCTTTATTTTGGTTGATAACATTTCTCGATGATATGTTGATTGTTGGAGATTTCGTAGGTTGGTTAGATTGTTAGGAATATTCTGGATTGGTTGAGGATTGGATTTATGCAGGTACCTAGCATTTTGGTGGCGCCATTTTCAGGCGTTACTTTGTCGAAATTTTTGGGGAGGACGTCGTAGTGCTTAACAGTTAGGATTAAGAGAAATTAGTGAGTCTAGGCAGCTAGGTATAACATAAGAGAGTTTCGGAATACTTAGCTTTAAATGTCGTTGTGTCAGATTTGTATAGTTTGGGGTTTATGAAAATTATTTTAAATTATGTTTTAACGTGGGATTAGTTAGCAAAGTAGCGCACTGAGCCAGAGTGGGTTCGGGGGCGTTACTCTCTCCCTCCCTCTCTCTCTCTCTCTCTCTCTCTCTCTCTCTCTCTCTCTCTCTCTCTCTCTTATTTAGAGAAAGGTTCCCTCGGTCTTCGACCACCAATCGACTTCTAGACGCAGCCAGAGCTCCACTAGAGTGGTCGAGCTCTGAAGAAACTTTTCTCGGTCGAAGTTGTTGCCGCACAATTCCTCTCTAGTATTCTGGTGAGCACGACGAAGAAGGAAACGCGAAGGGGTTGTGAAGAAGAAGGAAGGAGAAAGAAGAGGGTTTTCAAGTTTTTCTTTAAAACCTCAACCGATTCACTTAAAGGCAGTCAAACCGAATCGGTCCAACAAACCTAACCGGCCAAATTGAACCAGAATTGGTTCAATGGAACCAGACTTGACCCAATTTCGACCATAATTGCCTATACTGAACCAGATTGCTTCCGGATCATCAAAATTTGACCAAAAGCTATATTAAACTATCTTAATCCTAATCCGACCGTAACGATCTTAGAATAAACCGGTAAGAAATTTCTGCTTAAATTCTTCTGAAATTGAATTTATTTAAGTTGAAATTTGATACCAATATTTTATTTAGTCATGATATTATTTGAAATATTAGAAAAATCTCGATAATCCCAACCTCTCATAATTCAGGTAAGTGAAAATACCACATTTTCAACGTTTTGGCTACGACCCTATATCACAAAATCTATGTTATTTTTTATAATTATTTTATTATATGATTATGATATTTGAGCATACATGTTTAGACATTGACATAGAATTGTATAAAGAAAAAATTGGTAGGATATTTTTTATATGTATGAATATGATAGAATAATTTTGTAATGTAAGTGAGTTTTTATCTGAGAAAGAAATGACTTTGATCGAAAATCTTCTACATTTATTTCAATTTTGACCAAGTCATTTAATGTTTGAACGTTATTTTAAACGCATCTGTGCATTTAATGATTTCATTCAAGACTTTCAAATATTTTAAAATTAGAGTTATAATGCTCGAATTTAAACCTTATTTGATAAATCAATTTGAATGTTTTTTTAGAATTTTTAAATTATGATTTGAAATTAAGAAAAATAAATTTTAAAAAATTTAGGGCATTACACAACCTGATTGTGATGATGTATTCATACTCTAGTGATGAAAAATTTATTAATTCAATAAAATATTATTGTTGTAATGCTTACAATTTTCTATTAATTATATGAAGCATGTTTCTTACTTGAATGTAATATGGTTTTTATTTTTTTAACAAACTATAATTGAAACACGCATTGAGACGTCAAAGCTTCAACACCTATTAGAAGATAAATGTTTCAAAAAAGGTAGAACTGCACTGCAGGGTCCTCGACTCAAGATGTCACTCTGATCCTTGTTATAGTTTAGGTTGACATTGTGGTTGGTGCTCATAAGTTTTATTTGTCAAAATATTTATCTAGTGTTGTTGTTACGCTCCCTAAATTAGTAGCCTAAAATTTAAAATTAAAAAAAAAAAAGCTAGACTTGCAAAGTGATCTAAATGTCGATTTGACAATTCAAAGTTAACCAATTAAAATCAAGTCTTGCACGAAGTGTAGATTAAGCTTTGTCCACATAACCAGTGTTGGAGTTGTGCCGTATTTGTGGACTAGACCGACTCGAGTTAGTCCACAGAGGGCACTAACGCACCAATAACACAAATTTATTTTTTCATGATTAAACATTTGGCTTCACTACCTCAACCACCCACACCACTATGTGCACACTGAACCATTTTTCATCCAATGTTGGTTGTTGACCACTTAACTCATAAGTGGGAACAACGCATTTTCCTCTTCCACTCCTTTCCAATTTTTAGGTGTATGACCCATTTTTTATAGTTATTTTTTTTCAATAAAGATATCATTATTATTCTTAACAAAGATCGAATTTTAAGAGAGATTTATAAGATTTCCCAGGAGAATGTTGTTGGTGAGCATGTTTTGTGAAGCACCATTTTATTAATCATATTTATTATTAAATTAAATCATTATTATCCAATGTATTTCAAAATAATCATTTAAAAATGACATGTCGTGCAAGCAATTCGATAGCTTTAGACGCGTGGAACTGGCATTAGGCACCGCTAAGCGGAGGAACACATCATGTGCTGCGATCTTCACATCTTAAATGGTCTCGCATCTGCCATCACCGTTGATTCTCATTCTTTTCATTTTGTTGTAAGAAATTAGTTGAATCCAACGGTTCTAAAGAACAGCGGAAGTCGACGACTTATGGGATCCGAGAAAATACACCATCGCCAGTTGAATTCCAAAACTGAATGTTGGTGGGAACCACGCGCTGACTCTTGACGGGTAACGAAATTGGTCAAACAATGACACTAGAGCCTGTATGAATATGCGGTGTTTAGTCGCCACTGGCCAGAATATATTCATTATTCCAATTATAGCCCTTGTAAATTACCATACTATCCCACTCTATCCATCCTAAGATATCATTATATAGTTTTTCTCCTTTAGTTTGATGTTAACTTTCGAATAAAATAAGTACACTCTGATTCTTTTTTTTTCAAAAATTAATTGGGACCCAACAAATTAGTTAATTTGACACGTTAACCTCACACCTAACGTGACGATTATGTAGTTTTACCTCATTAATAGAATTATTATAATATAATATAAATATTTAAAAAAAAATAAAATACACGAATCAATAAGTTAGTGATACATAATTGTCACGTTAATGTGTGAAGTTAGAATGCAAAATTAGATGTAAACATATCATTACCTATTTGTATGGATATTTTTTTCACGTTGAAAATTTTAGAAATAAGACTAAAGTCAAGCCAAATCGTTTAAAACCAATAATAAAAAAAAAAACAAACCTAACATGCTAAACCAAGTCCAGACAAAATTGGAAAATGAACCTAAAAAAAATGGTTATGCTCTCATACTCACCCAATCTCATCTGGCTTCTAAAATTCTATAGCCAAAACCAATCTATTCACTTCCATGTAGAGATAGAACTAAACTAGTCTAGCTCCTACCATTGATTAGGAGTGTTTAAGATCTGGCTCGATTTTGTGATAGAATCAAACTTTACTGGTATAAATGTGTTCTGGTATCTATACAATTGAAATTATTTTTTATTTTTTGCGTAAAAATCGAAGCGAAACCAAACCTAAAATCCGAATTCAGTCATGGTTCTATTGCTAATATAAAAATATGACCAAAATAGAGAATAAATATTTTATTTTACAAATCCCAAGCTGTTTGGTTGATTTTTTTGTTCTAAATTGGTTTTGAACATCCCTACTATTGATGTATTATAATTATTATATTTTGTCTTGTAACTCACGATATTAAACGTTTAATATTTGGAATCATTTTAGGCAAAATTTATATACTCAATCCATGGTAGAGGTGGCAATCACCTTGAACAATATTTGTTGCTATAATTAATTATAACAAATTAATTCAGTTTTGATCAATTGTATACAAGAATTAGTCCACATTTTAAGTAATTGATATCTAAATCATTATAAAATACACTGCTTCCATTAATTCTGTAACCATAATTAACAACACTATTTGCAGTGTATTTAGTCAGGTAATTAGAGGCTTAATACGGGGGGTGCAGAAAAGGAGATAGTAATTTACGTAATTTACCAGGGGTAGATTTGTCTTATTCAATTTTGAAATGATGATGGGCCAATTACAGAAAGAGAGAGAAAGTAGAGAGAGAGAGAGGGAGGAACTATATATAAACAGAGAAAATTGTTGACAACACTGCGGCGGCCTAGGATTGCGGACTTTCTTCTCCCAAACGAGAGGAAAGCAGAGGGGAGGCCATTAAACTCTTCTCTCCATCGCTCTTATACACAGCTCTTCTTTTCTCTCCTCTTATTTGATTTCCTCAAGGTGGAGATACTGTTTCCGGCCATGTCCTCCGGCGCCCCGAACAATCCGGGAAATGCCAGCCCAAGACACGGCGGACCCACCACTACTAGAAGACGCGTGGCTGACTTCGTGGACGCTGAGACCCGTCTTTCAAACCTCTCTGATTTCTCAGACGAAGAAGACAACAATCTCGCCGGCTCTATATGCGGGTCCCACCACCACCACCACCACCACCCCGTCACCAGGTATCTGCTGCTCCGCATTCGGCCACTTTCTAGTATGCCCGAAACGTGGTTTCTCAAGATGGAGCAAGGATTTTTGTTTTCGGCCTCGATGCTACACTTCTTCAGATCGGGGAAGAACGTCGGCCTTAAGATCTTCTTGGCTCTAACTTTACTGGTGGTTATCTCGGTGTTCGTCAAGTTCTCGTTCTTACATAGCAACGTAGAGATCAATGGGAAGAGGGCAGACAATGGATTATTCATCTTACAGACATTCAAAGAGGATTCGGTAGTCGCACAGAGAGCCCTCACCGAGAATACAGCCTCTATGCCCAAGCGCGTTCTGGAGAGATTGTCTGTAAGTGAAACAAATCTTCGTGATGTTTTCCTTATCTTTGTATTTCACCGGCGGCCGGCGGGTTTTCGAGAAATCCACTGGAAAAAAAGAGAGGAAGCAATTAATGCTTATGGTATTTTAAGTGGCAGATTCATGTCTTTTTTAATCCGTTTAATAAGTGGGAGTAATTTTCGCGTAGAAATCTGTTTATCTAATCAAAGAACTTAATTACTTTCCATATATACATATTCCTGGCTCGTATTTTCTCATTGGAATTATGTGTGAAATAGTCTAATCCGGCGGAGAGTTTGAACGGTGGGCGGCAGTAATGGGCGGCATTTAATGCGATGAATTTAAAGACGATGGTCTGTCCAGTGAAAAGCATCCCTCCCATTTTGTCCTCTTTCTGAATTATTGGTTGACCGTTATCTTATAATTTATTTCTTGGCCTTTTTCCTGCAACATTGCTAAGAATTTAAACTTTATAAACTTTTGGCCATTTAGATTTTCAACTACTTTCGTGAAGAAATGTTGTCAACCGCCCAGAAACCTTACACTATCGAAATACGTAGTTTCTTTCAATGTATTACTATTGATACAAATTGCAGAACTTGTATGGCTGAAGTAATGATTTCCTTTGCAGACACCAGAAATATGGGCGAAGCCAAACAGCGATAACTTTTACCAGTGCATTACACGACCCAGGAATCGTTATAGTAAGTCAATCACATCGATAAGTCTCACAACTTTGATTTTTGATCCACCCTTGTTCCTCTTTTTACTGATTTTCGTCGAATTCAAATGTGGATCATAGGGACGGGTTCAAAAACTAATGGCTACATTCTTATTCACGCCAATGGTGGATTGAACCAGATGAGAACAGGAGTAAGTTTTTCAGATTTTGCAAATACTTCAATAGGAGATTGCATTGTTATTTGCACTCTAAAAAATTGAGTTCTATACATGCAGATATGCGATATGGTCGCCATTGCTAAGATAATGAATGCGACTCTCGTTCTTCCTTCTCTCGACCACGAATCTTTTTGGACAGATCCAAGGTAGTTTCTTTATTTTGGTTTTCAGATTTTACATCTTAATCATTGCTGTAAATTTGAAGGGTATCCCATATGGTTATATTACGCAGCTCTTTTAAGGACATTTTCAATTGGAGGCGCTTCATAGAAGTTTTAGAAGACGATATTGAAATACTGGAGTCTTTGCCTTCACACTATGCTAAAGTGAAACCCCTTTCGAAGGCGCCTGTTTCTTGGTCTAAGGTATGGAAAGAATGTTTGTTTATTGCCTTCCATTGAAGATGGTGTAGTTTGGTCTTAATTGAATGAATATGCAGCCTGGCTATTACAGAGGGGAGATACTTTCGGTGTTAAAGAGACACAAAGTTGTAATGTTCACCCACACTGATTCACGACTTGCGAATAACGGCCTTGCATCATCCGTCCAGAGGCTCAGATGTCGTGCCAACTACGAGGCTCTTCGATACTCACCAGAAATCGAGGATTTAGGGAGAACTTTGGTCGATAGGCTTAGAAAAGATGGCAAACCATACATAGCTCTGCATTTGAGGTAAAGTTTTATAGTTATAAAATGAACAATACTGTATTTACACTCTAATCTTATATTTTGACGTGACACTTACGTATCATTAATTCATTGATTTGTATAATCTATTAATTTAATTATTTGTACTGTACCATAATAATTCTACCTATAAATTAATGACATTTAAATTTTAAATCATGGTGTGAGTTTAGAGTGTAAACCTAGCGTTACTCTTATAAAATAGACATTGTTCAAGTTTTTCCGTACAAACAAAGCTCTAAGTAGTTTAGCGAAATGATATTGCAGATACGAGAAAGACATGTTGGCTTTCACCGGCTGCAGCCATAACCTCACGGGCAAGGAGTCGGAGGAGCTTCGAGAGATGAGATACAACGTAAAACATTGGAAGGAGAAAGAGATCGATAGCAAAGAAAGGAGACTCCAAGGAGGATGTCCAATGTCACCAAGAGAAGCAGCTTTGTTCCTCAAGGCCATGGGCTACCCTTCCACAACCACCATTTACATTGTTGCAGGGGAGATATTTGGAAGCAGTAGCATGACTGCATTTCGCTCCGAGTTTCCCAACGTATTCTCCCATTCGACTCTCGCAACAGAAGAAGAATTAGATCCTTTTAAACCGTATCAGAATCGGCTGGCTGCATTAGATTACATAGTCGCTCTTGAGAGCAATGTTTTCGTATACACTTACGATGGAAATATGGCCAAGGCAGTGCAGGGACATAGGAGGTTCGAAGGGTTTCGAAAAACCATCAATCCGGACAGGTTTTAAACTAATTTTACTCCATCCGATTTTGTTTCTCTGAGCAATGGTTTGTTTATATGTAAAGTTGCATATTTCAGGCAAAATTTTGTGAGATTGGCTGACCAATTAGATGGAGGAATTATACCATGGGAAGAATTCTCTTCAGATGTAAAAAAATTGCATTCAGATAGACTTGGAGCTCCATATCTTAGAGAGATAGGAGAGTCACCCAGGCTAGAGGAGAATTTTTATGCAAATCCTCTTCCTGGTTGCATCTGCAATAAGTCGCAAGAACAAACTACTCGGCTGAAAGTCGAACAAAAACGAGCTCTAGCCGCTTCACTGAAGAGATAGGTGATTGTTTCGGAAAGCAAAACATGCTCTTCGGAAGACATTTCTCAGAAGATCGCTTTACGAGGATTTTTTTTGAGTTACCAACGCAGTCAGTAAGGTGAACCTTTGCTCCTTCAAATTTGGAAAATCTTTCTCAGGTGAGCTTGTTTACCAAGTTTCTAGGAAATCTGAAGAAGCCACGTGTCTCGGATTTGATGATACTACCAGGGAAAATTTTTGTTTGGGTTAGTTTTAAAGGGGGGGTGTATAGATTTGCAGGCACAGAGATAGTCCTCCATGACAAAAATTTGAGGGAGACTCACAGAATTTTACTAATTCATTATTCTTTGCTTAATTAATTTCTCCTTCAAATCCAGATCTTCTGTTTCACTCAGAGCACTTGATTTCCGGTCATTCGCGGCAGAATTTCTAGTCCCATCACGCGATGATCTCCACAAGAGGCAACGACAAATTCACATCGAAAATACTTCAAACTTTTTCTTGCGTCAAATTAGGATCAATTGTTAAAACTTTTGAAACTTAATCTTCACGTAGATGTCAGCAGTTTTCAAAGTTGAATCCAACTTCACCACCCTAGTCTACAAATATTGTACTTAAAAGTTAAAACTATGAATTACTGTGATGTTGGAGTCATAATAACTAAAACCAGAACAAATGATCTTGTCTGTCATTTTTGAATAATGCTACATTTATTGTATTATTGTACCTTCTTAAAATACTTGCAGACGTGTTGATGTAATTAATGTAATAACTTATAGATAATTAATTTATTACATTAAATGCATAAATTAATATTTGATACGAGTATTTTAAGAGGGTAGAATAGCAGAATGGATGTAGCATTATTCGTCATTTTTATGTTTAATCCAATGACTAGGCGAGAGTTATACTCTGCTCATAATTGTGCAAAAAAAAAAAAAAAAATCATGCCAAACAATCTATAGACAAGAATGGTCAAATTTCAAAATTAATTTCCTAGATTAAAAGAAACCAAACAAATAAGGTAAAAAAATTAATAAACAAAAATGCCTTCAATAAAGCTTCACAAATTTAATTCAAATGTAATCAAAAGAATAAATGCAGCAAGATAAAAAGAATAAAAAACACGCGATTTAAGAAGAAAATCCTACAATTAAGAGAGAAAAACCACAGGCCGAATCTGATTTTAACTCAGATATGAGGTAATCCAATATTTTTTTTTTTCAAAATTTTAACTCAGATATTGAGGTATTACGTCAAATAGACATGACTAACGGGCGATCTGAGCCGAGCCGAGCCAGAAGTAGTCCGGCTCACCGAGCCTACAAAGCCTAATAAGCCAGTCTGAAAAAATTTCAACCCGAGCTAGCTTACGAGCCACGAGTTAAACGAGCTAAGCCGAGCTGGCTCAGCGAGCCTAACGAGCCTTAACGAGCCAAACGTATATAAATATTTCAACTTATATTAATATAATTTTTTTAAAAATTTTTATTTAAAATTATAATAAGTATTAATAATTATATGTCAATGATATTTACTCACTTAATTTAAAAATTAGTTATGTTAAGCCAATGCATATAAAATTGAATGTATTAATAAAAAAAATTATTTGAGACTATCCAATAAAAAATATCACATAAATATCATTAAAAATATTTTGACATATACTTTAATTACAAAATTACAAAAGAAATTTAATAAAAATTATAAATTTACAAATTTGAAACGAACTGCATGGATCCATTTGAAAACTATTCAAAATCCCTACCAAGTTTGATAGCCAAGCAGTCCAAGTATAAAATTTCAAAATAACTTCTTTAACATCGTAACCTCCCAACCGAACACTACATTGACCTAAATATACAATCTATACCTTTTCTACCCATCTCTAATCCAAAATACCTTTACATACGTCAACACGGGTCAAAATAGCGTTGAATGCGCCAGCACACTCCTACGAGCATTCTTCTTCAACCTGCTTATACATCGGGCGGAGGAACGTCATCTTCACCTGTATCGAAATCACCTACACCATAAAAATAACCTATGAGCTAAATGCTCAGTAAATCTACGTAGATGAAAATGCGTGTTATGCATGCCGTTTAGAAATCATGCAATCATTTTATTCATTTAGTTACATAGCGGGATGTCACCGGGGGTTCGCTCTTAGTAGATGAAAACAGCACATCCGGCGGTTGGATAGCCCCTTTCATCTACCCGAGGGGAAAACATGCTTCACCTATCAGACAACCATGTCTGAACCACCTCCCCAACGTGAACGTGCTTACGTGCATTCTTATCTTTTCATTAGCCGTTAATTTTTCATGAAAACATACGCAGAATTCATTTTCATACTCTTTGGAAACAATGATGCATGCATGAGTATAAGCGATGAAATAAACATACAATAAACACGAAACAGTAAATAAAACTTAGAGCGAGCATTCTATAACCGTGAAAGCCCTAGCTACCCATCCTATCTGCCCAAAACATCCAAGTTCACCAAGACCTCGATCGACAACTACTCTTACGGTGTAGGTCAATCGGCCAAAATAGTCACGAAGACTTACCTCGCGTCCGTAGCACACCGAGCTCCGTCCACAAGTGTTGTTCACCTAAACCAATTCATAGAAATTATCATCAAAACCGGTCCTCAAAAATCGAATTCTAAAGACTAAGAAGTCCCTAGCTAAAGAATATCTCCTAAACCTCTATTGCAGTTCGTTGAGACATTTTGTCGAGCAATTCGTGCTCATGAACATCCAAACCCCCATTAATGGGGTTTTTAAAACCTCCAACCACCCAAAAACTTCAACAACCTTCATTCAACCAACTAACTTTCACCAATAACCATAAATACGCCCATTAGAGTCATAATCGCGGTAAACCTATCAATTTCAAACCTCAATCCACGTTTTCAATAAAAACCCTAAACGAACCCTAACTGTTTAAACTCTAGAAACCGAAATCTAAAGCTCCAAAACTGTAGATTCTTACCTAGGGTTGGGATTGGAGAAGAAAACGTGAAGAAATCGTTGTTGATCGGAGAAGGATTGGCCGGAACGTGAAGAATCGTCAGAAGGGGAGAAAATATCGTCGCCTGGAAGGTTTGAGGAGAGAAGATCGTGAATTACAGAATGGGAGAGGAAGTTTGTGGTTTTTAATAACATTTAGGCTTGTCAAATTACCATCTTGCCCCTCCATTTGATTTTCTATTTGCTCCGTTACTTATTTCGTTAGTTAGCTAACGATCCGGTTTCCCCAAATTTTCATATTTCACCCGAAATTTCAATTTATTACCGAGCCTTTATTAAAACTTTGCGTTCGCAAAACAGACTTAATTTGACATATTTACCAAATTGCCATTATATATCAGAATAACAAAACCCCGTAAAACTGGGTGTTACAGAGTGACTTTGATTTGACCTCGGATTGAATTTTAAAAATTTCTCTTATTTTTGTTAAATTTTTCTTCCTTTTGGCTCGTTCGACACATTCAGGTTGGTGCGTGTCGAGATAGAGAGTTGAGCGTGATTGGAGCTAAATTAATCAGTGTATTTTTATATATACATATAGTGGGTATATATATATATATGAGTTTATTATAGGATATTATTTTATGAATTAAAATAATAATTAAATTAAATTTTAATTTAATTAAAAAGGGAAAGAAGAAGAAAAGGCTTGAAGACCATTCTCCTCTTCTGGTGCGGGGCAGCAATGAAGAGAGAGACCCGAGCAGAGAGAAAAAGAGACAAGCAGACGACCGACCTCCGATCGGCACAATTTTGGTATAAAAGTGTTCGTCTTAGTGTGCTCTAGTACCCACTGCTCACAATAAAAGCAGGGGTTGATGAAGGTCAGCTCTATTGACAACCCCTTGTCGTGTGTCCTTTATTCATGTCCACAATGCCATGTCCAATGTGGTTCAACCCCCAACGACCCCCCTCCTTCATGTGTTAGGCTTTCCCATAAATGACTCACATGTCTCTTTCCCACCCTCTAAATCTTCTTCCTCCTCCTTGTTAGTGTTGTTTTGCCCTACAACTATGGCGTCGCACCACCCTGTGGCCGAGGCCGACGACCAGAGGGTTTGATTTCCTCCGATGAGTTCTACGCTCGCCACTCCGTCGCCCACGCCTCTGAATTCATCATCAATTCTCGGGGGATGAAGCTGTTCACCCAGTGGTGGACTCCTTTCCCTCCAACCAAGCCCATTAGAATCATCGCCGTTGTGGATGGGTTCACCAAGGAGTCCAGTTGGCTGGTTCAGTTAACGGCCGTATACTTCATGAAAGTCGGATTCGCCACCTTTGCTATTGATCATCAGGGACTTCTACCTCTCTAGTGGGTAAAATTTTTGAAGTTAGTTGATTTTTGCAGAGAAAGCGTTTAGGGAGAGAGAGAGAGAGAGAGAGAGAGAGAGAGAGAGAGAGAGAGAGAGAGAGAAAGGGCAGGCTAGGGGGGAGGCAGGCTGCGGGCGGGCTCGCGAGCGCAAGGGCGGGGCTTGGCTCAGCCCGCCTATTGGGACCGGGCCAAGCTCGGCTCGCTACTTTAGCGAGCCGAGCCAAACTTGGCCCACTACAGTAACCAGCCGGCTCGTTAATCACCACTAACGTCAAATAAAAAAATGTTTGATACCAATCTTATTTTAAACCTCCAAAGATACTCAACAAAAATAATTTCCATTGACAAAGTTTTAGAGTTCTCTTTTTTTTTTTTGATTTTCCTCTTGCCACTTTATCTCATGACAAGCAACACATTCTTTTTAAATTAGTTTTAGAGAACAAATTTACCTCCACAAAGATTGTGAACTAGTCTCTAAATCTAGAGGTTTTAACATGATTAATCATTGAATTGTAAAACAAAAGTTTTGAACAAAAACACCCGAAAGAAACAAGGGAGATTCGAACAACCATCCTTTTGTAATATTAGTTGTTGAGAATCGAACTCTAATAATCGAAAAACAAAATAAATGCAGAAAGACCGAGACATCAAGATTTACGTGAAAAACTCTAGATAAGAAAGAACCACGGACATATGAGAAATTCACTAATAAGAAATCAAGGTACAATTGAATTTTGTTACTCAAGCACCAATATATAGAGAAAACATAAAACCCTAATATTGATATACGGTACTGACTTGAGCCAACTAGAATTCAGGTCGCATCGAACGCTAACAATCTCAACCTTGACACGAATTCTACATGAGAGATCCAACGCAAGCTATTTAACCCAACCCAAAGCGAATCAAGAACAATGAACTCTGACAATCTCTATATTCAAAGAAATTCTGGTGTAAGAAAACGAGTCTTCAACTCTCCTCTTCCACAAAGGTCCCTGATCGGCCAACTCCGCAACCAATATTGATCAAGTTTAAGCCCCGCTTAAACTTGAGAGACATACTTGAAAATAAATCACATATTCTCCTTCATGGTATCACTGAACTATCAGAGTTGTCACAACAAACTGCATGTAAACGTGTTGAAAACTCTCCACTAGAATCATTACCCTCGAACACATTCCACGCATAACCCACTAAACTACTTTTACGATACCGTCCATGAGCTTTAACCTTTTACTTGGTTCTTCCTTTCACGATACCACTCTGATGTGAAATTTGAACTATTAACTGAACATATGTAATATGCAGACTTATAGACTTTGATGTACACTCAGATCCTAACTTGAACTTCACTTGAGAATCAGATTTCTTCTGAGTCTTCTCAAACATTCATTTAGAAGGTGAATTCACAAACTTAGAAGCCTTATTACTCGTCATTGAATAACCTTTAACACATACAAATTTCCAGACTTCCTATGTCTCTATAACATGACGAGAGCACCCCTACCGATCTTGAAAACTCCACATACAATGCTATACTTGTAACGCCCAGAAATTTAGACTATGGGTTTTGAGCCTATAGTTTTCGAGTTTTACTATTTAAGTATTTTAGAGTTTTAATTCGTAGAAATAATAAATAAAGTCCAAATGGCGAACGGAAAGTTTCGTAGGAACCCTAAGAATAAATACAAATATTTGGAGGAATAAGGAAATTTCGGAGAAATTAAACCGATAGACGAAATAATGATTTAAGTTAAGAAATTAACTAGGGGTAATTAGGTAATTTAGAAAGTCAAATATTTTAACTAAAAAGGGCTTTCTCTCTCTTTCCTCCCTCATTTCTTCTTCCCTACGCGATTCCCTTCTCCCCTTTGGAGATTTTCTTTCTCTCTTTCATCGCCAATCCTCCAACGATCGATCTACTCCTCCGTTCTTGGCGTTTTTCCTTCAAGTTTCTTCAACAAATCAATCCTCTAGGTAAGTTCTACACTCTAGACAAGTTTATTTGTGGTTTTAGGGTTTATTTTGATTTAGGGTTTGTGAAGAAATTTAGGGATTTTGTTAGAAATCGATAGGGTTGTTTATTTATTACTTATTGATGATGTATTAGTAATTATTGAGGTTGTTGGAGTAGATTAATGGTGTTGGTTGATGTTAAATGTTAAGTTTAGGTTGTTGGAGATATAGTTGGACGCCATTAATGAAGTTTTGAAGTTAGTGAGCACCAAGTGCTCGAGAAAATACCCGAATGAAATGAATTAGAGTTTTTAGAAGAATTTGTCCTAGCTCGAGACGTCGATTTGTTTAGATTTGATGTTTGAAAGTCGATATTAATGATGTGTTGTTAAATGCCTTAGGTAGTAACCCAAGCTCAAAGGACGGTGCTCGGCATATCTAGGACGCCAGGTAAGTGAGTGTTAGGTTTCCGGCCCCTAAGGCCCTACGTCGTAACGATGTTGATAATGTTTGTTGTGATGAAGTTAGGTAGTTTTAGGGTTGGTGGAAAGACGGGTAGCTTAAGTAGTGCCTTAGTGATTTGTTAGTGGTCGTTCGATAGACGTTTCTACGTATGTCATTTCTCATGCATCATGTTTTATTAAAGTGCATACGAACTATTTATGAGCACGTTTTATGAAATATCGAATTAACGAATGACCATGAATTCCGAATGATGCATGTTTCTCATGGGGCAAGTTGTATGTTTCTCACCGGGCAAGTCATGTGTTTCTCACGGGGCAAGTCATGTATTTTCTCACGGGGCAAGTTATGATTCTCACAGGGCAAGAAAATGGTTTAACGAAACGAAACGAAATTGTTTTACAAATGTCATGCATATATGTAATGTTATGTTTAGCACACTCTTTACTAAGCATTAGGCTTAATGTATTTGTCGTATGATGTAGGTGACGAGAACGAAGGTGAGGAACCTCCTTATGATGATCAAGTGTAGTTGGTCGATGGGCGAAGCTCGTGGCGGCGGAGCGTGTTTTGGCTAGGCTGGATGACTCATGGTTAGACAAGTTTTGAGAGTTTTTGGTGATGTTTGGGTTAATTATGGATTAGATAGATTTATCATAGATTTTGATACGTTTTAGGATGTTTGGTGACTGAACAGATAGTATATTGCGTTTTGTTGTGTTTTTGACGTTTTTCAAACAGGAAGGAAATGTTACACTTTTAAACGGAACCACACGGTTCGTTTTTATAAAATTTGATTATGTTTAACGTGAATTGTTGGTTTTGAGTATTCGAGTAAAATGTTATGTTTGGAGGGTATTTTATGGAGGTATGTAAAGATTTGGGTGAAGAAGTAGTGAGAAAAGTGAAGAGTTAGTGTGTTGTGTGTTTTTGTGTTGTAAATGTGAAGTGCAGGGCGTGTGAAGAAGGTAAGAAGAAAGGAGAAGGGGGGGGGGGGGGGGGGGGGGAGGCCGTGCTCTCTGGAGAAAATCCAGAGAGCATGGCGATTGCTTGCCTCTTGGAGGCGAGCAATCGCCTCTTCCCTTGGCAATCGTTGGAGAAGCGATTGCCAGGCGGGTAAGCAATCGCCTAAGGGCGATTGCTCGCCAGGAGCAATCGCCAGTTTTCTGGCGATTGATCGCCACTTGTTCTGCCAAATAAAAAAAAAAAAGAAAAAAAAAGAGTTTTATTTATTTAGTTAAAGGTTTATTGATTTAATTGTTTTTGAGTTTTAACTGTTTTAATAATTGTTTTAAATGATTTACTAAACGAACTTCGATTTCAATTCCGATTTCAATTGAGATTTCGCCTTAAGTACAGTTAAAGTTAAAGGTGTAAAAAAAAAAAAAAAAAAATTTATTAGCGTACGGGTAAGGGTCGTGACAATACTTCTACTCTTTTGTATCTAGAGTAGTCAACAAGATCAAATTTTTCTTCAATTCGAGAACATATTGCACATTGCCCAATGTCCTCACAACTACATCAAATATTTTGATTCTGATAGTACCAATACCAACTACCTTGCAAAGTGTGTTATTTTCTATTAACACAACACCATATGAAACAGTCTCATATGTCAACAACAAACTCTAGTTGTAACATATATAAAACGAACAAGCTGAATCCAGAACTCAATCTTTGTTTGACTTTAAGTTTCCCTCTAACACAACTAAAGATCTCCATCACTATAGTCATCTTCTTCAATGATAACTACTTCACCCGATGTCATTAATTGTTTTCCCTTCTCAACAGCTCTCTTAACATTCTACAATTCCCGATAGTAAAATTTAATGTGCCTCTTCTTCTTATAGAAGTAACAGGTTCTATCTTGGTTCCTTGGCTTTGATCTAGCCTTCACATTTTGAACTTTATCACTACTTTTGTTGTTTGACTATCTTGTTCTATCTTGAACGACGAGTCCCCCTCTTTGAGACTCAGATCCAACAACAATCTGTTTCATCTTCTCCTTTAATGACAAGGCACCGTAAACCTCTTTCGGAGTTAAAATATCTTGACTATACAAAATACTCTCTCTGAAAAGCACCATATAAAGCATGCAACGAATACAATAGAATCAACCTCAAATCATCCTCATCATACTTGCATCCAATAGTCTCCAAATCTAAAACTAATTCCTTGAATGCGGTTAGTGTTCTTTAATTGAACTACCTTCGATCAACTGATGAGAATATAAACGCTGTTTCAGATGCAGTTTAATCGTCACAGTTTTTTCATACACAATTGCTTTAGTTTTAACCATAAATAAGTGATAGTTTTCTTGTTCAGAATGTCCAACAAAATTTGATTTGACAAATGAAATCAAAGATAGTGTCTTTCGATCATTTAGAATTTTCTCCTTTTTACTCCAAGGCTGTAACACCTAGTCCATTGAACCGATTTTACCTTGTCAACTAATAATGTACATTTTATGGATGAAATTGGGAGAATTACTGATTAGGTTAATGAGACACTAAGAAAGGGAATAAGGGTAAATAGAGATTTATAGTGATAACCTATTTAAGGAAAGAGGTTTTGCGATTAATGCACTGTAGCCGCCACTATTTTTTATACTTCCTCTTTCGGTATTCAGCTCAAACTCAGCAGAGCTCTCCAGGCGATTTCCTCTCCGATTTCCATTCCTTAACCTAGGTGAGTTTTCTTGAGTTTTAGCGGCTAGATAGCAGAGAGAGTACAATGTGTGTTTTGGGAATGCTGTGAATGAGAGTAGGTTCGGGTTTAGGTGATAAACCGAGAATGCACGATTAATAGAGTTCCATGTTAGCTTCCTTAGTTTCTGAATGGTTTAGAATGAGTTATAGTGAAGATTGAATTAACGCTCTGTTTATGATTTTAGGTGAGCAAAATCCCGAGATAGCTTGCAACCTAACTTTTCCCAAGAAGTAAGGTAAGTAGAGTATGTGTGTGCCATCAGGTCTACATCACAAAACATTAGGTTTATGCTTGTTTAAATGTTTTCTGTATGTCATGAATCATGTTTTGGAAAGAACACAAAAATGAATTTACATGTAATGACATGACAAGGTATGAACAGAATGTAAGAGATCAGCTGTTAAGGGAACTAATCCGCCCCTTAATTTATGAAGAGGATTTATAACTTTGAAAAAATTGATCCGCTTCCCAATAGAATTTAGGATCAGATCAGCTGTTAAGGGAACTAATCTGACCCTTAATTTATGAAGAGGATGTATGACTTTGAAAAAAATGATCCAACTCCCAATGGAACTGAGGAATCAGATCAGGGAAAGAACGTGAATGCAACTGAGTTGTGAAAGTAGAAACTGCATGACTAGGATTTACGTTTCAGCATATTATTTCATTATTGCTTTACTTACTTAGCATTAGGCTAATAAATGAGTTTTGTGATGTAGGTGAAGAAATTCCAGCAGGTGTGTTCTTTGAGTATGTTGAGGACTAGGCTGGTTGGAGGAGTACATTCACGCTTCGACTTGACAATCTGATGGGGCGGTTTAACTAATGTCAGTAGGTGTGAAAGTCTAGTTAACAATGGTTCAATTTTTGGTATGCTAAGAATGTTAATGATAGCAGGAGTTTAATGTTTTTATCAATTTTGGAGCTTTTCTGATTATGAAAAACACGATTTGGTTTTAGTTGTAGATTGTCGTTCTGGATTTATAAAGTTGTGGATTTATGTTGTTTCGAATAGCTGCTGTTAAAATTTATAAGTTCTTTTAGTAGGCAGAGTTGTCTGTTTGTTTAGAGTGTTACTGTTCACCGGTGGATGTAGTCTATCAGTGGATGTAATCTATCGGTGGATGTAGTCTATCGATGGATGTAGTCTATCGGTGGATGTAATTTATCGGTGGATGTAGTCTATTGGTAGATATAGTCTATCGGTGGATGTTGTCGTTTTATGGTCGGTGGATGTGAGTAATAGTTTTGTCATTTTATGATCGGTGGATGTGTAATAGGTTTTGTTATTTTGTGATCGGTGGATGTGAGTAATAGGTTTTGTCGTTTTGTGAGCGGTAGATGTGAGAAGTCGACGTGTCGTTCGGCTGACGTGAGCGGTGGACGTTGGTAGCAGAAGAAGCCTTTTGTTTCTGCTTTTACCGCCGACACTATTTAGTGGTGGACGTCTTCTATTTCTATTTCTATCGCTGGAACTGTTCAGCGGTGGACGTGTTGTAAGGACTCCAGTTGGAGCCGCCACGTAATTCATAACTTAACCTCTTACCATTTATATTTACCCTGATCTCTTTAGATCTTTCACCCTTCGACCACTTTACACTAAGGTCCCCTTTGTATTATTTTTTTTACCTTTCCTCAACAGAACTTAAGGACTTTAACATAACAGACAGAAACTAGATTCATCGAACTTGACTTCCTCTTAAAACTAACAACATATTCGTTCACAGAGTTGAGCGACCATACGCGGTCATTGGTTCTATAACAAATTCGGGCAGGAAAGATATGCCCCCAGATTATTCTATGTTATTATGCTCGGGTTTGCATGGGTTTGCATGCATCGGCTAACAGAGTGTACCTCTTCCGATTTGTCACGTGTACTCTGCATGACTCAATTATCGTTGCCCAATAGAAGACATCTTTCGGTGGGCACGTGCATCTCTCGTGACTCATTAAACATCATTGGGACACTAAATGACAACAACATCTACGTCATCTGGTAATTGAAATACACTACATCTACCGATCACTAGACGACAAAACGATTCGTACATCGCCCGACATTAGAAATACACTACATCGCCCGATCACTAGATGACAAAACAACACTTACATCATCTGGTATTTGAAATACACAACACCTACCGATCACTAGACGACAAAACGATCGTACATCGCCCCACATTAGAAATACATTACATCGCCCGATCACTAGACGACAAAACAACACTTACATCATCCGATATTTGAAATACACAACATCTACCGATCACTAGACGACAAAACAACACTTACATCATCCGGTATTTGAAATACACAACATCTACCGATAGACATGTGCAATCCACGTGTTCTTTTAAGACATCTTCCAATAGAGAACATCTATCGGTGGATGCAAATTCCTAACATCTTTCGATAGAGTATAGCTATTAGTGGACATATAAATATACACAGACTTCTAACTTCATTGACTCATCACTCTTATAAATGAAAATCAGAGACTCATCCAGAATTCTTATAGCGGAAGACTTAGTTAAAATAACTCGTTCTATATCCTTATAAATATTCTTAGACTCAGTAATTAAACCAGACAATTTCAAAAGCTCGATGTTTTAAAATAATCTCATCCTACTTAGACTTCCATATTCATAATCATCACTAAAATCATAAGAGCATTAACCAGGGGGTCTTGTTCGCCATCCAGCCACAGAATTGCTCCCTGAACACCTTCCAGCAACCCAAACTTAGACGTCTTCATTAACTTTGGAATCCTCACCTGATATTTCGTCACCTACATCATAAGGTTTAAACTATAAGCCTAATGCTTAGTAATGAATGCAATACTAACATGTATACGTGAATGCATAGTTGCAAGAAAATCATGATCATGTTCGTTTCATGCTCTTTTCTTGTTCTTATTCGTGTTCTCGTTCGTGTTCTTGTTCATCACTTTCATCATATGGATTAAGGGAGGATTTGTGCCGTAAAGGGGGGATAACAGTGCAAGTGTACATAGTCCCTTTCGGACCGTATTCATGGTCCTTCTCTTTGGACAGTGACATATGCCAAACCGCCCCCAACCCTCACTTAATCCGGTTGCATAAGTTTCATATTCATTCTCATATCTTGTTCATGGGGAAAAACATGCTCATAAATCATTTTCATATGCTTGAGAAGTAAATCATGATGCATGACATGAATGTTCTTAAATCATCAGACTATGGAAAATATCATACTAGACAGTTGACTTCATAGACTCTATCAGAACATCACATAACATAGTTCTCAAACATCCGTAAATCATCCAAGTACAAACCATCTTACTAACTTAAAACAAACATCAAACACATAACTAATTTAGTACCCTTAAGATGTAGGACCCTAATGGCCGGAAATCTTAATACATTCACTTACCTGACTTCCTTAGAAAATTCGTGCACTACACTTCAAACTTCTTTACCTGATATCATTTCACATTTCAGAGTTAAAATAGGTCCTAAATATTATGAGATCAAAGCTAGAAAAGTCCTAACTAAATGTCATCATAGAATCTGTATTCCTGAGTCCTTTCAGTCGAGCACCTTGTGTGTGGACTAAGTTTCCAAAATCTAAAATAGCCTAATTCAACTTAACTACTAGTTCCAGTCGGTTATCTTAAAGTCCAGATTCAAATCAGGAATGCTATTACCAAACACCGATTATAAATGTTCATTATTCGGCCATTGAAGAATCATGAAACATTGGGTTCTAGCTGAAAACAGAGTTCTAAATAATTACTCGGCAACTACATTGTCTAAATCTTACCTCGAATGTAGGTTATCGGAGTGGAGGCTGGAGGAATCGATCGCCAAAGAGGGAGTCACCGGCAGAGAAAGAGCTCTGGAAGCATGGGAATCGCCGAGAGAGAATGTCGGCTACAGTGGGGTTTAAGTGAGGTTTAAGGTTTCCATTTTCTTTTTATACTAAATAAAATCACTCTTAATTACGGTTCTGCCATCACACAGATAGAAACCAAATAAGCTTAGGCATTAAAATTTAAATTAAAGATCAATAATAAAGGTGACAGTTAATTCCGTTAAGAAAGTCACCTGGCTGAAAATTTTGGGTGTTACACGTATTTTGTTTTGTTTTGTTTTCTTTCAACTAATTGTCTTTAATATTTTATTTAATTAATAAATGTCGTTTTCTACAAATATTTTCCGCTGCAAGTTTTTACGTTTAAGGATCAAATTTTGATTTTGAAGTGAAATTTTAAGATTTTCTCAAAATGTCATAGTTTGGTTCAGTATTATGAGTAGCGAACCGGGTTTATATAATTCGGGGCGTTACAGTATGGTATCAGAGACATTCAGTTAAACCATTCAAAAGATTACTCATCAGTG
Source organism: Begonia masoniana (assembly GCA_022432975.1). Taxonomy (NCBI): domain Eukaryota; kingdom Viridiplantae; phylum Streptophyta; class Magnoliopsida; order Cucurbitales; family Begoniaceae; genus Begonia; species Begonia masoniana. The sequence continues at coordinate 43,410,711 of CM039505.1, read as the reverse complement.
CCAATCGTTGCATGGAAGTACTTCAACACCTGTAAGTGTTTATGTTAACCTTAGCTATTAGATATTTATGAGAGTAATTAACCTTGTCCAGGAATATAGCAAAATGGCTAGACGACCAGGAAGACCAATAGTACCAAGAGAGATGCCAAATTTGAGAAGTGAGGAGTACCCTAGTGTAATTAGGCAGCTGACAGACTTGGTGCGCCAACAGACAGATTTGGTTCATCAGCAGTCCGATCAGTTGGGAGTATTGTTGAACCGAGAAGTACAAGGAAGTGCCAACTCGAGTTCCAGCAGTGAGCATTCAGGAGACCGATTCTGGAGGCTACAGCCGCCCACACTTGATGGAAAATTGTCCAATCCGATTGTTGCTGAGGAGTGGCTTAGGAAGATTGAGAGCATGTTCAGATGTGCCAACATCGGAGAAGGAGACAAAGTCACTCTGGCAACGTTCCATTTGGCTGGGGACGCTCAACTTTGGTGGGAAACAATAGAGACCACCACTGATGTTCTGGCTATGTCCGGGTCTCCGTTCAAGGAGGTTTTCTATGAGAAATGTAACATCCCTAAAACTGTACCCATTTTCCAGTACATATATTTTTTTTTTATACCTAATTAAACTTAAACAGAATTGAAGTCACTTAAAACAAAACCATTTATGAACTTAAATCTATTTAAAACAATTAATAAAACAATTAAAACATTTATCAAATTGGTCAGGGGGCAGAACCGGAAGGCAGAGGAAAAAGAGAAGCAGCGACTGGTCGCTGCAATACAGCGATCAGTCGTTGCATAATGCAGCGCTCGATCGCTGCATATGTGCAGCGCCCGATCGCTGCATGGTGCAGCGATCATTCGCTGCATATGTGCAGCGCCCAATCGCTACACTGCAGCGATCCGTCGCTGCATATGTGCAGCGATAATCTGCTGCTAGCGACCAGAATAACTTACCTCTATGGAATCCGAAATTCCAGAGAGCAACTTTCAACTTTTCATACATTTTCATTACTCATCTATGTACCCTAATTACACGATCTAAACCCACGTTAAACTTCCATGAAAACGAACTGCATGGGTACATTTAAAAATTGTCAAAATCCTCCTGTTTTCAAATTACTAAACAATTCCAAAATAGACTTCCAAACGATTATAAAACAGTTTTCCAAAACGTTTAAAATTCCAAAACGTAAACCTATAAACTACCAGAACCAAGCATCCTAAAATGTCTATACAATTATCAGTCTAAAAACCCTCAAAATCTATACATACATCCCCACGGGTCGGTTAAGCATCGACTGCGCAACACACCACCACAATCCATCTTCCGTCAACTGCCTCACACATCAGGAGGAGGAACGTCGTCCTCACCTGGCTCGATGTCACCTAAAACGTCACCTACACCATACAGACACACTATGAGATAAAGGCTCAGTAAATTCTACGTAAATGCAAATGCGTGCAGTGCATATGGAGTTCGGAAATCATGCATTACATAAAGAGCGTCGCAGACAGTATATCACCGAGATCTCATCCCCCTAACCGAAGGGGGCCCATCCAGCAGTCGGACTACCCCGTGCGGTTAGAGGAGGGGGGTATACGCTTACAACACGTACAGCCGTGCCTGAGCCCCACCTCGCGTGACCATATAATAGATTACGTTCATTAATTACAGTACATGAGATGTGGTATCGGCCAGACCCTTAATCGGCCCGCACGATAGATCAATAGCCCCCAATTTCTGGGCCACATAAATTTTCTGAAAACGTTGTGCAGAAATTCATTTTCATGCCAAGTTAAAATACGTGATGCATGAACAGTTCAATATAAATGTAAACAAACAAGCATGCGTACCATCAAGACTGTAATTGGAATAACCTACAAAACGTTTACACCTAACTACCCAACCAAAACAATTTAAAACAAACAATCCACTAAGATCCTCGATGCTACATCGAAGTACGGTGTAGACCAATCGGTCAGAGTAAGTCACGAGAACTTACCTTGAGCGCGCTGAACTTTGAGCTCTGTCCACGAGAGTCGTTTGTCTGAGGCAAAACACAATATCGACATTAAAACGAGTTCAAGCTTCTAAACGTCCAAAATTTACAAAACCTTAACTAAGAAGATTTTCTAAAGCTTTTATCCAATTCATTGAGCTATATTATCGAGCAAATTACGCTCGGCACCACAATTCCTAATTTACGAGTTTTCTCTAAAATCTCAAAATTTCACAAATTATAACATTTTTCCTAAATCCACTAGATTAGTCCAATAACGTCCAATATATCCTTTATATCCTTAAACACGATAAACTTATTAATTACGAACCCTAAATCGACATTTTTATCGAAACCCCAAACGAAAACCCTAACAATAAACTCTACAAAACTCGAAATTTAACGCTCTAAAACTATAGAATCATACCTAGGGTTGCGAGAGGAGGAGAAAACACGAAGAACGGAAGTCGAACGGAGGAGAAACGAAGGTCGGAATGGAGGAAAATCGTCGGCGGCCGAGGGAGAGAAAATGCTCTCTGTTTTCGTCGCGCAGGAAGAGAAATGAAGAAGTGAGGGAGAGAAATAGATTTTAGGTTAATTTATAATATTGGTTTGAAAAATTACTAAAATGCCTTTCTTTGATTTTTATATTGATTTCGTCATTCGTTTCGTTAATCAGCTAGTGATTCGGGTTCTCCAAATTTCATTATTTCACCAATATGTCCAACTTATTATGTGGGATTTAATAAAACTGTCCGTTCGCAAATCGGACCTCGTTTACTATTTTTACTAAAATGACCCTTTATATTACGAGAATATAATTACTCGAAGTATAGCGTTATTACTCCGAAAAATCTCATGATTTTCTTAAAATTTCTATTAATCGTTAGGATCGAAATGACGCTTTCTTTTCGTAAAATGGATCTGATTTGACGTATTTACGAAAATGCCAACATATATATTATAATATAAAATCCGTACAAGCCGGATATTACATTCCACCCTCCTTATTTAGAATTTTGTCCACAAAATTAAATCATACAAACAAATCAGGATATTTAGTCATCATATCCTGCTGTCGCTCCCAAGTCGCCTCTTCCACCTCGTGGTTCCGCCATAAGACTTTGACTAGCGGAATCTCCTTGTTGCGTAAGACTTTAATGGAAGACTCCAAAATACGTACCGACCTCTCCTCGTAAGTCAAGGTAGGCTGTACCTTGATCTCTGTAGTCTCTACGGCATGTGAAGGATCACGCAAACACTTCCGAAGCATGGATACGTGGAATACGTCGTGGATACCCCCCATAGAAGTCGGAAGCTGTAGTTTGTACGCCAACTTCCCGATCCTCTTCAGAATAGGAAAGGGCCCCACATAACGAGGGTTTAACTTACCCCTCCTTCCAAATCTTGCAATACCTTTGAACGGAGAAACTTTAAGATAAACCTCGTCACCTTCTTCGAACTCTAGCTCTCTCCGTCTCGTGTCAGCATAGCTCTTCTGTCTGCTCTGAGCTACCTTTATACGCTGTCTGATAACGGCAATCTTCTCTGCCGTTTGCTGTAGAATCTCTGGACCAACGACGCTGGCCTCGCCAACCTCGTCCTAATACAACGGAGACCTACACTTGCGACCATACAGCGCCTCGTACGGAGCCATGACAATAGTAGCCTGGAAGCTGTTGTTGTACGAGAACTCAATCAGAGGCAAATATCGGCTCCATGAGCCCTGAAACTCCAGCACACAAGCTCTGAGCATATCCTCAAGAATCTGATTCGTCCTCTCTGTCTGACCATCAGTCTGAGGATGAAACGCTGTGCTGAAATTAAGCTGAGTCCCCATAGCTCTATGCAGACTCTTCAAAAACTTCGATGTAAATCTCGGATCTCTGTCCGAAACAATCGAAACTGGCACACCGTGCAGTCTGACAATCTCCTGCACATACAGTTCGGGAGCTGATCCATCGAGGAAGTCATCTTCATAGATAAGAAGTGGGCCGACTTTGTCAATCGGTCCACGATAACCCAAACACCATCATGGCCCTTCGTCGTCCTCGGGACTCCCACAATAAAGTCCATGGAGATCTGCTCCCATTTCCACTCCGGAATAGGTAGTGGCTGTAATGTTCCGGCTGGCCTCTGGTGTTCTGCTTTCACCTGTTGACAAATCAGGCAAGTTTCCACATATTTTGTGACCTCTCTTATCATGTTTGGCCACCAGAAATGTTGTTTCAAATCCCGGTACATCTTGGCACTTCCCGGGTGTACAGAATAAGCTGAAGAATGCGCCTCAGCCAATATATCCTTCTTCAGATCCTCGTCGTTAGGCACGTACCACCTATGCCTGAACTTCAGATTACCATCCTCTGTTAAATGAAAATCTGACGAGTCTCCCAATGTCATGCTGGGTTGAAGCTCCTCACACTCCGTATCATTTTGCTGAGCCTCACGTATCCGATCCAGAATAGTCGGCCTGAGAGAAATGTTGGTGAGCATACTGGACAACTCTGCCACTATCTCAACGTCGAACCTCTCAATCTCAGACCGCAGCGTAACTGACATCGCTGCTAATGAAGGCTAACTCGCAGAAGGCACTCTACTCAAAGCATCAGCTACCTTGTTCGCCTTTCCTGGATGGTACTTGATATCAAAATCGTAATCTTTGACGAACTCGAGCCATCGTCTCTGACGCATATTCAGCTCCTTCTGCGTAAATAGATACTTTAAGCTCTTGTGGTCTGAGAATATCTCGCACTGCTGCCCATATAAATAATGTCTCCATATCTTCAGTGAGAAGACCACAGCTGCTAACTCAAGGTCGTGCGTAGGGTAGTTCTGCTCGTACGGCTTTAGCTGCCGAGAAGCATATGCAATAACTCTCCCCTCCTGCATCAATACACAGCCGAGTCCCACTCCAGACGCGTCACAATAAATACTGAACTTGTCACCTTCAATAGGTAGCGCCAGTACTGGAGCGGTGGTCAATCTCTGCTTTAACTCCATAAAACTATCATCACAAGCAGACGACCATATAAACCTCTCGTTCTTCCGAGTCATGAAAGAGGAAGTGCGATTTTTGAGAATCCCTCTTTAAACTTCCGATAATAGCCAGCTAATCCGAGAAATCCACGCGCCTCACGTACGTTCTTCGGCTGTGGCCAATCTCTGACCACCTGAACTTTACTCGGATCAACAGAAATTCCATCCTGCGATATGACATGGCCAAGAAAACTGATCTGATCCAACCAAAATTTGCATTTGGAGAACTTCGGATACAACTGGTGCTGACATAGGGTCCTTAGAACAATCCTCAGATGCTCCTCGTGTTCTTCCTTCGTCTTAGAGTAGATCAGAATGTCGTCGACGAAAACCACCACGAACTTGTCCAGATACTCTTTGAAGACACGGTTCATCAAATCCATAAACGCTACAGGGGCATTAGTAAGTCCAAAAGACATGACAAGGAACTCATAATGCCCATACCTCGTTCGGAATGCCGTCTTCGGTATATCATCCTTCTGGACCTTCAGCTGATTGTAACCCGAGCGTAGATCAATCCTCGAAAATACTCAGGCACCCTGCAGCTGATCAAATAAATCATCAATCCGAGGCAGTGGATACTTATTCTTCACCGTCAATTTGTTCAACTCCCTATAATCAATGTACATCCTGAGGGTCCCGTCTTTCTTCTTGACAAATAGAACGGGCGCACCCCAAGGCGATACACTGGGTCGAATAAATCCCTTCTCTAATAACTCATCAAGCTGATTTCTCAGCTCTCTCAACTCAGCTGGTGCCAATCGATACGGGTTTTTAAACCTCGGCGCGGAGTTTGGATAGACATCAATAGTGAACTCGATCTCCCGGTCTGGTGGTAACCCGGGAAGATCATCAAGAAAGATCCCAGAGAACTCTCTGACAATAGGAATGTCACTTGGCTTTTCTCCGCTGAGCAACCGACAATCAAATACAGAGGCCAAATAAATAGAGCATGCACCTTTAAACTGCTCGTTGACCTTCATGGAATAAGAAATAGGCGAGCTACTCAATCGGTTCATCGCCTGATAAGAAAACTCGGCTTTACCCGGGGGTCGGAAAGTCATAATCCCGGATCGACAATCGATGGTGGTGAAGTGCTGTGACAGCCAGTCCATCCCTAAGATCAGATCATAGTGTTCTTTGCCCATAACAATAAGGCGAGCATAGAGAGTATTGTCCCCATAATATTGCCCTGGACAACATAACTTGACTACATACGTTCTCCCGAAGGTAGCATCACACTATATTCGCATTCTGCTAACTCAGGCGCAAGCTTCAGTCTAGACACACAAGCAGTGGAAACAAAAGAGTGCGTAGCCCCCGTGTCTAACAAAGAAAATACAGCTACGCCCATAATCAATATAGTACCTGCTATCACGGCAGGCTGATCATCGTCATCAACATCTCCAGGCTCAATAAATGCGAAGATCCTCGGCATAACTTTCCTCTGATCACCGCCGGACATATCTCAGCCGGGCTTCGGGCAATCGTTGACGTAATGGCCAAGCTCTCCACATCTGAAACATCTATTAGTGCCAACACGGCACTCACCACTGTGCTCCCTCTGGCATATGGGACACCACGGTAACTGAGAAGCCCCCTGCACTTGCTTCCCTTTGCCCCGATCGTTACCTCCTTCAAGAGGTCTTTTCACACCCCTCTGCTGCTGCTGGGGTTGCGCTCTAGGCTGCCAACCTCGGTTCTGTGACTGAGGTCGTATCTCTAGGAAGAAGCCCTTCGCTGGCTCCCTCGGTCTAACACAAGTGGCTCTGGCAGCCTCAATATCCAGAGCTCTAGCTGTGATGTCAGAATAGGGCGTATCAATAATACCTGAGACAACAACGTGCATCCGAATCTCCGGATTAAGTCCCTCCATAAACTGGTGCACCTTCTCCTCATTATCGCTAACAAGACGAGGTGCAAATCTGGATAATTCCTTGAACTTCTGAATATAATCAGCAACCGAACCAGTCTGCTTCAGCTTCATAAACTCATTCCTCTTGGCCACTCTCACTGTGCGGCTGAAATATTTATCGAAAAATAAAAACTTGAACCGATCCCAAGTCATAACTGATACATCCGTCGTCGACTTAATCAAGTTCCACCAGAAACGGGCATCTAATGCCAAGTGAAAGGTAGCGTAAGCTACCTTGCTCCCGTTCCCTACCTCTGCATAACCTAACATATCCTCTATCACCCGGATCCACTCCTCGGCACGTGTCGGATCCGATGATTGGCCGTCGAATACTGGAGGCCGTAGGCTTTGGAACTTCTGCATACCCTGATTACTTGGAACTACCAGATCCTGGGCCCTCTGGTTCTCTCGATTTACTAGACTCTCAATTTGTTGCGCTTGACGGTCCATGTGCTGAGACTGACGGTCCAGCAACTCCGTAAGTCGATCAAGCGCGTCATCACGTGGATCTTTTCCTCGAACTATATTTATATAACTCCTATAAAATCAAACAATAATCCTAAGAAATATGAAATCAACAAAGCAGTAAACATACTTACAGTTGAAGAAGGATGTCCGCGTAGTGGCTGTGCAGTCGAGCAGTCTACAGAACCGATTTTAAAACCCGGGGTCTCTGATACCATAAATGTAACGTTCCTAAAACTGTACCCATTTTCCCGTACATATATTTTTCTTTTATACCTAATTAAACTTAAACGGAATTGAAGTCACTTAAAACAAAACCATTTATGAACTTAAATCTATTTAAAACAATTAATAAAACAATTAAAACATTTATCAAATTGGTCAGGGGGCAGAACCAGAAGGCAGAGGAAAAAGAGAAGCAGCTACTGGTCGCTGCAATACAGTGATCAGTCGCTGCATATGTGCAGCGCCCAATCGCTACATTGCAGCGATCCGTCGCTGCATATGTGCAGCGATAATCTGCTGCTAGCGACCAGAATAACTTACCTCTCTGGAATCCGAAATTCCAGAGAGCAACTTTTAACTTTTCATACATTTTCATTACTCATCTATGTACCCTAATTACACGATCTAAACCCACGTTAAACTTCCAAGAAAACGAACTGCATGGGTACATTTAAAAATTGTCAAAATCCTCCTGTTTTCAAATTACTAAACAATTCCAAAATAGACTTCCAAACGATTATAAAACAGTTTTCCAAAACGTTTAAAACCTCAAAACGTAAACCTATAAACTACCAGAATCAAGCATCCTAAAACGTCTATACAATTATCAGTCCAAAAACCCTCAAAATCTATACATACATCCCCACAGGTCGGTTAAGCATCGACTGCGCAACACATCACCACAATCCATCTTCCATCAACTGCCTCACACATCAGAATGAAAGTACCGGATACCAGGAAGTTTTCCCATTGCCCGAAATGTTTTAAGAGTCACCTGGGCGAGTGTAGGTTTGGGACGAAAAAGTGTTTCAACTGTGAGGAGGTTGGACACACATACAGAGATTGCCCGAAGCCCAGAATTACCTAATGCTTCAACTGTAACAAAGTCGACCATATTAACAGGGACTGCCCAGCCTTAAAGAATGGCCCTACTATGTTGAAACCGAGGATATTCTCCATGATGGAGTCGGGTGATGAATACCAGCCTGCTGTGGTGTGAGGTACCATATTGATCAACTCTGTGCCTGCTTTTACTTTAATAGATTCTGGTGCGATACATTTCTTTATAGCATCTGCGTTTGCTGTTAAGTTAGATGTACAGTTTACCCCTTCTATGCATGTGTTTAATGTTGCATTACCCTCTGGTGAACGCATGCACTCTAACCAAGTGATGCTTGACAGTGATGTGTTAGTAGGGAACGTGAGTCTACTTGCTGATCTTATTATTATGGACATAATGGGATTTGATGTAATCCTAAGAATGGATTGGTTGTTTAAGCATTATGCCACAATAGATTGTAGGACTGGAATAGTTAGCTTCCAACCCCCTGGAGGTTTGAATCATACCTTTCAAGCTTTGAAGAAAAGTAAGGAAATGTCTGTTATGACCTCTGTCAACGCTAGACCTTCTCCATGCGGGGAGTATTTGCGCTTTTTGGCCAGTGTTTTAGACACACAACTAGTAGGAAAAGAAAGTCCTCAGAATGTCTTAGTTGTCCAAGATTTTCCAGAAGTATTTCTAGATGACCTTCCTGGCTTGCCGCCAAATAGAAAAATTGAGTTTGTTGTAGATGTTTACCCAGGCGCCGAGCCTGTATCTAAGAATCCCTATAGATTAGCACCCACGGAGCTTAAGGAATTAAAGAAACAGTTAGAGGAACTGTTGGAGGAAGGGTTCAAACGCCCAAGCTTTTCACCATGGGGTGCACCAATTCTTTTTGTCAAAAAGAAAGATGGATTAATGCGTATGTGCGTGGATTATCGGGAATTGAATAAGTTAACCATCAAGAACAAGTATCCATTACCAAGGATTGATGATTTATTCGACCAGCTTAAGGGTGCACGTGTTTTCTCTAAGATTGACCTGAGGTCCGGTTATTACCAATTGAAAGTCAAATCAGAAGACATTCCTAAGACTGCCTTTTGCACAAGGTATGGACATTATGAGTTTTTGGTTATGTCTTTTGGATTGACAAATGCACCAGCAACATTCATGGATCTTATGAATAGGGTGTTTCATGAGTATTTGAATAAGTTTGTCATAGTATTTATTGATGATATACTAATCTATTCACGTACTAAGGAGGAGCATACAAGACATTTGAACCTGGTATTGGGAGTACTAAGGTAACATCAAATTTATGCTAAGTTTTCCAAGTGTGAGTTTTGGTTGGATAGAGTTTACTTTCTTAGTCATGTGATCTCGGGTGATGGAATATTTGTCAATCCAGCCAAGGTTCAAGCAGTTAAGGAGTGGCCCAAACCGAAGAATGCCACTGATATTCGGAGTTTCCTTGGATTAACAGGATATTACAGGAAATTTATTGAAGGATTCTCGAAGATTGCAACACCCCTCACTCGGTTAACAAGGAAAAACATTAGGTATGCATGGACAGAGGAATGTGAATCAAGTTTCCAGACTTTGAAACAGAAGTTGACCAATGCTCCAATATTAACACTCCCTGTTGAAAATAGAAAGTTCAGCATTTGTTGTGACGCTTCCAAAGTTAGACTCGGTTGTGTGTTGATGCAAGATGGAAAAGTAATAGCCTATGGTTCTAGGCAATTGAAAACACACGAGAAGAATTACCCTACACACGACTTAGAATTAGCTGCAATGGTTTTTGTACTAAAGATTTGGAGGCATTATTTGTATGGACAGTCTTGTGAGATATTTTCGGACCATAAAAGTCTGAAGTATATTTTCACACAGAAAGAATTAAATATGAGGCAACGTAGATTGTTGGAGTTTGTCAAAGATTACGATTTTGAGATTAAATACCACCCCGGCAAGGCGAATGTAGTGGCTGATGCTTTGAGTAGAGTGACAACATCGGCCTCTGCATTAATTCTTAACATACCATTAGCTTTAGAGGCAGAGTTTCAAAGATTTAACTTGGAAGCTGTGTCCAGCGTGTTAGCTATGCTCTCTGCCATAACCTTGAAGCCTACTATTTTGGAAAGAATAAAGGAAGCACAGGCGATTGATGCTGAGTGCAACAAGTATAAGTCATGCCTGGATTCTACTGATAAATCGGATTTCAACTATTCTGTTGATGGAATTCTCAAGTTTCGGAATAGATGGTTTGTTCCAACAGATAAAGAACTTCGGAAAGAGATTCTTTTGAAAGCTCATTCTTCTAGACTCTATGTTCATCCTGGTAGTACAAAAATGTACAGAGACTTTAAGCAACATTATTGGTGGCCAAATATGAAAAGAAGTGTGGCCGAGTACGTAGGATTGTGTTTAGTTTGCCAACAAGTTAAAGCTGAGCATCAGAGGCCTACAGGAGCATTGTAACCATTACAAGTTCCCGAATGGAAATGTGAACAAATAACGATGGACTTTGTGGTAGGATTGCCTAGGACAGCAAAGGGACATGATGCAATTTGGGTGATAGTAGATCATCTAACCAAATCCGTCCATTTTCTGCCCATAAAGATGACCTACTCGATGGACCAACTAGCTGAATTGTACGTGTATGAGATTGTTAGACAACATGGAGTTCCAAGCGCTATAGTTTCTGACCGAGACTCTAGATTTACGTCGAAGTTTTGGAAGAGTCTGCATAAGGCTATGGGTACACAGCTCAACTTTAGCACAGCCTTTCACCTTCAAACAGATGGACAATCTGAAAGGACTATCCAAACATTGGAGGATATGCTTCGTGCATGTGTATTAGATTTTCAGGGTTCTTGGAGTAAGTACTTATCGTTGGTGGAATTTTCTTATAATAACAGTTTCCAGGCAACAATAGGGATGGCACCATATGAAGCATTATATGGATGAAAATGCAGATCTCCTTTGTATTGGAAGGAAGTTGGTGAAGCACGTTTGATTGGTCCTGATGTTGTGCAGCAAACAGTGGAGAAGATTGCCCTCATCTGACAGAGAATCTTAATAGCTCAAAGCCGACAGAAAAGCTATGCCGATAAGAGACGTAGAGAATTAGAGTTCGAAGTTGGTGATGAAGTTTTTCTTAAGGTATCACCATTCAAAGGAGTTGTGAGATTTGGAAAGAGAGGCAAGTTGAACCCAAGATATATTGGACCATTCGTAATCTTGAAGAGGATGGGGAAGACAGCTTACCAATTACAGTTACCAACTTCTATGGAAGGAATCCATAATGTGTTCCATGTTTCCATGTTAAAGAAGTGTATACGGGATTCGTCACAGATTGCGGAACAACAGAATATTGAAGTTCATCCTACCCTTACCTATGAGGGGAAACCTGTAGAAATTCTCGGCTATGCAACAAAGGTGCTACGTAATAAGGAAGTTCAACTAGTTAAGGTGTTATGGCGTAACCAGAATGTTGAGGAGACAACTTGGGAGCGCCAGCAAAACATGATGGACCAACATCTAGAATTATTCAGGTATTGAATTTTGAGGACAAAATTCTTTTAAGGAGGGTAGATTGTAACACCCAGTCCATTGAAGCGATTTTACCAATAGTGTACATTTTATGAATGAAATTGAGAGAATTACTGATTAGGTTAATGAGAGACTAAGCAAGGGCATAAGGGTAAATAGAGATTTATAGTGATAACCTATTTAAGGAAAGAGGTTTTGCGATTAATGCACTGTAGCCGCCACTATTTTCTATACTTCCTTTTTCGGTATTCAGCTCAAGCTCAGCAGAGCTCTCCAGGCGATTTCCTCTCCGATTTCCATTCCTCAACCTAGGTGAGTTTTCTTGAGTTTTAGCGGCTAGATAGCAGAGAGAGTACAATGTGTGTTTTGGGAATGCTGTGAATGAGAGTAGGTTCGGGTTTAGGTGATAAACCAAGAATGCACGATTAATAGATTTTCAAGTTAGCTTCCTTAGGTTTCTGAATGGTTTAGAATGAGTTATAGTGAATATTGAATTAACGCTCTGTTTATGATTTTAGGTGAGCAAAATCTCGAGATAGCTTGCGACCCAACTTTTTCCAGGAAGTAAGGTAAGTAGAGTATGTGTGTGCCATCGAGTCTACATTACAAAACATTAGGTTTATGCTTGTTTAAATGTTTTCTGTATGTCATGAATCATGTTTTGGAAAGAACACGAAAATGAATTTACATGTAATGGCATGACAAGGTATGAACAGAATGTAAGAGATCAGCTGTTAAGGGAACTAATCCGCCCCTTAATTTATGAAGAGGATTTATAACTTTGGGAAAATTAATCTGCTTCCCAATGAAATTTAGGATTAGATCAGCTGTTAAGGGAACTAATCCGCCCCTTAATTTATGAAGAGGATGTATGACTTTGAGAAAAATGATCCAACTCCCAATGGAACCGAGGGATCCGATCAGGGAAAGAACGTGAATGCAACTGAGATGTAAAAGTAGAAACTGCATGACGAGGATTTACATTTCAGCATATTATTTCATTATTGCTTTACTTATTTAGCATTAGGCTAATAGATGAGTTTTGTGTTGTAGGTGAAGAAATTCCAGCAGGTGTGTTCTCTGAGTATGTTGAGGACTAGGCTGGTTGGAGGAGTACATTCACGCTTCGACTTGATAATCTGATGGGGCGGTTTAACTAATATCAGTAGGTGTGAAAGTCTAGTTAACAATGGTTCAGTTTTTGGTATGCTAAGAATGTTAATGATAGCAGGAGTTTAATGTTTTTATCAATTTTGGAGCTTTTCTGATTATGAAAAACACGATTTGGTTTTAGTTGTAGATTGTCGTTCTGGATTTATAAAGTTGTGGATTTATGTTGTTTCGAATAGCTGCTGTTAAAATTTATAAGTTCTTTTAGTAAGCAGAGTTAACTGTTTGTTTAGAGTGTTACTGTTAACCGGTGGATGTAGCGGTGGATGTAATCTATCGGTGGATGTAGTTTATCGGTAGATGTAGTCTATCGGTAGATGTAATCTATCGGTGGATGTAGTCTATCGGTGGATGTAGTCTATCGGTAGATGTAGTCTATTGGTGGATGTTGTCGTTTTATGATCGGTGGATGTGAGTAATAGTTTTGTCGTTTTATGATCGGTGGATGTGTAATAGGTTTTGTCGTTTTGTGATTGGTGGATGTTAGTAATAGTTTTTGTCATTTTGTGAGCGATAGACGTGAGAAGTCGATGTGTCGTTCGGCTGACGTGGGCGGTGGACGTTGGTCGCAGAAGAAGCTTTTGTTTCTGCTTCTACCGCCGACACTATTTAGCGGTGGACATCTTCTATTTCTATTTCTATCGCTGGAACTGTTCAGCAGTGGACGTGTTTTGTTTTGTTTTGTTTTCTTTCAACCAATTGTCTTTAATATTTTAATTAATTAATAAATGTCGTTTTATACAAATATTTTCTGCTGCAAGTTTTTACGTTTAAGGATCAAGTTTTGATTTTTAAGTGAAATTTTAAGATTTTCTCAAAATGTCATAGTTCGGTTCAGTATTATGAGTAGCGAACCAAGTTTATATAATTCGGGGCGTTACAGTATGGTATCAGAGACATTCAGTTAAACCGTTCAAATGATTACTCATCAGTGCCAATCGTTGCATGGAAGTACTTCAACAATTGTAAGTGTTTATGTTAACCTTAGCTATTAGATATTTATGAGAGTAATTAACCTTGTCCAGGAATATAGTAAAATGGCTAGACGATCAGGAAGACCAAGAGTACCGAGAGAGATGCCAAATTTGAGAAGTGAGGAGGACCCTAATGTAATTAGGCAGCTGACAGACTTGGTGCGCCAACAGACAGATTTGGTTCGTCAGCAGTCCGATCAGTTGGGAGTATTGTTGAACCGAGAAGTACAAGGAAGTGCTTCACCAACTGTAAGTTTTTAGAATTCTATATGCTGAGAGTACCTAGACAACCCGAGGAGACTCGCAATAGCCAGCTTATGGACATAGTGCGCCAACAGTCAGAACAGATAGGGATTTTGTTAAACTGGGATGGAACTTGTAATGGGCAAGGTAACAATTCAAAAGCCCTAAGTGGAGAAAGGTTTAGGCAGCTTAGGCCCCTGACAGTTGATGGATAGTCTTTGGATCCCACTTGCGCTGAAGAGTGGATTCACAAGCTAGAGAGCATGTTTGCTTATGCAAAGGTAGAGGAGGCCGACAAGGTAACGTGCGCGATATTCAACTTGGATAATGATGCCATTTTCTAGTGGGATACAGTGATGGCCACTACGGATACAGAGGTTATGACGTGAAAACAATTCAAGACGGCGTTCTACAATAAGTATTTTAACCGCACCCACCGAGCTAACAAAAGAGCAGAGTTTTCCCAACTACGCAAAACCGGATCAGTGGTCGACTATGTACAAAGGTTTGAGTCCCTATCTCGCTATGCAGGTCCATTGGTTGGCAACGAAGAGGACAAAGTTTATCAGTTTATGCAAGGTTTAAAGTTGGAGATTCTGAAGGGAGTAAAGACTGCGGGCGTCGACGACGTGCCGTACCATTTGGTCGTGGCCAAGGCCTTAGAGCTAGATGACATCGAGATGAAGCTTCTACAACAAAGGGAGACGTCGAAGAAGGTCTTCAGAGGATTGGTGACTCAGCAAACTAACAAAGAGCAACAACAACCGCGGGGCACAAAAAGGACGGGTGATGATGAAATTAATCAAGGAAATGGAAAGCGTTCCCCTTGGTATATGAAGTTCCCTCAATGCCCAACGTGTAAAAAGTTCCATGATGGAGTGTGCAAGGCAGGATCGGGCCGATGTTTTAATTGTGATAGGCAAGGTCATATTTCTACGGACTGCCCAAAGAAGATGTTACGACCCTCATTCTATACCCTTAAATTCCTTTAAAATTTTTTATTTTCTTCTCATTAAGTAAATTCAAATTCTATAGCTGTAAATCAAAGTCTACGTCGACAAAAGTCATCTTCAAAATCATTTAAATAAAACCTAAAATATAAGGAAACAATCAGCCAAGTGATCGAGGGCAGAAAGGGCATTTTGCTCAAAAATGCATAGCCGATCGATCGGCTGTGGCGTTTATTCACCAGGGGATCGATCGCCCCCTGGCGATCACACTTGGCCAATCGATCGCCCTGACCAGGCGATCGATCAGCATCCACTCTGGAATTTCTTCCAAAGCGTAGCAAAAACAGGCCGATCGATCGCCCTCCCTGGCGATTGATCGGCGACCTCTCTGGATTTTGGAAATCTTGAGAGCGCCTTCCTTCCCTTTCCCTTTCTTTCCTCCTGCACAACACACCCACACCACAATTCTTTTTCCATTCCTTTCCTCTCATCAACCATCACTTTAACATATCAAAACCATACAAGCATTTCCTATAAAACAAATTAAACCTACACTACCAATCAAAACCATAAAAACACATTCAATGCACCAACAATCCTCAACAACATAAACTCGACATATGGTGTAGGACAATCGGCCACAGTAAGTCACGAGAACTTACCTCGGGTCCTTAGCACACCAAGCACTATCCGTGAGTCACGTTCCCTAAGCCAATCCATAGCATTCATTATCAAAACCGAGCCTAAACATTCAAACTCCGAAAATTTACGGAACTCCTAACTAAAGGAAATTTCTTAAAATTCTAATGAACTTCTCTTGGGCATTTCGTCGAGCAATTTACGTTCACAAACAATAAATCTCCATTAATGGAGTTCTCCAAAGCTTCATATACTCGGTTATTAACCAAAACACTAAATACATCCATTATTTCGCTCAACAACGCTCAATAATCGTAAATACAATGATACCTAACTATTTCTAACATAACCCGACTATTTTTACGAAAATCCTACGAAACCCTAACCATTAAACAAGCTAGAAATCAAGAACTAAAGTCGGAAAATGCTTGAACCTTACCTAGAAAGTTGTTTGGAGAAGGAAACGTGAAGAACAACTAACGATCGGAGGACGAATCGCCGGCGTTGAAGAAGGAATGTCACCTGGAGGAGAAAAATCGCCGGAGCTCTTTGGGGAGGGAAGAAAATAACGTTAAGTGTAGGAGGAATACGGGTTTATGTGTTTTTAATTTATTTGACTGGTCAAATGACAAGTTTGCCCCTCCATTAGATTTTCCATCTATCTCATTGTTTGACTATTGGTTTGGTTTCTTTAAAATTTTTTTATTTTGCCAATAATTCCGACTTATCCCTAGGGCTCCAATAAAATTTTCCGTTCATCAAACGGATTTAATTTACCATTTTTACAGATTAAATCGTTATAAGGTTAAAAATGAAAACTAGGGCGTTACATTTCAATTTGAATTTCTAAAATTCCATATTTCTCCTAAAATTTGTATTAGTTATTAGAGTTCCATTAAAACTCTCAATTTGCAAAATAGACTTATTTCAATTATTTACAAAAATGCCATTACACGGAAAAATTCAAAAACTCGTGAAATCGGGTGTACATTAACCAAGGAAGGTGTTTCAACTGCCAAGAGATAGGTCATCTCTCTAAGAATTGTCTGAAGAAAGGTAAAGGGCAGTGCTTTAATTGCAACAAGACGGGCCATCTCGCCAGGGACTGCCCGACACGGAACAATGGACCCGTAAGAGTATCGCCAAGGATCTTATCCCTCAGCAATGCAAACGACGAAGGGCTGCATACCGTAGTTACAGGTATGTTTCTTTTTATTTATGTATAGACGATGCTAAAGTAGAAATGTTAGGTTATATCGTGTGGGAGTTTAGCAGCATGTTTGAACTAGACTTGAGGACTTAGGAAAGTGAGGAGATTTGGATTAAGGATGTTAAATTATCTACAACAAGTTTTCAAATAAGAAGGCTGCGGGATGAGTTGTTATAAAGGAATTTAGGAGAATACTTAGAACCCAATTTTGGAGGAATAAAAGATAGTAGACTAGTTAGAAAATTTTGGAGAAAACCCTGCATTAGAATAGATATTTTTATAATTGTTGAGGCCTTGGGGAAAAGATGGAAGAAATACTATATAGTTTAAGAGATAGGAAAAAGGGGATTGTTAGTTAAAAAGGAACGATAGAATTTGAGGTTTAGTTCATCAGGATTTAGTGGTGTGCGATTTGAGGAAATATTGGAAATTTTGAATAAGGAGAATGAGAACTTGCACGAAAAATGTTCAAGAGCGTTAAGAATATGGTCAAGTTAGAAAATTTCAAAGGTTTGACCCGTATGTAACGAAGTCAAAGCCAATGATTACGTAAATAGATAAGGTTAGGATTGATGAGTTTAGGCACGTGATGTACATTCCAACTCGAGGAAGATTAGACCTTTAGAAAATCGTGGATTGAAAGTATGGAGGTTAGCTTAAATAGGAGGTTCATACCATGGAACGTGTGGCCACGTACCACCATGTAGTTCTTGGTACATGGGTAAGGAGGATATACACTATGCGATGTAAGATAAAAAGGACAGTTAGATAGACTTTGAATTTTGGATAGTGTTATAAGGGTAAATTGAGAGGTTAGTTAGATTTAATGAAGGATCGAAATAGGAAGTCAAGCATTTGAGGTTGGGGGGATGTTGAGGAATTGGAAGATATCGAATAAGAAGGAAAGAAGGTTACACGGAGATTGTGCAAGTGAACGTAGAAGTGAAGTTAAGTCAGAAGGTTTAGGAAGTTTTAACTCATAAGTTACGTCGAAGTGTTTATGCACCCTTTAAGGTATTGGGTGAATAGTTTAATGAATTAGTTAGACTTAAGAATTTGATAGTGTTTGATGACGACCGAGGTAAATGTTGGATAAATCGAGCATAGTGGACGTAATTATGGGAACTTAGAGAATGCTTTGGAGGTAAAAGGGTAGAATTAAGTATTGAGAGCCTTGAGTACTAGGATTGGGTTAGAGCGACTAACGGAACGTCATGATTGCCCAATGTCTGTAGGTGTAAAAGATGAGAGTGATGACTAAGAAATAAGATGGTAGTGTAGAGAATAATTTGAAATGGAGGATTTAGGGTAAGGAAGCCACATATTAGGTCCTTAGTGTTACGTAATCGAGGAAGTTTTGAGGGCTTAATGTAATTATGTACGTGTTTGATAGACATGAAATTATGGAAGTGGGTAATTGAATGAACTTAGCTAGAGGAGAAACTAGAGTTGAAGTTAAGATAGAGAAATTTGAGAGTCTAAGTGATGATTGGTTAAGTTGAAGTCAATGGGTGTGTGAGCAACTGAGCTATGAAGTGCATAGTTAGGAAGATTTAAAGCTTTGGAGATGTGGGAATCAGTCAATACTCGATAGATGATTTAGACCATAGGGGTGTTAAGATTAGTATTGTGAGCATAATTACGTAGGTGATGTGAGGGCGAGTAATTGAGGGATTAACCAGACAACAATTTTGAGGACAAAATTTCGTTTAAAGAGGGAAGGATGTAACACCCAGGTTTTTCGGGTTTTCGCTCTCAAGGATATTTTCGTAAAATAGAAAATTAAGGTCTTTTCTCGAGCGAGATATTTCATAAGAGTCCTAGGAATTTATGAGGATTTCTAGAGAAATTGTAACCCCCCGAACTCGCCCCGGGCCCGGTGCGTCACTTTGCAAACAAATCTCGTGTTTAAACGACGTTTAAAAGTAATTTAAATAAAATATTCGGCTCGGTTTTGTAAAATTCCCTGCTCAATGTTCGGGTTTTTCGAACCCTCAAATTTTCTTGGAACACGTGTCTAAAATACGTTAAGATACGTTGGAAAAATTTCGGTTCAAAACATAGTGGAAATCAGGCGAAAAACGAAAAAAAATCAAAATTTTGCAAGGAGGGGCGCTGGGCGCCAGGCGCGCCCAGGTTGCGGGCTGCGCGCGCGCTGGGGCGCGCTTGCACGCCCCAGCACCCTTTTCCCGCGCGCTTCACGCGTGCCGTGGCGATTACTCGCCTCCGGGTGGCGAATAATCGCCACCTTCTCTGCCATCTTCACCCAAAAACACCCCCGAGGCGATTGGTGGCGTTTGGGTGGCGAATAATCGCCACCCCCTTGGGTTTTAGGCCCCAAAATGACCAAAAATACCCTTTTTCCGACTCTCTCGACTTTCCTTCACATTTCTACACTTTTCTCCACTCCCGACACCTCCAAAAATTCTGAAAATTTAAACATACCTTCCCGACACCTAAATCTTCGAGTCCCGTAAAAATCTCGGAAAAACCGACTTAAAACGAATAAATACAAAAATCACAAACATAACCTGACGTTAGTTACTTTAAAATCAAAACGGGCAATATAACGCCTAAAACTTTAAATACCCAAAACCTGAAATAAATCCCGGAAAACACACAGCTTCCATCACGAACAACTATACTTTATACTCACTATCCATCTTCAAACCAACGCGTAAACCCGGTAACATACATACGAAAATATTTACGAACCCAATTTACCACAACTCAATAAAGTTTCCTAACTTCCACAAAACAACATTTCCACACACCAAATATCCATACCAAAATACTTACAAATTAAACTATCCATGTCAAACATTCACCTCCCACTACCCGAGACATCCAGTGGTCAAAACGCCCCGACAATAGCCTGCACCGGCGGACTCCGTACTCCTCCGACTGCAGCCTAATCCTCGGTAGTCTCGTCTACCTCACCTGTATACAAATCGTCACCTACACCACAGAACACACAAAAAGGTAAGCCTAACGCTTAGCAAGTAGGGAAATAATGCACAACACACACTAAATGTTTGACTCAACCCTAACATGCAGTCTCTGCACACTCTGTTGTTTTCTTTTCGTTTCGATTGCATTTTTTTTATCTTTCACTTCCAGGTGAATCAAGTAGGCACACGCTCCCACACAGTCCAGGACGGCCACGCCTTGACCCATGGAGCTAGACCGGAGGCACACGTCCCAACACAGTCCAGGACGGCCACCCGAATCTCCTCCAATCGATCGTAGAATCCTCATCGTGCACTTCAAGCACGAGTGCACTTCAAGCACTTCAAGCACGAACCTCATTGTGCACTTCAAGCACGAACCTCATTGTGCACTTCAAGCACGAACCTCATTGTGCACTTCAAGCACGAACCTCATTGTGCACTTCAAGCACGAACCTCATTGTGCACTTCAAGCACGAGTGCACTTCAAGCACGAACCTCATTGTGCACTTCAAGCACGAACCTCATTGTGCACTTCAAGCACGAACCTCATTGTGCACTTCAAGCACGAGTGCACTTCAAGCACGAACCTCATTGTGCACTTCAAGCACGAACCTCATTGTGCACTTCAAGCACGAACCTCATTGTGCACTTCAAGCACGAACCTCATTGTGCACTTCAAGCACGAACCTCATTGTGCACTTCAAGCACGAGTGCACTTCAAGCACGAACCTCATTGTGCACTTCAAGCACGAACCTCATTGTGCACTTCAAGCACGAACCTCATTGTGCACTTCAAGCACGAACCTCATTGTGCACTTCAAGCACGAACCTCATTGTGCACTTCAAGCACGAACCTCATTGTGCACTTCAAGCACGAACCTCATTGTGCACTTCAAGCACGAACCTCATTGTGCACTTCAAGCACGAACCTCATTGTGCACTTCAAGCACGAACCTCATTGTGCACTTCAAGCACGAACCTCATTGTGCACTTCAAGCACGAACCTCATTGTGCACTTCAAGCACGAACCTCATTGTGCACTTCAAGCACGAACCTCATTGTGCACTTCAAGCACGAACCTCATTGTGCACTTCAAGCACGAACCTCATTGTGCACTTCAAGCACGAACCTCATTGTGCACTTCAAGCACGAACCTCATTGTGCACTTCAAGCACGAACCTCATTGTGCACTTCAAGCACGAACCTCATTGTGCACTTCAAGCACGAACCTCATTGTGCACTTCAAGCACGAACCTCATTGTGCACTTCAAGCACGAGTGCACTTCAAGCACGAACCTCATTGTGCACTTCAAGCACGAACCTCATTGTGCACTTCAAGCATTCCTCATCGTGCACTTCAAGCACGAGTGCACTTCACGCACAAACCTATGTGCACTTCAAGCACGAATAGGTCGAGGAAGTCATACCTCACGACCACGTTGCAAATCTTTCTTATCTTTCATTTCATTCTTACGCTCAAGGATGCAAAACACGTAATTTCGTAGTTTAGAAAACCATGATGCGTGACACACGATGCATGACACAAAGCAAAACATAATAACAATCAAACAATCCCTACCGTTCTATGGTGTAGGCCCGAAGGCAACAAACACGCACTCCACTACTTACCTGGTTGCTCCAATATTTTCGTCACTTCGTCAGTTCAAATCACACGCTCGATTATCTAACAATTAACGAAAAGTAATTAGTAACAAACTAAGGAATTCTAAAAACAACTTGACTAACTTAAACTAACTAAGACTATAACACAATTCGTGTCCAAAACTCCCAACCCGATTTTTACCCCAAAATTGACCGTCTAACTTCAAACGGTCGTAACTCCCTCGTTTTTCAACGGATTTTGACGTGCCACCCCAACTCGGAAACCTCTACACGTCTACTGTCCAATTAAATACTCAAATCAACCATCCAAACACAAAGGCCAAGTCGGACATGCCAAAACAGAACCGGTGCTCTTTAGGGTAAAAACCGATTTTTCACACTTTCACTTCCAATCCTCAATCCAACCACTCCATCAACCTAAACTAAGTCATTCACCAACCAAATCGTCAAAATAGGGAAGAAATTTAACATCAACACTCAATTTTTGGAATCCCTAACCTAGGGTTTTCCAACTCTTCCTAAACCTACCTAAAACACCCTAAAAACTCTTCCAAACTTCATCCCATAGCACATAAACTAAAACCCATGTAAATTTACCTTGCAATCACTTGAAGAAATGAAGTAAGAAGGAGGAAGAGAGGCGGCTATGGAGGAGAGCAAGAGAAGTCGATGAAGATGAAGAAAAAGGAATGAAAACCTAACTTTAAACCATAACTTTCATTTACTTTTAATTTTCCTCCATTTAACTTTTTAAAATTACAAATCTACCACACCTTTTCTTCCTTCAAAACCCAACGTGAAAGCCACTTCAAAATTCATCACTTTCCATTCAATTTAATGCATATAAATTCCTTTGCATTTCATTGGTTCATAGGTTTGACTTTTCAAACCCTTTGGTTTGAATTTCAACTCTTTTTCTTCTCTCTTTCTCCTCAATGCATAACATCAAACTTATATAATTAAACTCTCCTAACACGTCAAATTGTAGGCGACGCACGTAATAGGAAATTCTCGGGTGTTACAGAAATAAGGAAATTTTCAGAAACCCAAATCGATAGTGTAACGCCCGAGTTCGGTTTTCCCGTTATTGGGGTTATATTTGTAAAAATAGTAATTAAACCTATTTTGCGAACGAGAAGTTTTGTTAGAACCCTAGGAATAAATTGAAATATTTGGAGAAATAAGAAAATTTCAGAGAAACCAAATCGATAGACGAAATAACGAATTAAGCGAAGAATTAATGCAAGGGCAAAATGGTAATTAGCCAAGTCAAAATTTTAATAAAAAGAATTTCCCTCCCCTCCATCAGTTTTCTCTAGACTTCCTCCTCCCCCTCCTCCCGTACGATTTCTCCTCCTCCTACGCGATTCTCCAACGTTCTTCGACTCCTCCGATTCTGGCAATTTCTCTTTCCCAATCGACACTCTAGGTAAGCTCGAAGTTTTAGACACATTTTGTTGTCATTTTTAAGGTTGATTTCGATTAGGTTTATCAATTTAGGGTTTGTGTAATTTTAGGTTTTAATTAGAAATTTATAGTTTTATCGTGTTAACGATTAATATTGGATTATTTGTGATTGTGATTGTTAGTTAGAGAGAGTTGTGTATTGGTTGAAAATGTCGTTTTAAGGCATATTTGATTTCTGAATTTTTGGGTGTGATCCTTAGGTTTAATTCAATAAATTGCTACGACATGTTAAAGTAGATGTTATGGGTGACGTATAGGCGTTTGAATCGTTTAGATCGGATATCGGATTAGGGAGAAATTTGTGAATGAATTTGTGCACGTAAAGTGTTCGATAAATTGCCTAAATGAATAGTTGAATTGATTTGAATTAAAGTTATGAGGAATTGAGCTCCAAATTAGTATGGACTTGAGAAACATTTGTTGACATATTGGTAGTGAGTTAAATACACTTGAGATGTTATTATGAAAGTGACAGTTTAGTCATGCCAAGCGAATGCTAATGCGACGTTTTGAAGTTTAGGTTTTTCAGGTTCCACGGTTAAGTTTTCAGATAGAGATAAATTGCTAAGGACGTCAGGTAAGTAGTGTATGCATACGTGTTTACCTTTTTAGCCTACATCGCAAAACGTTAGGATTGCTTGCATGTTTTATGTATGTTCAGTTTATGCATCATGTTTTAGAAAATAATGAAAATGTTTTGAGCATGTGTTTTCATGAGTAGAACGTAGAAATTACAACCATGTAAATGTTTAATGTCTGAAGGAAGTGGTTCACCCTTTAGATGTAGTTGTGGAACATTTAGAGATGGAAAAACTAATCCGCCCTCCATTGGTAGAGGATTACATGTATGTACGATAGACACGGTAGAAACTGAAACGGAACGTTCATGTATGATTGAAAGGGTAAAAATTGTATATGTTAAGTGAAGTGTTTTAAATTCTTATATGCATTACTTGCTAAGCATTATGCTTATAGTTTGAGTTCTGTGATGTAGGTGAAGAAGAGCAGCGTGGTGAGATTACACGAGCACGTATGGTTATGGTCACGGTTGGAGGAGTACGACCATGGCGGCATCCCGGTAACATTGTTAGGGTGATTCCGAACGTGGTTAGTATGTGTAGGTGTCTATTTTGTTTGGATGTGAGTAGGAAAGTTTAAGTAAGTATATAGAAATGTGATGGGAGAATGTATGAAAATGTTTATGGGTGTGGATTGAGAGGCTTGTTAGAAAATGTATGAAAAGTCACGTTTTTAGTGTGAACCTTGTGGTAGTAGAACGTGTAGAATGTGAAGTCTTTATTTGGAAAATATACTGGAAATGTTTAGATGTTTTTAAACTTGTAAGGATATGCTAAGTTTTTAGAGCGATCTATGCAGTTGCTTTTCGTGAATTTTAATATGTTTTCGGATACGTTTTTGGGCTCCGTTTTAAGTCGGGATTTTGAGGGTTGAGGTATTTTACGTTTAGAAATGTTTGAAGTAAATTTATGGGTGAAGTGTAGGTGAAGGAAAGGGAGAAAAGTGAGAAAATGTGGAATAAGAGTGGAGAAGGGGCGCTGGTGCACGCTTGGGCACAGTGGGCACGCGCGCGCAGCAAGCGCACGCGCTGCACCACCCGAGGCCCAACTTGAATTTTTTTGAAATTGACTTTTCAAAACAAGTTTCAACCCGACCTTTTACGATACTTTTTAAACGTATATTACGAGCAACCCCCACGTATTTTAAAGGATTTTAAGGACCCAAAAATCGAGTCAACATTTTATCGAAAAATGGTTTTAGCCTCATTTTTAATGTTTTTAAAGTCGAAATATTTTACGCCCAAAATGTCTAAGTCAAAGTTAGACCCTAAAGGTCGATAGAGGTGGGTCAATTGTCTAAGTCCGTTTTCCTTTAAAGTGTTGAGTAAAAATGAAAAATTTTATGTGAAAATACGAGGGTTTAAGTCAAAGTTAAGTCAATGTCAAGTCTAGTCCTGTGACGGCCTAGAGAGGGTCGGGGTTACAACAGCAGGCGCCGATCGATTGTGCCCCAACGAGTGATCGATTAGTTGGGCGCTACGTGCTCCAATAGTGCGCGCATGCGCTCGCTTCGTGCGCGCCCAGCGCTGCCCCACCCTGCACACTCCGCGCCACATTCCTTCCTTTCACCTTCCTCTTTACATTTCCTTCCTCATCCTTCATTCTAAACCCTTAATAACACTTCCCACCATTTTAACTATGATTTCATTAAAACCTAACTAAATTTAAAGCCCGAAATACATAGCGGACATTCAAAAACAAAACACATGGAAGACTCTAAATGCAGGACATATCCTTCTAAACAAAATCACACCCAAACTGTAATACCTGGCTTTTCGGGATATTAATGCTTTAATATAAATGACAATTTTGTAAATATGTCAAATCAAGTCCGTTTTACAAACAGCAAGTTTCGTTGGGATCCTAATTATTAATATGGATTTTAAGAAATTTACGAGAATTTTCGGAGCAGTAACGCTTAATTCCGAGTAATTATGTTTCTCGTAATATAAAAGGTGTTTAGTAAAAATAGTAAACGGGGTCCGATTTGCAAACGGACAGTTTTGTTAGAACCCTAATAATGAGTTGGAGTTACTGGTGAAATAAGAAAATTTGAAGAACCCGAATCGTTAGCAAATTAACGAAACAAAGGACGAAACAAATATAAAATAGAAGAAAGGGCAAAATGGTAATTTGCCAAAGTAATTTTATTAAATAACACAAAGTTCTCTTTCTCTCTCATTTCTTCTCGGCTCCGTGAAAACCAGAGAGGGTTTTCTGGCGATCCCTCACGGCCGATCCAATTCCGACCTCCGTTTCTCCTCCGATCGACTTCCGTTCTCCGTGTTTTCTCCTCCTCTAGCAACCCTAGGTACGAATCTATGATTTCAGAGCGTTAGTTTTCAGTTTCCACGGAGTTAGGACGTTAGGGTTTCGTTAGGGTTTTTGTTAAAAATGTGATTTAGGGTTTAAAATCAATATGTTCTCGTAGTTTATGAATGTATATAATGTATTGAGCGTTATTGGACGAATTTAAGTGATTTAGGACGAATGATAAAGTTTGATGATTTTTTGAGATTTTCGGAAAATCTAGTTAACAGTGGTTTGAGGTATCGAGCGTAGATTGTTCGATAAAACACCTCGATTAGCTAAATTGGAATATTAGGAGACTCCTTTAGTTTAGGTTTTCATTAATTTGGACGTTAACGGTTCAAACGCATTTTAATGATAATTGTTGTTAATTGCCTTAGGTGCACCATGCTCGTGGACGGAGCTAGCATTCAACGGACGTCAGGTAAGTCTCTCGTGACTTGTTTGGCCGATTGGCCTACACCATAAGATCTTATGTTATTCGAGGAAATTGGAGAATGTAAGTTGTGTTGGGTGAATAGGTTGGGTAGTTAGTTTTAGTTAAGTGTAGTATGTTTAAGTTCATTGTTTGTTTATGTTTTAATTATGTTTATAGCATTGTACCTGTTCACGCATCATGTTTCTGAAAAGCACGAAAAAAGAATTTCTTTGCATGTTTTTCATGAAAAGGAAAAGGATAATGAAAAGGTATGAATGCATGTAATCTGGTCAAGGAGTGGCGGTGGTTCAGACATGGCTGCTTGGGGAGCATGTTTTCCCCCCGGTTGGATACGAGGGGCTATCCAACCGTGGGATGTGCCGCTCCTATCTAGCGAGAGTGAGGCCACGGTGACGTATCTGTAATGTAATGAAATGAATAGCGAAAAGGTAGGACGCATGTTTTACGAACTGCATGCATAGCATTCACTTGCATTCACGTAGACTTACTGAGCCTTAAGCTCACGACTTATTTTTATGGTGTAGGTGACCTCTACACAGGTGAGGATGAGATCCCTCCACCAGAGGCATGAACAGTTGAAGAAAGATGGCCCGTGGGAGTGTGCTGGGCAGTCGGTGCGCATTTTGACCCGTGGGGATGTAGGTATATGTTTTGGGGACACGATATGAATTGTATAACTGAACATATTTGTAACGACCCCGGCCAGGAGCCGTCACATGATCATTATCTTTCATTAATCGTTTGCTTGACTTTTACTATTATTGCATTCACTTACTTTTTCTCGTCAGACATTTACGTCGCGTATATTTTGTTTTCTAAACTGGAAACAGAGACGCCGAACCATTAAGGAAAACGAACCCCTTTCGTGCTCGACTTCCTATACCACGTCGTTTCAAACATTCACAGAGTCGAGCAACTAGGCTCGGTCATCGGTTTCTGGACAAATTCGAGCAGGGAAGAAATGTCCCCAACCCTCTCGACATGATTCTACTCGGGTTTGCATGGGTTGCATGCGTTGGCAACCCTAAGAAATTTAGTCGTCCGGTCGTCACGTGCAACGCGCGTGACTTGCTTACATCGCCTAATGGAAGAGATCTTCCGGTGGGCACGTGGGCGTCGCGTGCTCAGTTAAAATATCTTCTACATCATCCAGTGACATCCACCGGTCACTAGTCGACAAAGAAACCTTTACATCTACCGGTGACGTCATCCGGAAGACTAAACCATCAAACTCTAACATTCGGCATCTGCCGATGACATCAGCCGGAAGACTAAACCATCAAGCTCTATCACTCGGCATCTGCCGATGACGTCAGCCGGAAGACTAAACCATCAAACTCTAACATTCGGCATCTGCCGATGACATCAGCCGGAAGACTAAACCATCAAACTCTATCACTCGGCATCTGCCGATGACGTCAGCCGGAAGACTAAACCATCAAACTCTATCACTCGGCATCTGCCGATGACGTCAGCCGGAAGACTAAACCATCAAACGACTTCTTCCAACAGAAAATACCACAACCCATTCAGAATGCATATAGCGGAAGACTTAAGTAACAGATCATTTATAAGTCTATAAAATCAATCCCTAACTCAGTGAATCAACTAGACAGTCTCAAAGCTCAACATTATAAAATAATCTCATCCTACTTAAACTTTTATATCCTTTATTATACTGAAACAAAAGAGCATTAACCAGGGGTCATCAATCGCCTTTCCAGTCCTGCACTGTCATTTTGAGCTTCCACCAGCAACCAGCCTTAAGCATCCTCTTTGAACATAGTATCCTCACCTGAACCTTCTTCACCTACACCATAAGGTTCAACTATAAGCCTAATGCTTAGTAAGAAATGCATACTGACAGATATACATGAGTGCACAAATTAAAGAACACAAGTTCATAAACCTTTCTTCATTCACGTTCATTTTCATTATTTACATGACATGTATTAAGGCAGGAGACGAGGGAGGAAGACAGGGGTACATAGTCATTTGCCTATCGCGGGAGTCATACATAATCATTTGCCTATCGCGGCAATCATAATACATCACTCGGCCTCCCCCAGTGGGAGAATTCGCGAGCCATACATATCATTAACTCAGCCTCCACCAGTGGGAGATTTCGCGAGTCATACATATCATTAACTCGGCCTCCACCAGTGGGAGATTTCGCGAGTCATACATAACATAGTCTTTTCCCCGCTCTGCACTTAATCTTGGTTACATTTGCTTTTCATGTTCTCAACTTAATCATAACATGGACACAGTGCATAGACATAAAGTTCATAGAGAGAAGTCATATCATAAGGACAAACATAACATCTCGTAACCTAACATCTTCTTACTCCAATTCATCATGTCATAGTAATAGCTAATCATAGTCAACAGACTAACATCTCAATGATTTCCTAATACCCTTGCGGTGTAGGGCCCTAGTGGCCGGAAACCTTAATACATTCACTTACCTGAATTCCTTAGCAATCCGAGCTTCTTCCCTTTAAGCTTCTTCACCTAAAACATGTACATTACAGTAGTTAAAACAAAGGTCCTAATAGTTCTATTCATAAATCGTCCTAGGACTCTAATAGCTAAGGTTACTCCGAATCCTCTGTTTGACACACTGCAGTCTGAAATCTGAAACTAGGTGGACAGGTTTTACCATTGATTAAATCCGAGTTGGTTACTTTGAAATGTTCAGAATCGATTTGGGATGACATTTCTACTCTTAGACTTAAAAGGGTCTTAAACTACTCGGCCACTGCTAAGAAAATTCCGAACTCAAATGCCGAGCTGAAAGCAGAACTTTAATCACTAATAAATGACTACATTGTCCATTTCATACCTCGGGTGCAGATTTGCAGAGAAAAGCAGGCTGAAACCAGCCGTCGGTAAAGGAAAGTTCTGGTAGCCGAGAGCAAGAACTTGGGAGGGAAGAAATCGCCGAGAGGGAATGTCGGCTACAGTGGTAATAAATGAGGTTTAAGGTTTCCATTTCCTATTTATACTCAATCCATCAGTTTTAATTACAAAACTGCCACCCAACCTAGTTTTACTCAACTTGTAATAAATTTGTCTTAACATTAAATTTAAATCATAAAGGTTAAATAAGAGGGTGACAATGAAAATGGTCAGAAAATCACCTGGCCGAAATGTCGGGTGTTACAATATTAGGATGTTTGGATCTGGTAGTGGATAGGTTTATGTTTGATGTTTTAAACGTTTTGGAAACCTGTTTTATAAACTGTTTTGGTAAATTTAAATAGGAGGGATTGTCGATTTTTAAACGTATCCATGTAGTTCGTTTTTACGAAAGTTTAAAGTGTGTTAGGCCGTTTAGTTGGGGGTTGATAAAACGAGAAGCGTACTAAGTTAAGCTGTGTTGAAATGTTTAGAGATTTTAGTGAGCAGGGATGAAGAAAGTGATGTTTTGCTCTCTGGAATCTCGGATTCCAGAGAGCACTTGTAAAAAAAAAAAGAGATGAAGAGAGAAAGAAGATAGATGGAGGAGTGTGGTGACTGGGCGCGGGCGTGAGGGGCGACTGATCGCCCCTCCCTGTTGTTGCTGTAGCAATCGATTGTTGGGCGATCGATCCCTGTAGCGATCGATCGCTGAGGAGGCTTATAGCCTCGGCGATCGATCTCCTGAATTAGGAGATCGATCGCTCCTCTCCCCTGTCGCGGCTTTTGACAATTCTGCCCTCCCCTTTTAATTGTTTTGTTTTAATCAATTTTAAATGTTTTATTAATTGTTTTAAATTGTTTTAAGTTTATAAATAGTTTTGTTTTAAATGGTTTAAAACGTAGACTTCAATTTCGATTCCGGTTTAAATTCCGCTTAGAGTTTATTTAAAGTATAAGGATAAAAAAAAAACTATGTACGGGAAATTGGGTACAGTATCTGGGTCGTTACACAAACATTTCCTGTATTTGTCCAAAATCAAAGTTATCTAAACATCCTACTTAAAAGACTACAAAACATTTACATAAAACCTCAAAACTTCACCCACGGGTCAAAAGGGTCACCTGACTGCCCTAACAAACCCCCATGAACTTGTTCCCCCAACTGCGTCTATTTGTCAACTTGAGGCTCAAAGTTCTCATATGTGATGACCCGGATGTGTAAGTATATGTACGATGGCTGCACGAATTGGAACCCAGATGGCGATACGTCTGTGCGGGCGAACCAGAAGGTGACGAGTCATAAAAAGAGGGTTGTAACAATCTCACATCGCTTGGGGAAGTATGTGGAAATGAAACATATGTAAAGAGACTCTCCCAAAATAGCAAGACGTATTTTAGAGCACAATTGACAACGGATCCCATAAGAACTCCAAAGTTAAAAGTGATTCGGTGAGAGTAGTACCAGGTTGGGTGACCAACTGGAAAGTCCTCGCCAAACAAAGTCGTGAGGGGAGGATATTGGGCTACGGCCTAATCTATAGTGCGAAAAATATCTTATTGGGAAAAGAAGTTGTTACAAATGGTATAAGAGTCTGTACCCAACCGGAAATGTGGCCAACGAGAGGACGTTGGGCCCCCAAGGGGGGGTGATTGTGATGACCCGGATATGTAAGTATATGTACGATGGCTGCACGAACTGGAACCCGGATAGTGATACGTCCGCGCAGGAGAACCAGAAGGTGACAGGTCGTAAAAAGGGGGTCCTCACAATCCCACATCGCTTTGGGGAAGTATGGGGAAATGAAACATATGTAAAGAGACCCTCTCAAGATAGCAAGACGCGTTTTGGAGTACAATTGACAACGGATCCCATAAGAACTCCAAAGTTAAAAGTGATTCGGAGAGAGTAGTACCAGGTTGGGTGACTGACTGGGAAGTGCTCGCCAAAAAAAGCCGTGAGGGGAGGATATTGGGCTACGTCCCAATCGCTAGAGTGGACAATATCTTGCTGGGAAAAGGGGTCGTTACATCATATGTACAAACAATACCTAAATCATAAAGTTTAACTAATGAGCCTAATGCTTAGCAAGATCATTCATAAACGTAAAATGCTCGTGCTATGTATGATAGTTTTCAAAACATGTACATACCTTACATTTAGGTTCAATTGGACATATTGGTTAAAGGGGCGTATTAGGGCAGTAGGCTCAACATACATGACATGGATTAGTGGTTTTGCCGGGTCCCAAAGAAGGAGAAAATACATATGTCCTTGGCAAAGACGATTTTACATAAGTCTCAAAGAAGGACAAGAATATCTGCCATTCCTCGTCCCAATACTTAACCGGTATATTACATTTAATATTTTCTTATCTTTTTTACATAAAACAGGTGCATAAAACATTTTGCATGATTTCTTGAAAACGTGATGCATAAGCATACCATATGCATCAAACATTACATAACAATAGACATGTCCTCGAATCGTATGTGACGACCCCAACCCGATCAGGGCTGCCATGAATTTTTCGTGATGTAATCTTAACTTAAGCCCTCGTAAGTTCACATAAAATTTTTCGTTTTTACTCAACACCCTAAAATAAAACGGACTTAGACAATTGACCCACCTCGGTCGACCCTTTAGGGTCTAACTTAGGCTTAGACATTTTGGGCATAAAATATTTTGACTTTGGAAACATTAAAATGAGGACTACAATCATTTTTCGATAAATCGTCAACTCGATTTTTGGGTCGTTAATATCCTTAAAAGTACGTGGGGGACGCTCGTCAAATACGTTTAAAAAGTATCGTAAAAGGTCGGGTCGAAACTTGTTTCAAAAAGGTCAACATAAAAAAAATCAATTTGGGCACAAGTGGTGCGGCGTGCGCAGGGCTCATCGATCGGCGCATCGCGTCGATCGATCGGCGCGTCACGCCGATCGATCGACAGCCTTACTGCTGCGCGCCCCACCGTCCAAAGGAGGTGCCGATCGATCGGTGCTTAGTGCCGATCGATTGGCTGGGGTGCGCACCACGCGTGCGCCCAGCACGCCTCAGCGCACACTCTGCGCCCTTCCTCCCCCTCTTTCAACCTTTTCCCCACTTTTCTTCTTTTCTTTCATCTACACTTCACCCATAAACTTACTTCAAACATTTCTAAACATAAAATAGCGCACACTCTGCGCCCTTCCTCCCCCTCTTTCAACTTTTTCCCCACTTTTCTTCTTTTCTTTAATCTACACTTCACCCATAAACTTACTTCAAACATTTCTAAACATAAAATAGCGCACACTCTGCGCCCTTCCTCCCCCTCTTTCAACCTTTTCCCCACTTTTCTTCTTTTCTTTCACGTACACTTCATCCATAAACTTACTTCAAACATTTCTAAACATAAAATACCTCAACCCTCAAAATCCCGACCTAAAATGGTGCCAAAAAACGTATCAAAAAACGTATTAAAAATTCATGAAAACTAACTGCATGGATCGCTCTAAAAACTGAGCATATCCCTACAGATTTAAAATACCAAAAACAATTCATAACATCCTCAAGTCATTACCTCAATCTCCACCTAACAAACATACCATTTTCATTTCAAAAACCACACCCGAAATCATCAAATCCGACTACCAATCTAAATCGACGAATCCATTCATCCATATCGAATATATATACAGCGGAAATTCATCAAAATACCAAAACTAACATTATCTGTAAGCAATTTCACTATACAATTGAGACCATCGTTCGACTAATCCTACGTCTATCACATTACCTACAAATTTACCAAAACAAGCTCAAAGAGCGCCCACGGGTCAATAAGCCTGGCCAAAACATGTCCCGCCGCCACGAGCCCTGCCCATTGACGACCTATGCCTGATTATCAAGAATAGGTTCCTCACCTTCGTTCTCGTCACCTACATTATACGATAAACACATTGAGCCTAATGCTTAGTAAAGAGTGCACTAAATATGACATTTACATAAATGCATGACATTTGTAAAACATGTTCGTTTGGTTTCATTTCTTTAACGTTAGCACAATCGTCTACTCAGTAGACCACATACTTGCCCCGTGAGAACCATGACTTGCCATGTAAGAACCATGCCTTGCCTCGTGAGAACACGTAACATAACACGTGAGATCCTTAATTCATTTTCGTTCTTTATTTCAATTTTCATAAAAGCATGCTCACATAAAACAGTTCGTTTGTACTTTTCGGAAAAACATGATGCATGAAGAAATTTACACGTACAACATTTATCAAAAACGATTCCTAACAAACCCTTAAACATTTATAGCCCGTAGGCCAACAAAACACTTAACTATTAACTAACGCTCTATCCTAGGCTACCCTACTCACCAAGAATCCCTACTACCATTGAATATTATCATAACACACAATTCTAACATCGATACGACGTAGGGCCTTAAGGGCTGGAAATCTAACACCCACTTATCTGGCATCCTAGCTATGCTGAGCACCGTTCTTTGAGCTTGGATTACCTAAGGCAATATCACAATCCGTCATTGGAGTCGACTTTACATAAACCGTTTCTAAAACAAATCGAAACCCCTAGCTAAGGCAATTTTCCTAAAACTCTAATTTATGTCATTCGGGAATTCTATTGAGCAATTCGCGTTCAAAACAAAGTAAACTCTATTAATGGAAATTTTACAACCTCCAACCATCCACTTTAACACTAAATATCGACCAATCATCATAAATTCGTTCTAACCACTAAAATCACGACAAATGTATCATCAATGGGCATTAATAGCGTTAAACTATCGATTTCTAACAAAACCTACGATTTCTCAACCCTAAATCGAATAACCCTAACCAAAATCAACCTTAAAACGACAACCAAACTCCTAGGATAGTAGAGGGTTACCTAGAACATTGATTGTCGAAGAAAAATCAGAGAGAAAATCACCAAAAATAGGGTGAATCACCCTCGTAAGAGAAGTAGTGTGGGAGGAGAACGAATTCACAGGGGAGAGGAAAGGAGCTTTCACGTTTTGGAGAAGGAGAGCTGAATGGAGGGGTGGGGGGTTAAATTCATTTTAATTAAAATTTTAATTTGTAAATTACTTAAATGCCATTCCTTCAATTCTTTGCTTAATTCGTTATTTCGTCTATCGATTTGGTTTGTTTGAAATTTTCTTATTTCTTCAAATATTCCAACTTACTCCTAGGGTTCTAATGAAACTTCCCGTTCGTAAATCGGGATTAATTTACTATTTTTACAAATTAAAACACTGTCAGGCTTAAAAATTGAAAACCCGAAAACCTAAACTCAAAACCCATAAACTGAAATTTCCGGTCGTTACATCCTACCCTCCTTATTTAGAATTTTGTCATCAAAATTGTGTACCTGAACAACTCTGGATATCTATCCATCATGTCCTATTGTCGCTCCCACGTTGCTTCCTCTACGTTTTGGTTTCTCCATAATACCTTTACCAGTGGGATTGTCTTGTTACGCAGGACCTTTACCGCGGACTCCAGAATCTGCATTGGTTTCTCTTCATACGTAAGAGTCGGCTGCACCTAAATATTAACCGGTTCTACCACGTGCGTCGGATCCCGTACACATTTCCTCAACATCGACACGTGGAAGACATTATGCACACCCTCCATAGACAACGGCAACTGAAGCTTGTATGCTGTAGTTCCAATCCTTCTCTGTAATCGAAAACGGTCCAATGAACCTTGGATTCAACTTCCCTCTTTTACCAAAGCGAACCACGCCCTTGAACGACAAAATTTTCATGAACACTTTGTCTCCAACTACAAACTCCAAATCTCTCCTCCTTCGATCCGCATAGTTATTTTGGCGACTCTGTGCAGTTTCCATCCTTTGTCTGATTACAACCACTTTCTCAGATAGCTGTTGCAAAATTTCCAGACCAATCAACTTAGCTTTGCCCACCTCATCCCAATATAGTGGCGACCTGCACTTTCTGCCATACAGCGCTTCGTATGGAGCCATACCAATCGTAGACTAGTAACTGTTATTATACGTAAATTCAACCCATGGTAAATACAGCTCCACGATGCTTAAAACTCTAACACACATGCTCTCAGCATATCCTCAAGTATCTGTATCGTCCTTTCAGATTGTCCGTCGGTCTGAGGGTGAAGTGTCGTGCTAAACGTTAACTTAGTACCCATAGCGCCTTGTAAACCTTTCTAAAATCTCAAAGTAAATCTGGAATCCCGATCCAAAACAATCGACACTGGAACCTTGTGCAACCTTATAATCTTCTGGACATACAGCTCTGCGAACTGATTCATCATGTAGGTCATCTTTACTGGTAAGAAATGAGCCGTCTTCGTCAATCTATCAACTACGACCCATATACTGTCATGCCCTTTTGTCATCCTCGGTAATCCAACTACGAAGTCCATTCCAATATGATCCCATTTCCATTCGGGAATTGACAGGGGTTGTCACATTCCACCTGGCCTTTGGTGCTCTGCCTTTACCTGCTAGCAAACTAGGCAGGACTGTACATAACTGGCCACTTCACGCTTTATGTTTGGCCACCAATAATGCACTTTCAGATCTCGGTACATCTTGGTGTTACCCGGATGCACTGAGACTGACGATGAATGTGCCTCTGCCATGATCAACCTCCTCAACTTCTCATCCTTCGGAACATACTATCGATCCCAAAATTTCAGAATCCCATCCTCCGAGTAACTGAATTCGGAAGACGTATCTGTCAACTTGGCCACAATAACCTCATTTTCTTCCGAGTCTGTCTGTTGAGCCTTCTTAATTCTGTCCAAAAGAGTAGGCCATATCGTCAAATCTGAAATCATGGCTGAAAGTTCAGTAACCACTTCCAGCTCAAACTTCTGAATCTCCTTCCTTAGTGAAGTTGACATGCTATAAATGGTGGACTGCTCGTTCTTAGGCATCCTGCTCAAAGCGTCTGCCACTGTGTTTGCCTTTCCTGGATGGTACTTGATTTCGAAGTCATAGTCTTTCATGAACTTCAACCACCTCTTTTGCCTCATATTCAAATCTTTTTGCGTAAAGAGGTACTTCAAGCTTTTATGGTCTGAAAACACTTCACATTTTTGTCCATACAGGTAGTGTCTCCATATTTTTAATGCAAATACTACTGCTGCCAGCTCTAGATCGTGTGTCGGGTAATTTTGTTCATAACTTTTCAATTGCCTTGAGGCGTAGGCAATGACCTTCCCGTCTTGCATCAAAATTCAAATCTTTTTGCATAAAGAGGTACTTCAAGCTTTTATGGTCTGAAAACACTTCACATTTTTGTCCATACAGGTAGTGTCTCCATATTTTTAATGCAAATACTACTGCTGCCAGCTCTAGATCGTGTGTCGGGTAATTCTGTAACACCCGATTTTCGACGGGTTTTCAATTTTCCACATATGAATGGCATTTTCGTAAATATGTCAAATTAAGCCCGTTTTACGAACGAGAAGTTTCGTTAGAGCCCTAGTAATTAATGAGGATTTTTAGAAGAATAAGAAAATTTCAAAAATCCAAATTGATAGTATAACGCCCAAGTGTTCGGTTTCCGCTATAAGAGGTAATTTCGTAAATAATTGAAATATGTCCGTTTTGCGAATCGAGACCTTTAATGGAACCCTTATGATTTATAGGAATTTTAAGGGAAAAATGAGAATTTTTGAAATCCAAATCAAAGGTGAAACGGTAAAGTTTCTGTTTTTGCCCTTGTAGCAATTTAATTCGTAGAGTAGTAAAATAAATCCGTTTGACAAACAGAAAGTTTTATTAGAGTCCTAGGAATAAGTTGGAATTATTGGTGAAATAAGAAAATTTTAGAGAAACCGAATCGATAGACGAATAATAGGATAAACGAAAAGTTCAATGGAGGGGCAAGCTTGTCTTTTTACAATTTAATTAATTAAAAAGGGGCAAAGCCTTTTTTCTCCCTCACTTGGCAAATTCCAGAGAGGAATTTGTTTCCCCTCTCTCTGGCGACCAAGCTTCCAACGGCGGTTCTCCTCCGTTTCTCCACCGATTTCTCTCCGATCATCAAACGTTCTTCACGTTTTTTCTTCCCCTCGCGATTCTAGGTAAGTCTCTAGCGTTCTCCGGCTTTAGTTCTTGACTTTTAGAGATTTAAACGTTTAGGGTTTCGTAGGGATTTCGTAGAAATAGCCGGGTTTTGTTAGAATAGGTTATTTATCGCTTTATTGATGATTATTGAGCATTATTGGATGGATTGGTTGGGTGTATTAAGCGTTTAAATGAAAGATCGGTTTTGGAGCTCTAGAAACCTCCATTAATAGAGGTTTGTAATTGGTGAGTGTAAATTGCTCGATGAAATGCCCGAGTGAAGTTAATTAGAGTTTTAGGAAATTTTCTTTAGTTAGAAGTTTCGTAAATTTCTGGAATTTTATGTTTAAGCTCGATTTTAACAAAGAACACTATGAATTGATTTAAGTGATCAAGCTCGAGATGAGGAGCTCGGTGTGCTACGGACGACAGGTAAGTTTTCGTGACTTACTCTGGCCGATTAGCCTACACCATACGTCGATTTTGGTCGTTGAGGATATTTGGTGCAATGTGTATTTATATGCTTTGGATGGGTAGTTTAGGCTTAGCTATTTATAGGTTATGCTTGTATGATGTTTTGATGGTATTCACGCTGTTTATGTTTGCTTTATGCATTTTACTGCTCATGCATCACGTCTTTTAAAAATAGCATGAAAATGGATTTCTGCATATGTTTAAGAGAACGAAATGAATCTACGTAATCTGTTATCTGGTCACGACGAGGTGGTTTAGCCCTCGGTGACATTCTGTCTGCGACCTAATTAAAAGGTAAAATGAACCAACGAACGAAATGAATCTACGTAATCTGTTATCTGGTCACAGCGAGGTGGTTTAGACCTCGGTGACATTCTGTCTGCGACCTAATTAAAAAGTAAAATGAACCAACGAATCTACGTAATCTGGTCACGGCGAGGTGGTTTAGACCTCGGTGACAATCTGTATGTGACGTAATGAAAAAGAATACGCCTGAATGATTCCCGAAACTCATATGCATAGCATGCATCTGCATTTACGAAACTTACTGAGCCTTTAGCTCATAGTGTGTCTGTATGGTGTAGGTGATCGTGATAAAGGTGAGGATGAGGTCCCTCCACCCGTGGAGTGATGCAGTTGGCGGTGGATGGCTCGTGGTGGTGTGTTGGCGCAGTCGATGCTTAACCTGACCCGTGGAGATGTACGTATGTATTTTGAGGATATTGGGGTGTTTTGGGTTAATGATGGATTAGTTGGATAAAATTGTATAGAAAACATATTAGGATGTTTGGTTTTGGTTAATTGATAGATAAATGTACTAATGTGTTGAACGTTTTGATAACCGTTTTATAAAACGTTTTGTTAAAGTCTTATTTTGATTTTATAGAAATGTTTGGAGACGTTTTAGGTTATGCGTGGTTATGCTTGAGTTTTGGAGCTATCCACGCAATTTGTTTTCTTAAAAAGGTATTTCGTGTTAAATGCGTTTTGAGTCGATTTTGAGTGAAATTATGGAGGACGTGGGAGTAACGAGAGACTTGATGTTAAAACGATTAATTGAGGTGTATGTAGAGTTAGGTTTATGTAGTTGGGAAATTTTATAGGAGTGAAGTGTTATGCAGTAGAAGAAAGAAGGGAAGACGGAAAAGAGGTGGCCAGAGGAGATGGCGATCGATCGCCCATGGGTGGGGATCGATCGCCCAAGGGTCGCACGCTCTGGAAAAATTTCTAGAGCGTGTGGCGATCGATCCCTCGAGACGGGCGATCGATCGCCCCTCGATTGGTTGCCGCGATCTATGATCGCCTGGTGTGGCGATCGCTGGCAAAACCAGCGATCGCCTATGGGCAATCAATCGCCCCTTCATTTTTGGGGCGATTGCCCATTTCTGTCCCCTGTCCTCTGCCAATTGTTTTATTTTATTTTAAATAGTTTTTATTTAATTGTTTTAAGGTTTTATTAAATGGTGTTCAAAATAGATTCGAACATTTTACAAGTTCTGGTTTCCGCTTTAAATTTCGCTCGAACGATAGGTTTAAAGTTCTAAGTATTAAAAAATAAAATAATAGGGGAAAATCGGGTACAGTATTAGGGACGTTACAAATTCTGTTCATAACTTTTCAATTGCCTTGAGGCGTAGGCAATGACCTTCCCGTCCTGCATCAAAATGCATCCCAACCCCAGCTTGGACGTGTCACAGTAAATACTGAACACCCCGTTCTTAACGGGTAATACTAATAACGGAGCTGTGGTCAACTTCTGCTCCAAGGTCTGAAAACTTTCTTCACAAGGTATAGACCACACATATTTCACCTCCTTCTTCGTCAAACTCGTCAGAGGCTTGGCTATAATAGAATATCCTTCGATAAACTTTCGATAGTATCTAGCTAGGCCTACAAAACTTCGTACTTCACCTGCATTTTTTGGCTGAGGCCACTTCCTTACAGCTCGAATCTTATCTGGATTCACCGAAACACCTTCTTTCGAAATTATGTGGCCTAAGAAATTCACCTGACTCAGCCAAAACTCGCACTTGGAAAGCTTAGCGTATAATTGATGCCACTTCAGGGTAGTCAAAATGGTCTTCAAGTGCTCTGCAAGTTCTTCGTCATTTCGGGAATATATCAGAATGTCGTCTATGAACACTATCACGAACTTATCCAATAACACCCGAAACACTCTGTTCATGAGATCCATAAATGCTGCCGGGGCATTCGTCAATCTGAAAGACATCACCCTAAACTCATAGTGTCCATAACGTGTTTTAAAGGCAGTCTTTGGTATATCCTTGGCTTTAACTATCAACTGGTAGTACCCCGAACGTGAATCAATTTTTGAGAACACACTAGCTCCTTGCAACTGGTCAAACAGGTCATCGATCCTTGGCAGTGGATACTTATTTTTGATGGTTAGCTTATTCAACTCTCGGTAATCCATGCACATCCTTAAGGAGCCATCCTTCTTTTTCACGAATGAAAGCGGAGCGCCCCAAGGAGAAACGCTCGGGCGTATGAACCCTTGTCCGTCAATTTTTTCAACTGGGCTTGCAACTCCCTCAGTTCAACCGGTGCCATCCTATAAGGATTCTTAGACACTAGTGCTGAACCAAGAATAATCTCAATGGTAAAGTCCATTTGTCGGTCAGAAGGCAAGCCTGGTAACTCATCCAAGAACACTTTCGGAAACTCTGTAACCCCTGGAATATTACATAGCCCCATCTTTTTCGATATCCGCGTGTCAAGAACGCTTGCTATGTATACCGAATGTCCTGGCTTAATCGAGTGCTGAGCACCCATTGACGATACCGTAGGCATCTGACTCGAATGAAGGGTCTCTTGAAACGAGTAACCCTTGCCGCACGGGGGTCTAAAGTTTACTGCTCCTGACCTGCAATTATTGTGGCATAGTGCCTAAACAACCAATCCATGCCTAGGATCACGTCGTACCCCTTCATACCTATGATGATCAAGTTCGCATACAGCTTCCGACCACCAATAGATATAACCTCACCCTGTCACAACCCAAAACCAACGACCTGTGACTTACATAATCGTGTTCGTGATCCTATTCTTTGTCCTTATAAATTCATTTATTGGCCTTTTAATGAGAAAACTACTTGAAAGAAACTTTGATAACGCTATTGAGAACCATGTATAAAATTCATTTGAAATCTCTTGGAAATAACTTAAAACATTTATAGAATTTAAAGAGGGAATTTGGAGAAGGACATGCTCGGTTTTGAGAGAAAATGAAAGGGGCAGAACGGGTAAAATACAGGAGCCGATCGATCGCTCATCCTCTGACCGATCGATCGCCCCCCCAAAAAAATAACACCGCCGATCGTTCGGTTGTCTCTCTGGTCTCGAATTAAACCTAGCCAAATCTGTCGATCGATCGCAACTTCTGCCGATCGATCGGCTACTCCTCTGGTTTCAGCATTTTGCCAGAATTGTTATGCCGATCGATCTCCCTCCTTTGGCCGATCGATCGGCTACTCCTTTGGCCAAAAATACGCCTTCCTGCACACTTTTCTTCCTTGCCCAAAAATGAACTTTAATCCTATCAAAACTTCTCCCAAATTCATTGAACCTAAGATCATTTCAAACCATTCAAATCGAGAGACCTTAAATTCTTATACTGTCCATCAAAAAAAATATCATAGAAGAACAAACGTGTAAACCATTACCGGAAGTTAAAACAGATAAAACCAATTAGTCATAAAATCCTCACTATAGTCGTAAAAGAAAACGATCAACTATCCTAACACTTGTCTTCACATAAGAGTCATACGAAAATCATTTTTTTCTACTGACACTACCATGACATAAATCTTTACCAATACTTGTTAAGAGCACAGTCCCGTGGGTCAAAATCGCCGCCCAGCCACAAAACTCTGCCATGAGCATCACCCAGCAACTCGACTCAAATGTCATCACTTGGTTTAAGGTCCTCACCTTCTAATTCGTCACCTACATCATAAGGTTTAAACTATAAGCCTAATGCTTAGTAAGGAGTGCAACAAACATGTAAATGCTCATGAACGCATGCTTCACAAAATCATGTTCGTGTTCGTAATCTTGTTCTTATTCATCATTAACATGGCATGAATTGAGGGGCACGAGGAGAAATGGCAAGGGAATCATAATCGTGGTCTACTCAGACAATAACGGTAACGACTAGTCCGGCCTCCACCAGCGGGAGGATCCGCGAACTAATCATGCAGTATCAACCCGGCCCCCACCAGCGGGAGGATCCATGAGTCTTCCTGCCAGTCCGGCCCCCACCAGTAGGAGGATCCGCTAACCGTACAAAAAAAATCTTGAGAACATAATCGTGGCCAATTCCCCTATCCCACACTTATTCATGCTTACATACAATTTTTATATACTTATCATGATCATATAAAACATGCACATAAATAATTTAGTATGCTTTTGAAGAATCATGATGCATGGACATGTATTTACTTAAGACGACATGCAATGCGTGACGAACTGTACCTCATGAATTATAACATCACTCTACTCCATTCATCATATCATTACACACAACGAGTCATAACCATTAACAATAACTCAAACAAATCACCATAGTATCCTCGTGATGTAGAGCTCTAGCATCCGGAAGTCCTAACACACCCACTTACCTGGCGTCTTTAGTAAGTCGTGCATGTCACCTTTAAGCCCTTTCCGCTTAAAACATTTCACATTTTAGTTTTAAAAATCAATCCTAAACAAACCGAATTTAAAACTAGAAAATCCCTATCTAAGGCAAACTCCTAGAGATTCAATTTGTCTCATTCGGGCATTTCATCAAACACCTGATGTGCATAATTTATTTCCACCAACATTAATGACATTTATACCTTTCAACAACCCCAATTGTCATCCAACAACATATTCTTAACCTAAACATCAACAACATCCAAAAGTCTATCATTGATAATCATTAATACTCAAATTCCATCAACTAATAACATTACATTAAAATCTCAAAACCCTAGAATCAACTATCACCTAAAGGAGGAGTTGTCATACCTCAAATGCTCCAAAAGAATGAAAATCATCCAAAACTCCATGGAAGGAGGGGATTTTCAGAACCCTAACAAAACCACCAACACATCAACACTTTTCATCCATATAAATCCCTAAACCAAAAACCCATCAAACAACCTAACCACTTACCCTTAATCTTCACAAAAGAGAAGAAGAAATATTAAGGAGGAGAACAGAATCATGGAAGGGAGAGGGCAGAATCATGGCTGGATGGAGAAGGAGAAGAGGAATGTGAGAGGAGAGAAATTTTGAGGGAGGGGTGGCTGAATCGTGAATGAGAGAAGTGTGAGGGAGGGTTTCTTTTATTATTTTTTTTTAAAAAACAACCCTAATTACAAAAATGCCACTCAACCTAGCTTTCCAATTAAGTGGTACAAAAACCCATCGTTTTGGGTTCTCAAAATTTTCTTATTCTACCAATCACCCTAAATAATTCTCGTAGTTCCAACAAAACTTCTCGCTCATGAAACGGACTTAAATTCTCCTATTTATGAAGATACCCCTTGTAACGTCCCTAATTCTTTACCCTTAATTTCTCGTAAAAATTTTCTTTTTGTACACTAAATAAATTTTGACTTTTAAAGGGTTAAACCAAAGTCTAATTCGTTTAAATTAACTAAAAAATTATTTGAAGAAAACATTAAAACACAGATAAAACATCGGCCAATTGAATTGAGGGCAAACAGGGCATTACGCCCATGAAATGCATGGCCGATCGATTGGCCATTTTAGCCGATCGATCGGCTGAACCAAAATATGGAGGGGCGATCGATCGCCCCACATAACGGCGATCGATCGTCGCTGCGTTCGATCACCAACCGATCGATCGCCCCTGTGGGCGATCGATAGGCACACGCTCTGGAAAATCCAGAGTGTT
This sequence comes from Begonia masoniana, assembly GCA_022432975.1. Taxonomy (NCBI): domain Eukaryota; kingdom Viridiplantae; phylum Streptophyta; class Magnoliopsida; order Cucurbitales; family Begoniaceae; genus Begonia; species Begonia masoniana. Next base: position 43,366,767 of record CM039505.1, on the reverse strand, counting down.
TCCAAGTCTCCTGCCGATCGATCGCCCTCCTTGGCGATCGATCGCAACCCCTCTGGATTTTTAAATCCAGAGGGCCTGGCTTCCTCCTTTTCTTCACACTCTCAAAAAAAAAAAAAAAAAGTTGATAGTAGAGATTTTATGTGTTTGCATGCATAGTATATTTTTTGAGAAACTTTAGTTTTTGGTGGGGTTGTTCATTTGTAAAATTGTGACGGAGCTGTGACGCTAGTACCCAATTTTTATACGTATATGTAGATATGTTTTTCTCATGTTTATTTTCAGCAATACAAGATAGATTTTGTGTTGTGATATGTGATTATGAATTCTCTTGATACTCTGTAGCATCTGGCGTCAAATATCACGAACTATCCCGTATACCTTGATATTGTTTCGTACGTATAAAAACTGGAGTATTGTGGTGATGACCGATTTTTGATTTTGCATCTGTAAACAACCCGAGTTTTATCCGGTTTCCGCTCCAAGGCTATTTTCGTACAAATAGTTAAATTAGGTCCGGTTTGGGGCCGAGCGGATAGTTTTATTAACCCTAGAAAAAATTTATGGGGATTGTAAGAGAACAATAATTGAAATTTTAGAAACCCAAATCGAGAATAGTAATTCAGAATCCCGTTTTAGGCCTTTTTAGTATATTAATTTCTAAAATAGTAATCATTCCGTTTGACGAAAAGAAAGTGTTATTAGGTCCTAACGATTTAATGTGAATTTGTGGATATAATCCGGGATTTATGAACGGCAAACGGTATATTATTTTATAGTAATTCCGTATTAAGTATTATTATTATATTATTATTATATTTTATAAAAAAAAAACAAAATCAACAGAATAAGCCGAGCGATTCTGTCGAGCCCGAA
>CM039505.1:43225514-43365794 GCA_022432975.1 Begonia masoniana | reverse complement strand
TTGGAAACTAACCTAGCTTTGTTCCTAACAATAATACCATTTTCATCCATCTTATTCTTAACTATTCCATTTGGTTCCTATAATTGGATGATCTTTAGGCCTTGAAACAAGTTCCCATACATTGTTCCTCTCGAATTGATTAAGCTCTTCTTGCATGGCCACAATCCAATTTTCATCTAGCTCGACTTTCTTAAATTTCTTAGGTTCTATTTGAGAGATGAATGCTATATTAGCACATAGATTTCTGAGGGAAGCTCTAGTTTTGACGCCTAAGAAAGGATCATCTAGAACTTCATCTAAAAGATGATTTTTGACAAATTTCCAATCTCTAGGAAGGACATCATTTCATCCTTGATTGGAACTATTTCTAAAGGGTTTGATGGTTCTAAGGTGGTTTCTCCCTGAATGTTTTCATTAGGCTTTTCTAAGGATAAAGAATCCATTTGCTTTTCCAAATTGTCATCTTCTTCCACATTGATTGTGGGTTGGAGATTCTCATCAAAATTGACATTAACAGATTCTTTGACAACTAGAGTTCTTTTGTTAAAAACTCTATATGCTTTACTGGATAGGTAATAGCCAAGAAAAATTCCAAGGTCAAATTTGGAATCGAATTTTGCCAAGTTATCCTTGGTGTTTAGAATGAAACACTTACAACCAAAGGCTTGAAAGTACTTGACAGAAGAGATTTTTCCATTCCAAAGCTCATAAGGGGTTTTCTCTACAATAGGTCTTATGGATACCCGATTTAGAACATAGCATGCTGTGGAAACAATTTCAGCCTAAAAATATTTTAGAAGTGAGTTCTCGTTGAGCATGGTTCGAGCAAGTTTTTGAAGAGACTTATTTTTCCTTCAACAACTCCATTTTGTTGAGGGGTTCTAGGGGATGAAAAATTGTGCTCAATTCAATGTTTGAGACACAAGAGTTCAAAATTTTCATTCTCAAATTCTCTACCATAATCACTACGAATAACAACAATGGTGAGATCCTTTTCATTTTGAACTCTTTTCCTAAAGCTAGAGAAGATGTCGAATGTTTCATCCTTTGACTTTAGGAAGAACACCCATGTGAACCTAGAGAAATCATCTACTATAACATAGACATAGAGTTTTCGTCCTAGACTGGCCATATTAGAAGAACCGAAAAGGTCCATGTGAAGTAGTTGTAGGGGCTTGGATGTGGAGATTGCATTCTTTGATGCAGATTTGCTTGCCTATTTGACAAGCTTCACAGACTTTGTCCTTCTTAAAGGATATCTTTGGAATCCCTCTAACTAGATTTTTCTTAGTGATCTTAGCTAAGCTATCAATACCTACATGTCCTAATCTTCTATGCCAAGTCCAACTATCAACCAACAAAATCACAGCAAAGTATTTCTCATCAAAGCATTCAATATTATCTAAATCAATTGTGTATACATTTTCTTTTCTATAACCTTTAAATAGCACTTTGCTAGATGAGCTATCCTTAATTATGCAAGAATTTGATTTAAAAATCACTATATATCATTTATCACACAATTAGCTAATACTAAGTAAATTATGCTTTAACTCTTCTACTAACAACACATTTTCAGTAATAGGGTGTAACACCCGACAACTTTAACCAGGTGACTTCCTAACTGAATTAACGGTCATGATTATTCAATCTTCACGATTTAGAATTTTATGCCAAGCTTAATTAATTACATGTGGATTTAAACTAGGTTGAGTGACAAAGTTGTAATAATGGAGGATTGAGACCAGTATTTAAAGAAAATTGAAAGGATTCAAACCCCAATTAAACCTCAATGTAGCCGTCATTACTCTCGGCGACTTTCTCTCCCGAGCTCTCGCTCCCTGTCAACTAGAAATCCCTCATTCGGCGATCGATTTCCTTGCTTACCTCTCGGCTACTTTGTGCTCGAGGTACGAGTTTGGCAATGTAGCTATCTGTTAGTTGTTAAGCTCTGTTTTCAGCTAAGTGTTGAAGTTTTGGATTCCTCAATGGCCGAGTAATAATAAGGACATTTTAAAAGCCGAGATTAGTAATGCCATTCCGAATCGATTCTGGACACTTAAAATAACCAATCCTGATTAATCAAAGTTGAATCTAGCTGTTATGGCTTTTAAATTTTAGACTGTGCACAGAGAAATTAGACTAAGGGATTCAGGAATGATTTAAGCTATTAGACTCTAGGGTGACTAGTGATTAGGACTATTAGGATTTTGTTTTAACTACTGCAATATAAATGTTTTAGGTGAAGAAGTCTGAAAAATAGGAGCTCAAGTTGCTAAGGAAACCAGGTAAGTGAATGTGTAGGATTCCCGGCCAATAGGGCCCTACATCACAAGGATGCTAGGTAGAAACTGATATGATAATTAGGAGTTATTTAAGCTACTGCCCGTTACTTATGTTGATGTTTGACTAATGATATGATTTCACGACGGATGAATGCACTATTCTGTAGCTCGATGAATTAAGAGTTCTCATGTTCATGCATCATGAATGTTTTTATGCATATGAAAATGTTTTTAAGAGCATGTTTTCCTCATGACCAAGATAACGATGTAAAACTTATGCAACGTGAATTAAGTGAGGGTTGGGGGCGGTTTGACGTACGTCACTGTCCAAAAGGAAGGACCATGATTACGACACGCAAGGGACTATGTACACTCTCACTGTCAACCCCCTTTACCGGTACAAATCCTCTCTTAATCCACACAACATGAACGAAGAATATGATTAAGAATATCAATGATGGGCATGAATGATGATTATGAACGATGAATACTAATGATGAATAAGAATGGAGATTTTGTGTATGAATACGAACAAGAAAAGATTCATGAGCATTTGTTTCTCATAATGAGCATTCATGCATACTTGTTAGTATTACATTCCTTACTAAGTATTAGGCTTATAGTTTAAACCTTATGATGTAGGTGAAGATTTAGCAGGTGAGGATTCCAAATTCTGTGATGATGTCTAAGGCCGGTTGCAAGATGGTGCTCAGGGTGGAAGTCTGTGGCTGGCAGGCGAGTATGACCCGTAGTTAAGCTCATAATGTGTCAGTAAGATTTATGATAAACTGACATTCAAGTAAAATGAGATTTTCCTTTGAATACTGGATTTTATGATTGTCTAGTTTAATTACTGAGTTTGTGAATGTCTATAAGGGTATAGAACGTGCTATCTAACTAAGTCTTCCGCCATAAGAATTCTGGATGAGTTTCTGTCTTTTATCTATAAGAGTGATGAGTCATCGAAATTTGGAGTTTGTGTATATTTGCGTTTCCCGATAGATGTCAAGCTATCGGAATATGTTAAGTGTTGCATCCACCGGCAAATGAAGTGTATTTAGGTTACCGGATGATGTAAATGTTATTTCGTCGTCCAGTGACCGGTAGATGTAGTGTGTTTAAGCTATCGGATGATGAGAGTGCTATTTTGTCATCTAGTGACCGGCAGATGAAGTGTATTTAGGTTACCGGATGATGTAAATGTTATTTCGTTGTCCAGTGACCGGTAGGTGTAGTGTGTTTAAGCTATCGGATGATGAGAGTGCTATTTTGTCATCTAGTGACCGGCAGATGAAGTGTATTTAGGTTACCGGATGATGTAAATGTTATTTCGTCGTCCAGTGACCGGTAGATGTAGAGTGTTTAAGCTATCGGAAGATGTAAGTATAGTTTTTGTCGTCTAGTTACCGGATGATGTGAGTAATTCCTTGTCATTTAGTGCTCGAGTAACGTTTTAACTAGTCACGCGAGGCGCACATGATCACCGGTCGATGTAGCTTAAAGTTATGGACATCTGGCGATAGATGTTCGAGACCGAGCAACGTCTTTTGGACACGTGTAAGGTCCGAGATCACCGGTAGATGCTTTTCACTAGATGGGGTGAGATGTGTCGCGTGGTAGGCACGTGACCGTCGGTTGATGTGAGTTTTCTTTCCATCGGTAGATGCAGTTCAAGAGATATCTTTTAAAAAAAAAATAATAATAATAATAACATGAATAATGAACAAAGTGTAGAAAGTAAGACCAAGATGATTTAGAGGTTAAATTATGAATTAGGTGGCGACTCCAATTGGGGTCGTTACAATTATGGTATCAAAGCAAAATCGTGTTCTAAAATCGATTCTGTAGACTGCCTCCCAGCACAGATTGCCATCTGAGTACACTTCAGCAACTGTAAGTATTTATGATTTCAGTAAATGTCATTAAGTTAAGATGTATCTATAACTATTTGTTTAGGAATCCTAAAATGGTTAGAGGTCAGCAGAGAGAGACCAATGAGGATAGCAATGCCATTTCTCAGTTAACAGAGTTGGTCATGCGCCAATCTCGCCAGATCGAACAGCTGATGACTGTTAGAGAGGAACAAGGCAACTCCAGTACTAATGCAACTCATGATCATGGGGGTGAGCGTTTCCACCGGCTTCGACCCCCGGTATTTAATGGACATGTTTCAGATCCTACTTATGCTGAGGAATGGGTTCGAAAGATGGATGACATGTTTAAGTACGCAAAGGTTGACGAAGGAGATAAGGTCACATATGCTGTCTTTCATTTGGAATTGAGTGCAAGGCATTGGTGGGATTCAATCCAGAACACCGCTAATGCAGGAGCTATGACCTGAGAAATGTTTAAGACTGCCTTCTTTGACAAGTACTTCAATAGGACTGTTCGGGCCAACAAGAAGAAGGAGTTCATGAATCTTCGACAAACTGGCTCTGTGACGGATTACAATGCAAATTTGATGCTTTATCATGGTTTGCTCCCCGATTGGTTGAGGATGATGAGGACAGGACTTACCAATTTGTTCAAGGACTGAAGCCGAGTCTGTACATGAAAGTAAAGACTGCTGGAATACACAATGTACCTTATGGTGAAGTGACGGCTAAGGCCTTGGAGCTGGAAGAGGCTGAAATGACAGCATATGCACAGCGTGAACAGCCAAGGAAATTCACGAAGGAAACTCAGCCGCCACCACGTCAGAACAAAGGATGGCAGCCGCAACAGAACAGGGGACGACAACAACAGCAGCAAGGTACAAAGAGACCCTTCAATCCAAATGAAGACCAAGGGAAGGGAAAACGACCATTGGCCCCTCTATGCTCCAACTGCCAGAAGAACCATCATGGCGAATGCAAGTTGCATTCTGGCCGATGCTTCAGGTGTGATAAAGTTGGACATATAGTCAGAGACTGCCCCATGCCACCTGATCCAAACCGAGCAAGAGTAATGCCCCGAGTCTTTGCTATGATGGAAGATGAAGATACCATGCAGCATACGGTCATAACAGGTACAATTATGATCTGTGGTATTTCTGCTTATACACTTATAGACACGGGAGCCACACACTCATTTATTGCAACCTTATTTGAATGTAAGCATAAGTTAGAATACTTACCAGCTGATAGGCCATATAGTGTGATGTTACCATCAGGAAAGTCCTTGTATTCTGAGCAGATATTGAAAGGCGATATTGTGTCCTTAGGAGATAAGAAGTTATATGTAGAACTGATTGTAGTTGACATGAAGGGATATGAAGTTATATTAGGAATGGATTGGTTATCCAGACATTATGCCACGATAAGTTGTAGGTCTGGATTAGTTAAGTTTCGACCCCCTAATGGAGATCGGTATACCTTCCAAGCTATACCAAAAATAAGTAAGATACCGATTATTTCCTCACTAGAGACTCAACGGATATTGAATGATGGTTGTGAAAGTTACCTAGCTAGTGTAATGGATACTCGGGTGAGGAATAAGATAGAATTACAAGATATTCCTATAGTCCGAGATTTCCCTGAAGCATTTTTGGATGATTTGCCAGGATTACCACCTGATAGAGAAATAGAGTTTGTAATTGATACATATCCCGAGGCATTACCCGTATCTAAGAATCCTTATCACATGGCACCTGTTGAACTAAAGGAGTTAAAAGTCCAACTACAGGAATTAGTAGACAAGGGATTCATACGCTCTAGTAGTTCTCCCTGGGGTGCACCTGTGTTATTAGTTAAGAAGAAAGATGGTTCCCTAAGGATGTGCATAGATTACCGAGAACTGAACAAGTTGACAATTAAGAATAAATACCCCTTACCCCGAATTGACGACTTGTTTGACCAATTGCAAGGAGCTAAGGTGTTTTCAAAGATTGACTTGCGTTTGGGGTACTACCAACTGAAGGTTAAGAAGGAAGATGTACCTAAGATAGCTTTTAGGACCCGTTATGGACATTATGAATTCTTTGTGATGTCGTTTGGGTTAACCAATGCACCCGCAGCTTTTATGGATTTGATGAACAGAGTGTTTCGTGAATATTTGGATAAGTTTGTGATTGTATTCATAGATGATATTCTTATATACTCACGGACTGAAGCTGACCATGCTGAACACTTAAGAATAGCTTTGGCAACCTTGAGGCAGCAATAACTTTATGCCAAGTTATTCAAATGTGAGTTCTGGTTGGATAAGGTTAACTTTCTAGGCCATGTCATTTCTGCTGAAGGTATATCAGTAGATCCAACCAAGATTCAGGTTGTTAAGGACTGGCCACAGCCGAGGAATGCTAGTGAAGTCCGTAGTTTTCTTGGTTTGGCAGGCTATTATAGGAAGTTTATTAAAGAATTTTCTATGATAGCTAAGCCCTTAACTAGTTTGACAAAGAAGGACACCAAGTACTCTTGGACCGAAGCTTGTGAAGATGGCTTCCAGACACTTAAACTGAAGTTGACGATAGCCCCGCTTTTGACTCTCCCAACTGAAGGAGGAAAGTTTAGTGTTTATTGTGATGCATCCAAAGTTGGATTGGGGTGTGTCTTGATGCAAGACGGCAAGGTTGTAGCTTATGCTTCCAGGTAGTTAAAGAATTATGACAAGAACTACCCCACTCACGATTTGGAATTATTCGCAGTTGTTTTTGCATTAAAGATTTGGAGACATTATCTGTATGGACAACAGTGTGAGATATTTTTCGACCATAAAAGCCTGAAGTACCTCTTTACTCAAAAGGAATTAAACATGAGACAGAGACGTTGGTTAGAATTTGTTAAAGACTATGACTTCGAAATTAAGTATCACCCAGGCAAGGCTAATGCTGTGGCCGATGCTTTAAGAAGAATGTCAACGACAATGCAACCAGCGATATCAACCATGTCTATACCTTTGAGAAAGGAAGTTCAGAGGTTCGAATTGGAAATAATTCCCGAAACTGTCAGCTTTACTGGCTGATTTATCTATCCGACCAACTATTTTGGACAGGATCAAAGAGGCACAACAAAAGGATTCGAAGGAGAATAGTAGCATGATGAGTAAGTTAAAGGACGCCTCCTCGGAGTTCAGTCTCTCTTATGATGGTATTTTGAAATTTAAGAACCGATGGTACATTCCGAATGTTAAGGAGTTGCGTAGGTTGATCTTGGCTGAAGCCCATTCTTCTTCCTTTTCTGTGCATCCTGGTAGCACCAAGATGTATCGGGATTTAAGGTTGCATTATTGGTGGCCAAATATGAAGAGGGATGTTGCCAAATATGTGGAGTCATGTTTGGTATGCCAACAGGTTAAGGCAGAGCATCAACGACCAGGGGGTACTCTTCAACCCCTACCAATCCCTGAATGGAAGTGGGAAAACATTACCATGGATTTTGTTGTAGGTTTGCCAAAGACAACTAAAGGACATGATAGTATTTGGGTCGTGGTTGATAGAATGACAAAATCGGCACACTTTATACCTGTAAGAATGACTTTCACAATGGACCAACTTGCTGATCTGTATGTCCAAGAAATCATCCGATTGCATGGAATTCCTTTATCTATTGTATCCGATCGTGATCCTAGATTCACCTCAAGATTCTGGCAAAGTTTGCAAGGCACATTAGGAACAAAATTGTCTTTCAGCACTACTTTCCACCCTTAAACCGATGGTCAATCTGAGACGACGATTCAGATACTTGAGGATATGTTGAGGGCATGTGTGCTTGAATTCCAGACATCTTGGAGTCGATACCTGCCCTTGGTTGAATTCTCCTACAACAATAGTTACCAGTCCACCATAGGTATGGCACCTTATGAAGCACTCTATGGCAGAAAGTGCAGGTCACCTTTGTACTGGGATGAGGTCGGTGAAGCAAAACTCCTAGGTCCCGAGATTTTGCAACAGATGTCAGACAAGATTGCCACTATTAGAAAAAGAATGATAACAGCACAGAGCCGACAGAAGAGTTATGCAGACCAAAGGAGAAGAGACCTTGAGTTTTCTTTTGGTGATGAAGTCTTCCTGAGGATTTCACCATTTAAAGGAGTCTTAAGATTTGGTAAGAAGGGAAAGCTAAACCCACGATTTATTGGACCATTCCCCGTCTTAGAAAGGATTGGCAGTACGGCTTATAGATTGCAATTGCCTCCATCATTGGAAAAGGTACATAATGTTTTCCATGTGTCAATATTAAGAAAATGCATACGGGACCCTACACAAGTTGTTAAACCAGTGGATATTGAGATTTAGCCGACCCTAATGTACGAAGAGAAGCCAGTGCGAATTTTAGAATATGCAGTGAAAACTCTGAGGAATAAGGAAATCCCTATTGTGAAAGTTTTATGGATGAATCATGGTATTGAGGAAGCCACATGGGAAAGACAGCAGGACATGATGGACAAATATCCAGAACTCTTCGCTTGATCAATTTTCGGGGACGAAAATTTTGTTTAAGGAGGGGTGGTGTAACACCCGACAACTTCAACCAGGTGACTTCCTAACTGAATTAACGGTCATGATTATTCAATCTTCACGATTTAGAATTTTATGCCAAGCTTAATTAATTACATGTGTATTTAAACTAGGTTGAGTGGCAAAATTGTAATAATGGAGGATTGAGACCAGTATTTAAAAAAAATGGAAAGGATTCAAACTCCAATTAAACCTCACTGTAGCCGTCATTACTCTCGGCGACTTTCTCTCCTGAGCTCTCGCTCCCTGTCAACTAGAACTCCCTCCTTCGGCGATCGATTTCCTTGCTTACCTCTCGGCTACTTTGTGCTCGAGGTACGAGTTTGGCAATGTAGTTATCTGTTAGTGGTTAAGCTCTGTTTTCAGCTAAGTGTTGAAGTTTTGGATTCCTGAATGGCCGAGTAATAATAAGGACATTTTAACCCGAGATTAGTAATGCCATTCCGAATCGATTCTGGACACTTAAAATAACCAATCCTGATTAATCGAAGTTGAATCTAGCTGTTATGGCTTTTAAATTTCAGACTGTGCACAGAGAAATTAGACTAAGGGATTCAGGAATGATTTAAGCTATTAGACTCTAGGGTGACTAGTGATTAGGACTATTAGGATTTTGTTTTAACTACTGCAATGTAAATGTTTTAGGTGAAGAAGTCTGAAGAAATGGAGCTTAAGTTGCTAAGGAAACCAAGTAAGTGAATGTGTAGGATTCCCGGCCAATAGGGCCCTACATCACAAGGATGCTAGGTAGAAACTGATACGATAATTAGGAGTTATTTAAGCTACTGCCCGTTACTTATGTTGATGTTTGACTAATGATATGATTTCACGACGGATGAATGCACTATTCTGTAGCTCGATGAATTAAGAGTTCTCATGTTCATGCATCATGAATGCTTTTATGCATATGAAAATGTTTTTAAGAGCATGTTTTCCTCATGACCAAGATAACGATGTAAAACTTATGCAACGTGAATTAAGTGAGGGTTGGGGGCAGTTTGACGTACGTCACTGTCCAAAAGAAAGGACCATGATTACGACCCGCAAGGGACTATGTACACTCTCACTGTCAACCCCCTTTACCGGCACAAATCCTCTCTTAATCCACACAACATGAACGAGGAATATGATTAAGAATATGAATGATGAATATCAATGATGGGCATGAATGATGATTATGAACGATGAATACGAATGATGAATAAGAATGGAGATTTTGTGTACGAATAAGAACAAGAAAAGATTCATGAGCATTTGTTTCTCATAATGAGCATTCATGCATACTTGTTAGTATTGCATTCCGTACTAAGCATTAGGCTTATAGTTTAAACCTTATGATGTAGGTGAAGATTTAGCAGGTGAGGATTCCAAATTCTGTGATGATGTCTAAGGCCGGTTGCAAGATTGTGCTCAGGGTGGAAGTCTGTGGCTGGCAGGCGAGTATGACCCGTAGTTAAGCTCATAATGTGTCAGTAAGATTTATGATAAACTGACGTTCAAGTAAAATGAGATTTTCCTTTGAATATTGGAATTTATGATTGTCTGGTTTAATTACTGAGTTTGTGAATGTTTATAAGGGTATAGAACGTGCTATCTAACTAAGTCTTCCGCCATAAGAATTCTGGATGAGTTTCTGTCTTTTATCTATAAGAGTGATGAGTCATCGAAATTTGGAGTTTGTGTATATTTGCGTTCCCCGATAGATGTCAAGCTATCGGAATATGTTAAGTGTTGCATCCACCGGTAGATGAAGTGTATTTAGGTTACCGAATGATGTAAATGTTATTTCGTCGTCCAGTGACCGGTAGATGTAGTGTGTTTAATCTATCGGATGATGAGAGTGCTATTTTGTCATCTAGTGACCGGCAGATAAAGTGTATCTAGGTTACCGGATGATGTAAATGTTATTTTGTCGTCCAGTGACCGGTAGGTGTAGTGTGTTTAAGCTATCGAATGATGAGAGTGCTATTTTGTCATCTAGTGACCGGCAGATGAAGTGTATTTAGGTTACCGGATGATGTAAATGTTATTTCGTCGTCCAGTGACCGGTAGATGTAAGTATAGTTTTTGTCGTCTAGTTACCGGATGATGTGAGTAATTCCTTGTCATTTAGTGCTCGAGTAACGTTTTAACTAGTCACGCAAGGCGCACATGATCACCGGTCGATGTAGCTTAAAGTTATGGACATCTGGCGATAGATGTTCGAGACCGAGCGACGTCTTTTGGACACGTGTAAGGTCCGTGATCACCGGTAGATGCTTTTCACTAGATGGGGTGAGATGTGTCGCGTGACTGTCGGTTGATGTGAGTTTTCTTTCCATCGGTAGATGCAGTTCAAGAGATATCTTTTAAAAAAAAAAATAATAATAACATGAATAATGAACAAAGTGTAGAAAGTAAGACCAAGATGATTTAGAGGTTAAATTATGAATTAGGTGGCGACTCCAATTGGGGTCGTTACATAGGTTAGAGCTATTACCTATTTTATCAATGCCAATAATTTTTTCTTTTTGATTCCTGCCAAAAGTGACGTTTCCTTTCTTCTTGTTGATATAGGCAAACTTCGTTAAGTCTCCCGTCATATGCCTTGAGCATCCGCTATCAAGGTGGCATTGATTTTTCCCAGGAGAGCTATCAACCTACAAAATAGAAATCAAGTGGTCTTCTTATGTACCTAAATCTTTTGGGTCGTAGTGTTAGGTTTGGTTCCCTTAGGAACCCATTGTAATCCCCTGCCAGATTTAATCTTTCCTAATTTAAGTGGACATTCATAAGATTTATGTCCTACTTCATTACATGCATGACAAGTAGATGATCTAATAAAGAAATTCTTATAAACTTTCTTTTTATTAGATTTTTCATATCCTAACCCTGCCTTGTCAAATGTTACTCTTTGACTTTCTAAGAGCATATTCAAGTTTTTACTCCCATTAGTGATTTTCAAAATTATGTCATTCAAACTATCATTCTTAGACATAAGATCACTAGTTTTAATTTCATGTAAACTAATCTCTTTAGCATGATTTTCAATTAAGTTAGCATTTTTCTTTTTCAACTGGTTGTATTTAGACTTAAACATGCCATATTGTTTAACTAAATCATTGAAGGCATCAATTAGATTACCATCATCGTTATCACTATCACTAGAAAAATCACTAACCTCGTTCTCCTTGGCCACTTCCTCATCTTTGGAAGAAGTGCCGCTCTCGCTATCATCCCGTATTTCTTTCATGGCCCTCTTTTTAAACCTTTTGGGGGCCTTTTTGGCTTGCGGACATTCAGCCTTGATGTGTCCCAGCTTTTCGCATTCGAAACACGTGATCTCCTTTTATTTTTATGGTTTATCTCCCATTGAGAACCTCTTCCCTTGCATCCTTTTTCTTTGGAAAAATTTGTTGAACTTTCTCGTGATGAATGCAATCTCCTCGTCATCCTCTTCTTGTTCGGATTCTTCGTTTTTGCTTGACGAGGATTTGAGTGCAATGTCCTTTCTTTTAGTGATCTCCTTGTCTTTAAGATCCTCCTTCTCATTGGCTTTCATGGTGATTTCATGTGTCATGAGAGAGCCAACGAGTTCTTTAAGCTTGAGGACCTTGAGATTCCTTGCTTCTTGTATGGCTGTCACCTTAGGTTCCATGCTCTTGGTAGACATCTAAGAATTTTTCTTACCAATTCTTCATTGGCATAAGTTCTACCAAGCACTTTCAAACCATTAGTGATATTAGTAAAATGTGTAAACATAGAGTTAATGGTTTCATCCTTTTCCATAGAGAACAATTCATACTCATAGACTAACATACTCATTTTACTCTCTTTAACTTGATTAGTTCCTTCATGAGTTATCTCAAGCAATCTCCATATCTCATATGTACTATCACAACCTTGTACTCTATTAAATTTATCTATATTTAGAGCACAGTATAAAGTGTTGATTGCCTTAGCATTCAAGCTCAAATTCTTTTTATCTAAATCACTTAGTTCATGTGATGCTTTGGGAATACTAACATCATTTTCAATTTTGACAGCTATGAATGGACCACTTTCAATGATATTCCATAATTCATAGTCCATTGCTTGAATAAAAATTTTCATTCTAGCTTTCCAATATATATAGTCATTACCATAAAAAAAAGGTGGCCTAGAAGTGGATTGTCCTTCTACGTGTGAAGTGTTGGTATTGAATGCCATTGTAATGTATCACAATATTTTTCTAATTCACAAATATGACAATATTCAACCTACGCTCTGATACCAATTGTAGGATCGTGATTTTTTCTAAGGGGGGGAGGGGGGATGAATTAGAAATTTCTTAACCTAATCGTTTTTAACAATGCAAATTAGTTTTATATTATCTTTTCTCTTTGTAAGCAATTACTAACAAACACATAAAAGTAAGACTAAGAGAAGAGAAATTGACACCGATATTTTTACGTGGTTCGGCCAACCTTGCCTACGTCCATGCTTCAAGATTTCCCCTTTGAAGATCCTTTCCTTCTCCTCAACGAGAATTCTTGATCGAACTTCACGGGCATCGATCTACTGCCTTACAACTTTGGATTGAACTTCACGGGTGTCAATCCACTGCCTTCAGGTTTTACAATTTTGAATAGTAGAGCACAAAAACTACACTCTCTCAAAAGTCAAAAACTCAAGTTTAGATGTGGAGAGGTGTTAACAGAGATTGTAGTGTGAGCTCGTGTGAGTTGAGAGAAAATTGATCATATAGACAGTCTATGATCATATAGAAAGTCGACCGAATAAAGATTTCATCTACATGAATAACATCATTCGAATCAAGAAGACTTCTGCCGCGAGTAATATCAACTCCAGACCTCAACAGCTAGATTTCTACATACGGACTCCTCACAACGATCATGGTAGATGAAATCTTTATTCGGTCGACTTCGTTATTCATTCGGAAAACTTCTTGATTTCAGATAATGTTATCCATTTGGAATGTAGCGACCATAATACTGTACCCTTATTTTCCTGTATTTTTTTTTATCCTTATAAACTTGTAATGTTTGAGCGGAATTTAAAGTGTAAACTAAATCGTTTGAAAACTATTTGGAAACCATTTAAATAAAACATCAAAAAAACTTATAAAGCAATTAATAAAAAATTAAACCTATAAAACAATTGAAACAGGGGAAAAGACAAAAACAGGGGCAGAAGGGACAATTGTCCTGAAATGCAAAGGGGCGATCGATCGCCAAGACAGAAAAATGGAGGGGCGATCAATTGCCCCTCACACTGGCGATTGATCGCCCCTGCGATCAATCGCCAGGCGATCGATCGCCCCTTTTCCAGAGAGTGGCGACCATCGTGCCGATCGATCTCCTCTTTAGGCGATCGATCGGCACCTTACCTGGAATCTGAAATTCTAGGGAGTTGCCTCCCTCTTTTCTTTCCTTCCTTTCCTTCCCTGCACATTTTCACATCCACATCCATGTTTACTTCTACAACATTAACATAACTCGCTCATAATTCCATCCATTTCCCACTTTGGCAATAACCCAAAATGAACGACTCAAAACACGTTTAAAAACATAACCCGATTTCGTAAAAATAAACCGTGTGGATCAGTTTAAAAATCGAACATATCCCTATAAAGTAGATTACCAAGCAGTTACAAAATACGTTTCCAAAACATTTAAAAACTCAAAACATAAACCTATCCACTATCCAGAACCAAACATCGTAAAATATTTCTAACTATACAATAATCCACCATAACCCATTACACCCAAAAACCCTCAAAATACCTACTTGTTACCCCCACGGGTCAAGATACGCGTCGACTGCCCATGCAAACTACCGCAGCAATTCTTCTTCAACCATCCTGTACATCGGGTGGAGGAACGTCGTCCTCACCTGTTTCGAAATCACCTACACCATATAGACAGTCTATGAGCTAAAGGCTCAGTAAGTTTCATAAATGTAAATGCATGCTGTGCAAATGAGTTTCGAAAATCATGCAACATTTTCTTATCATTACGTCGCAGACAGAATATCACCGAGGTCTCAGCCTATTAGATGGAGAGGACACATCCTGCGATTGGACAATCCTCTTCACCTAACCGGGGGGCGGGGGGGGGGGGGGGGGGGTGGGGGGTACACGCTTACATCCGTGTACAGCCGTGCCTGAGCCCCACCTCGCGTGACCAGATAACAAATTACGTAGATTCATTTCGTTCATTCATTTCATTTTCTTAAACACGTGCGGAAATCCGTTTTCATGCTATTTTTAAAAGACGTGATGCATGAACAGTTAAATGCTTAAAGTAAACATTCATCGTGCATACCTTCAAGACAATAAAAAGTAGAATCTATCAAAGTAAATAACCATAACTACCCAACCAAAACATTTAAAAAAACTAGACTCCAATGATCCTCGACGTGACCTTGACGTACGGTGTAGGCCAATCGGCCAGAGTAAGTCACGAGAACTTATCTCGTGCGCATTAAACTTCTAACTCCGTCCACGAGCGTTGTTCACCTAGGCAAATTCACACATTATCGTTAAAACGCGTTTAAACTTTAAACGTCCAAATTAACGAAATCCTTAACTAAGGAATTTCCTAAAATTCTAACTTAACTAATCGAGGCATTTTAACCACAAATTTACGTTAGATACCTTGAAACCACCATTAACGAGTTTTTCCAAAAACCCAAAATTTCTCAAACCCTAACCTTTCTCACCAATAAATTTATCTTCGTCCAATAATGTTCAATACGTCCATTACATCCACAACTACGGTAAACCTATCTATTTCAAACCCTAAATCACGTTTTTAACGAAACCCTAATCGTTAAACGACTCAAAAACTACAAATAAGCTTTCCAAAACCGTAGAACCTTACCTAGAATGTCGTTTGGAGGAGAAAATACGAAGAAAACGAGACGATTGGAGGACGAATCTTCGTCGAAATGGGAGTCACCGTAAGAGAATCACTGGAGAACGCAGGGGAGAGAAAAGAAAAAATCGTGAAATGCTGGAGAAAGAAGAGAAAATGTGGTTTTTAATAAATTTTGAATTTGCAAATTACCATTTTGCCCTTCCTTTGATTTTCTATTTGTTTCGTCCTTCGTTTCGTTAATTAGCTAACAATTCATTTTCTCCAAAACTCCTTATTTTGCCAATAACTCCAACTTATTATCAGGGTTCCATTAAAACTGTCCGTTTGCAATTCGGACTCCGTTTACTATTTTTACCAAAGTATCTTTTATATTACGATAAACGTAATTCTCGTAAAATTAGAGTTAAACTCTTAAAATTCCCGAAATTTTCTTAAAATCCTTATAATTTATTAGGATCGCAATAACGTTTTCTTTTCACGAAACCGACCTAATTGACATAATTATAAAAATGCTATTACATTATTAATTTATAAAATCCCGTAAAGAACCGGGTGTTACATTCCATCCACCTTATTTAAAATTTTGTCCTCAAAATTTGATCATACAAACAACTCAGGATACTTAGCCATCATATCCTGCTGTCGCTCCCAAGTAGCTTCTTCCACCTCGTGGTTCCGCCATAAGACTTTAACTAGCGGGATTTCTTTGTTGCGCAACACCTTGATGGAAGACTCTAAGATGCGTGCAGGCTTCTCCACATAAGTCATGGTAGGCTGTACTTCGATCTCTCTTGCCTCCACGATATGTGATGGATCGCGCAAACACTTTCGAAGCATAGACACGTGAAATACGTCGTGGATGCCTTCCATTGAAGTTGGAAGCTGTAGTTGATATGCTATCTTTCCGATCTTCTTTAAAATAGGAAAGGGCCCCATATATCGAGGGTGTAGCTTGCCCTTCCTTCCAAACCGCATAACGCCTTTAAATGGAGAAACCTTCAAGTAAACCTCATCACCCTCTTCAAATTCCAGTTCTCTCCGTCTCGTGTCAGCATAGCTCTTTTGTCGACTTTGAGATATCACGATACGCTGTCTGATAACGGCAATCTTCTCTGCCGTTTGCTGTAGAATCTCGGGACCAACAATACTGGCTTCACCAACCTAGTCCCAATATAGTGGAGATCTACTGTGACGACCCTAATACTATACCTGATTTTTCCATATTATTAAAAACTGTTTAAACCGGAATCAGAATCAGAATTAAAAACGTTGAAGTCTATATTCTTAAAACCGTTTAAAACTAAACGTATTTCAAATTAATAAAACATTTAACAATTAAAACAAATAAATAAAACTTTAATTAAAACAATTAATTGGCCGAGGGACAAAAGGGGAAATTCCCCTTGAAAATTGCATGGGCGATCGATCGCCCATATCAGGCGATCGATCGCCTGCCTTAAAATAGGAGGGGCGATCGATGGAGCCGATCGATGGCAATCGATCGGCTCCCCCTCTGGAATTTCTTCCAGAAGGCGCGCCTGTAACGACCCCAGTAGGGCCGAGACATAATTCATGACTTTCTTTCTCATTTAATTCTTACTTTCTGCAAAAAAAAAAAAACTTAGAACCTAAAACTTGACTCGCGGACAACATATCATCTGATAAAACTAAACCATTCAAACATCATTTGACAAAAGCGATACACTACATCGCCCGATCGCTAGACGACAAACAATACTTACATCATCCGGTATTTGAAATACACTACATCGCCCGATCGCTAGATGACAAACAATACTTACATCATCCGGTATTTGAAATACACTACATCGCCCGATCGCTAAATGACAAACAATACTTACATCATCCTGTATTTGAAATACACTACATCGCCCGATCGCTAGACGACAAACAATACTTACATCATCCGGTATTTGAAATACACTACATCTCCCGATCGCTAGACGACAAACAATACTTACATCATCCGGTATTCGAAATACACTACATCGCCCGATCGCTAGATGACAAACAATACTTACATCATCCGGTATTTGAAATACACTACATCGCTCGATCGCTAGACGACAAACAATACTTACATCATCCGGTATTCGAAATACACTACGTCGTCCGATCGCTAGATGACAAACAATACTTACATCATCCGGTATTTGAAATACACTACATCGCCCGATCGCTAGACGACAAACAATACTTACATCATCCGGTATTTGAAATACACTACATCGCCCGATCGCTAGACGACAAACAATACTTACATCATCCGGTATTTGAAATACACTACATCGCCCGATCGCTAGACGACAAACAATACTTACATCATCCGGTATTTGAAATACACTACATCGCCCGATCGCTAGACGACAAACAATACTTACATCATCCGGTATTTGAAATACACTACATCGCCCGATCGCTAGACGACAAACAATACTTACATCATCCTGTATTTGAAATACACTACATCGCCCGATCGCTAGACGACAAACAATACTTACATCATCCGGTATTTGAAATACACTACATCGCCCGATCGCTAGACGACAAACAATACTTACATCATCCTGTATTTGAAATACACTACATCGCCCGATCGCTAGACGACAAACAATACTTACATCATCCGGTATTTGAAATACACTACATCGCCCGATCGCTAGACGACAAACAATACTTACATCATCCGGTATTTGAAATACACTACATCGCCCGATCGCTAGACGACAAACAATACTTACATCATCCGGTATTTGAAATACACTACATCGCCCGATCGCTAGACGACAAACAATACTTACATCATCCGGTATTTGAAATACACTACATCGCCCGATCGCTAGATGACAAACAATACTTACATCATCCGGTATTTGAAATACACTACATCGCCCGATCGCTAGACGACAAACAATACTTACATCATCCGGTATTTGAAATACACTACATCGCCCGATCGCTAGATGACAAACAATACTTACATCATCCGGTATTTGAAATACACTACATCGCCCGATCGCTAGACGACAAACAATACTTACATCATCCGGTATTTGAAATACACTACATCGCCCGATCGCTAGACGACAAACAATTTCAAAGCTCGATTGTCTTAAAATAATCTCATCCTACTTAGACTTCCATATTCATAATCCATCACTAAAACTTATAAGGGCATCACCGAGGGGGGGTCTTGTTAGCCATCCAACCCAGAATTTCTCCCTGAACACCTACCAGCACCAAACTTAGACATCTTC
Organism: Begonia masoniana; assembly: GCA_022432975.1. Taxonomy (NCBI): domain Eukaryota; kingdom Viridiplantae; phylum Streptophyta; class Magnoliopsida; order Cucurbitales; family Begoniaceae; genus Begonia; species Begonia masoniana. Next base: position 43,346,935 of record CM039505.1, on the reverse strand, counting down.
ATTAACTTTGGAATCCTCACCTGATACTTCGTCACCTTCATCATAGGTCCAACTATAAGGCCCTAACGCTTAGTAAGGAATGCATGCTACATGGTATACTGTGAATGGATTGTGTACAAGAAAATCCATGTATCATTTTCGTTTCATGCTCTTTTCCCTGTTTTTTATTCGTCTCTTGTTCATCACTTTCATCATATGGATTAAGGGAGAATTTGTGCAGTAAAGGGAGGATGACAGTGCAAGTGTACATAGTCCCTTTCGGGCCGTATTCATGGTCCTTCTCTTTGGACAGTGACATACGCCAAACCGCCCCCAACCCTCACTTAATCCGGTTGCATGAGTTTCATATTCATTGTCATATCTTGTTCATGGGAAAAACATGCTCATAAAACATTTTCATATGCTTGAGAAATAAATCATGATGCATGACATGGATGCTCTTAAATCATCATACTATAGAAAGTATCATACCAGAACAGTCGACTTCATAGACTCTACCAGAACGTCACATAACAAAACTCTCAACATCCATAAATCATACAAGTATGAGAAATCTTACTAACACAGAACAAACATCAGACAACTGAAACTAACTTAATATCCTTGTGATGTAGGGCCCTATTGGCCGGAAGTCTTAATACATTCACTTACCTGGTTTCCTTAACAATACTCGAGCACTTCACTTCGGACTTCTTTACCTAAAACATTTCACATTACAGTATTAAATAAAAATCCTAAAAGTTCTAACCAAAAGTCAACCTAGAAATAATCAGTTTCAACCTAATAACTAGTCACAGATTACGAATGCCACTAATATTTCACTGCCAAGAAGAATCCGAAGCTACGGGTCTTAGCAGGGAAAGTAGAGTTCTAAATAGCCAATCAGTGACTACATTACAGAGTCATACCTAGGGTGTGGATTGTCAGGGCGGAGACTGAAAATCGGTCACCAAAGGGAGCTGTAGTTGGCCGAGGGAGAGAGCTCTGGGGAAGAGAGAAATCGCCGAGAGTGAATGCGTCGGCTACGAGGTTTAAATGGGGTTTAAGGTTTCCATTTCCTATTTATACTTGATCCATCCATCCTTAATTACAACCCTGCCTCCCAACCTAGTTTCACTCAACTTGTAATAAATATGTCTTGACTTTAAATTTAAAATCATAAAGGTTAATAAAAAGGGTGATAATCAAAATGGTTAAGAAAATCACCTGGCCGAAATTGTCGGGTGTTACAGCGCCTTCTCTTTTCCTGTCTCTATTTTTCTTTTTCCCTGCATACCTACCTAAACACTTAGCCATTTTCTTCATCATCCCTCCCCCTTACATTTCATAAACATCTTTAATATAACAACTCTTTCCTCCCCTACATACAGGTCAACATTTACTAGTTCCACGTTTACCGACTCGAGAAATAAATAATGCAAATAAGTTTTCACAAAAACGAACCGCGTGGATCCGTTTAAAAACTATACGATTCCTCCTGATTTAAATCGCTAACATTTCCAATAAAAACTTCACAAAAGCAGTTATAAAACGGGTTTCCAAAAATGTTTAAAATCACAAAACATAACCTATCAACTATCCAGAACCAAACAACCTAAAATGGTTCTATACATCTATCAGCCCGACAATTCTCAAAACCCTACAAACACGTACATACATCCCCACGAGTCAGGTTAAGCAGCGACTGCGCCAGCACACCTACGCAAGTCATCCTCCATCAACTGCATCACTCCTCAGGTGGAGGGATCTTGTCCTCACCTATGTCGAAGTCACCTACACCATACAGACACCTATGAGATAAAAATCTCAGCAAGCTCTCGTAAATGTAAATGCATGCTGTGCATATGAGTTCATAAATCATGCAGTATTTTTTTTATTTTTACTCTGTGGGTGTCACCGAGATCTCATCCCCATAACCGGAGAGAGCACATCCAGCGATCGGACTACTCTTTCCAGCTAGAGGAGGGGGGTGCACACTTACAACACGTACAACTGTGTCTGAGCCCCATCTCGCATGACCTATAACTGTATGAGTACATATTAGATGCGGTATTGTGACAGACCCCTTCGTGCCTACATAATAGATCAATAGCCTCTCTCTAGGCCGCATCGCCATTTTCTTTAAAACATTGTGCATAAATTTATTTTCTATGCATAATTTAAAACCGTGATGCATGAACAGTTACGTACTTAAAGTAAACAAAAAACATACATACCATCAAGACAATAAAAGCTATTAAAAGCATATCCTATCTAACGATCCAACCAAAACAATTTAAACTAAAAGCGTCAGCAAAATTCCTCAAGACAACCTCGACGTACGGTGTAGGCCAATCGGTCAGAGAAGATCACGAGAACTTACCTCGTGCGCGTTGAACTTCAAGCGTTGTTTACCTAAGCAATTTCACCAAATTGTCGTTAAAACGAGCTTAAACAATTAAATACTCGAACTAGCAAAATCCTTAACTAAGGAAATTCCTAAAATCTTAACTTAACTAATCGAAGCATTTAAACCACAAATTAATGCTCGATAGTTCAAAACCACAATTAACGAGTTTTCCTAAAAACCCAAAAAATCCACAAATTTTAACTTTTTCACAAATCGATTTAACTTCGTCCAATAACGTTCAATACATCCTTTATATCCTTAAACACGGCAAATCTATAAATTTCGAACCCTAAATCGCATTTTTAACAAAACCTTAATCGTATAACCTAAACTTATAACTTTCTAAAAACCGAAAACTAACGCTCTAAGACTATAGATTCATACCTAGAGCGTCGATTGGAGGAGAAAATGTGAAGAACGGAGGACGAACGGAGGAAGAACGAAGGTCAAAATGTCGAAGAACCGTCGATGGCAGAGAGGAGCTCTCTGGTTTTTCAAGCGATAGAGGAGAAATGAAATGAAGAAGAAAAGGATTTAGGTTAATTTATAATATTTGTTTGGAAAATTACTGTTTTGCCCTTCCTTTGATTTTCTATTTGTTTCGTCCTTTGTTTCATTAATTAACTAGCTATTTGGCTTCTCCAAATTTCCTTATTTCACTAATAAGTCCAGCTTATTATTTGGAATTTATTAAAACTGTCCGTTCACAAATCGGATCTCGTTTACTATTTCTCCTACAATATCCTTTACATTTAGAGAAACGTAATTACTCGGAATTAAGCGTTACTACTCTGAAAATTCTCATAATTTCTTTAAAATTCCTATTAATCGTTAGGATTCTATTAATTTCTTCTTTTCGCAAAACCGACTTGATTTGACATATTTACAAAAATACCATTTTATATTAAAATAATAATAACCCGTAAAGCCGGGTATTACATCTACACTTTCGCCCATACAAAGCTTCATACGTAGCCATACCAATGGTAGCTTGGAAGCTGTTGTTGTAAGAGAACTCGATCAGTGGCAAATACCTGCTCCACGATCCTTGAAACTCCAACACACAAGCTCATAACATATCCTCTAGAATCTGATTCGTCCTCTCTGTTTGACCATCAGTTTGAGGATGAAATGCAGTGCTGAAATTTAGTTGAGTCCCCATAGCTTTGTGCAGACTTTTTCAGAACTTCGATGTAAACCTCGGATCTCGATCTGAGACAATCGAAACTGGTACACCGTGCAATCTAACAACCTCCTGCACATAAAGCTCGGCGAGCTGATCCATAGAAGATGCCATCTTCACAGATAAGAAGTGAGCCGACTTTGTCAATCGGTCCACAATCACCCAGATGCCATCATGACCCTTGTCGTCCTCGGGAGCCCCACAATAAAATCCATGGAGATCTGCTCCCATTTCCACTCCGGAATCGGTAGTGACTGTAGTGTTCCGACTAACCTCTGGTGTTCTGACTTTATCTGTTGACAAACTAAACAGGTTTCAATGTACTTGGCGACCTCTCTCTTCATGTTTGGCCACCAAAAGTGTTGCTTTAAGTCTCTGTACATTTTAGTGCTTCCTGGATGCACAGAGTATGCTGAAGAATGTGCCTCAGCCAATATATCCTTCTTCAGCTCCTCATCGTTAGGCACGTACCACCTATGCCTAAACTTCAGAATACCGTCATATGACAAGTTGAATTCAGACACGTCTCCAGATGTCATGCTCAATCGAAGCTCCTCACACTCCATATCTTTCTGCTGAGCTTCACGTATCTTATCCAGAATAGTCGGCCTGAGAGAAATGTTTGTGAGCATACTGGACAACTCTGCCACAATCTCCACATCAAACTTCTCAATCTCAGACCGCAACGTAATCGACATCGATGCAAGTGAAGGCTGACTCGCAGTAGGCATTCGGCTCAAAGCATCAGAGACCTTGTTCGCCTTTCCTGAAGGTATTTAATGTCGAAATCATAATCTTTGACGAACTCTAGCCACCTTCTCTGTCGCATATTAAGCTCCTTTTGCGTAAATAAATACTTCAAGCTTTTGTGGTCAGAAAATATCTCGCATTGCTGCCCATATAAATAATGTCTCCAAATCTTCAGTGCGAAGACCACTGCTGCCAACTCCAGATCATGTGTGGGATAGTTCTGCTCATATGGCTTCAACTGCCGAGAAGCATACGCTATAACCTTCCCTTCTTGCATAAGCACGCATCCAAGCCCAACTCCAGATGCATCACAATATATGCTGAACCTGTCACCTTCAACAGGAAATGTCAACACTGGAGCTATGGTCAATCTCTGCTTTAACTCCATAAAACTGTTGTCACAAGCAGCCGACCATATAAACTTCTCGTTCTTCGGAGTCAAGCGTGAAAGAGGAACTGCAATCTTCAAAAATCCCTCTATGAACTTCCGGTAATATCCAGCCAACCCGAGAAATCCCCGTACCTCTCGTACGCTCTTGGGCTGTGGCCAATCTCTGACCACCTGAATCTTACTCGGATCCACAGAAACTCCTTCCTGTGATATGATATGGCCAAGAAAACTGACCCTATCCAGCCAAAACTTGCATTTAGAGAACTTCAGATAAAACTGGCGTCGTTGTAAAATTCCGAGAACAATCCCCAATTGCTCTTCATGCTCCTCCTTTGTCTTAGAATAAATCAGAATATCGTCAATGAAAACCACAACGAACTTATCTAGATAATCCTTGAAGACGCTGTTAATCAAATCCATAAACGCTGCAGGGGCATTAGTAAGTCCAAAAGACATAACAAGGAACTCATAATGCTCGTACCTCATTCGGAACGCCGTTTTCTGAACATCTTCGTTTCGGACCTTCAACTGATAGTAACTCGAGCATAGGTCAATCCTGGAAAACACTTAAGCACCTTGCAGCTGATCAAACAAATCATCTATCCGAGGTAGTGGATACTTATTCTTCACTGTAAGTTTATTCAGCTCCCTATAATCCACACACATTCTGAGGGTCCCGTCTTTCTTCTTGACAAATAGAACGAGCGCACCCCAGGGTGAAAAGCTGGGTCGGATGAAACCCTTATCTAACAACTCTTCAAGTTGAGTTTTCAACTCTCTCAATTCAGCAGGCGCCAATCTATATGGATTCTTAGACACTGGCGCGGAGCTCGGATATACATCAATAATAAACTCTATCTCCCTGTTCGGCGGTAATCCGGGAAGATCATCAAGGAATATCTCAGAGAATTCTCTGACTATAGGAATGTCACTCAGCTTTACTCCGCTGAGCAACTGAGTATCAAGTGCTGTGGCCAAATAAATAGAGCACTCACCTTTAAACTGTTCGTTGACCTTCATGGAATAAGAGATAGGCGACCCACTCAATCGGTTCATCGCCTGATAAGAAAACTCTGCTTTACCCGGGGGTCGAAAGGTCACAGTCCCGGATCGACAATCGATGGTGGCGAAGTGCTGTGATAGCCAGTCCATCCCTAAGATAAGATCGTAGATCTCTATGCCCATAACAATCAGGCGAGCATAGAGGGTACTGTTCCCAACTGAGACAATATTGCCCTGGACAACTTGACCTGACTGCATACGCTCTCCTGAAGTAGCATCACACTATATTCGCATTCTGCTAACTTAGGTACAAGCTTAAGTCTAGACACGCAAGCAGTAGAAAAAAAAGAGTGCGTAGCCCCCGTGTCTATCAAAGAAAATACCGCCACGCCCATAATCAAAATAGTACCTGTTATCACGGAAGGCTGAGCCTCATCATCAATATCACCAGGCTCGATAAATGCAAAGATCCTAGGCATAACCCTCCTCTGGTCTCTGCCTAACTGATCTCGGCCCGGCTTTGGGCAATCTCTTACAAAATGGCCCACTTCACCACATCTATAACATTTGTTAGTGTCCACCCGGCACTCTCCACTATGTTCTCTCTGACATTTTGAGCACCAAGGCATCTGAGAAGCCTCCTATACTTGCTTGCCTTTCTCTCGATCGGTGCCTCTCTCTAAAGGCCTCTTGACGCCTCTCTGTTGTGGCTGGGGTTGTTGTACTTTTGGTTGCCAACCTCGGTTCTGTGTCTGAGGACGGATCTCACGAAAGAAGCCTCTAGCTGGCTCCCTTGGTTTGACATAGCTCTGTTCGACGGCCTTGATCTCAAGTGCTCTGGCTACAATCTCATTGTAGGATACATTCCGCACCCCTGATATCGTAAGACTCTTCCGAATTTCTTGACCAATCCCCTGTTCAAATCTGTGTACCTTGTCCTCATTGACACTAACCTGACGCGGCGTGAATCGGGACAAAGCCTCAAACCTCCTCACATAATCGGCAATCGAACCAACTTGCCGTAATTGCATAAATTCCACCATCTTCGCCTCTCGTACTGTATGGCTGAAATACTTGTCATAGAATATCATTTTGAAACGCTCCCAACTCATAATCGTCACATCGGCGGTTGCCTTGATGAAATCCCACCAGAATCGGGCATCCAGTGCTAAGTGGTAACTCACCAACACAACCTTCTCTCCGTCCTCAATGCTTGCGTAGGCCAGCATATCCTCCATGGTTCGAATCCACTCCTCGGCTAAAGAGGGATCCGTAGATTGTTCGTTGAACACAGGAGGTTGGAGCTTCTTGAATCTCTCCATACCACGATTACCAGAAGTCGCTGTCTCTCGAGCTCTAGTACCCTCACGATCTATCAGGGTACCCAACTGCTGGGACTGTCTCTCCATTTGTTGGGCCTGTCGCTCCATGTGTTGGGACTGTTGGGCAATAAAATCCTTAAGATTGTTTATCATATCGTCTCGGTTGTCTCGGTCATTTCCTCGACGCACCATATTTCTATAACTCCTATAAGGTTAAAAGCAAATAACTCTAAGAAATCAAAATCAAATAAAACTATTAAACATACTTATAGTCGAAGAAGGACGTCCGCGTAGTGGCATGCGCAGTCGAGCAGTCTACAGAACCATTTTTAAAACCCGGGGGCTCTGATACCATAAACTGTAGCGACCCTAATACTGTACCCTTATTTTCTCGTATTTTTTTTTATCCTTATAAACTTGTAACGTTTGAGTGGAATTTAAAGCGTAAACTAAATCGTTTGAAAACTATTTGGAAACCATTTAAATAAAACATCAAAAACAACTTATAAAGCAATTAATCAACAATTAATCCTATAAAACAATTGAAACAGGGGAAAAGACAAAAACAGGGGTAGAAGGGACAATTGTCCCAAAATGCAAAGGGGCGATCGATCGCCAAGACAGAAAAATGGAGGGGCGATCATCGCCTTTCACACTGGCGATCGATCGCCCCTGTGATCAATCGCCAGGCGATCGATCGCCACACTCTCTGGAATTTTTCCAGAGAGTGGCGACCATCGTGCCGATCGATCACCTCCTTAGGCGAACGATCGGCACCCTCCCTGGAATCTGAAATTCCAGGGAGTTGCCTCCCTCTTTTCTTTCCTTCCTTTCCTTCCCTGCACATTTTCACATCCACATCCATGTTTACTTCTACAACATCAACATAACTCACTCATAATTTCATCCATTTCCCACTTTGCCAATCACCCAAAATGAACGACTCAAAACATGTTTAAAAACATAACCCGATTTCGTAAAAACAAACCACGTGGATCAGTTTAAAAATCGAACATATCCCTATAAAGTAGATTACCAAGCAGTTACAAAATACGTTTCCAAAACGTTTTAAAACTCAAAACATAAACCTATCCACTATCCAGAACCAAAAATCCTAAAATGTTTCTAACTATACAATAATCCGCCATAACCCATTACACCCAAAAACCCTCAAAATACCTAACTGTTACCCCACGGGTCAAGATATGCGTCGACTGCCCATGCACACCACCGCAGCCGTTCTTCTTCAACCATCCTATACATCGGGTGGAGGAACGTCGTCCTCACCTGTTTCAAAATCACCTACACCATACAGATAGTCTATGAGCTAAAGGCTCAGTAAGTTTCGTAAATGTAAATGCATGCTGTGCAAATGAGTTTCGAAAATCATGCAACATTTTCTTATCATTACGTTGCAGACAGAATATCACCGAGGTCTCAGCCTATTAGAAGGGACAATCCTCTTCACCTAACGGGGGGGGGGGGGGGGTACACGCTTACATCCGTGTATAGCCGTGCCTGAGCCCCACCTCGCGTGACCAGATAACAGATTACGTAGATTCATTTCGTGTTTATTCATTTCATTTTCTTAAACACGTGCAGAAATCCGTTTTCATGCTATTTTTAAAAGACGTGATGCATAAACAATTAAATGCTTAAAGTAGACATACATCGTGCATACCATCAAGACAATAAAAAGTATAATCTATCAAAGTAAATAACCCTAACTACCCAACCAAAACATTTAAAAAAACTAGACTCCAATGATCCTCGACGCGACCTTGACGTACGGTGTAGGCCAATCGGCCAGAGTAAGTCACGAGAACTTACCTCATGCGCGTTGAACTTCTAGCTCCGTCCACGAGCGTTGTTCACCTAGGCAAATTCACACATTATCGTTAAAACGCGTTTAAACTTTAAACGTGCAAATTAACGAAATCCTTAACTAAGGAATTTCCTAAAATTCTAACTTAACTAATCGAGGCATTTTAACCACAAATTTACGTTCGATACCTTGAAACCACCATTAACGAGTTTTTCCAAAAACCCAAAATTTCTCAAACCCTAACCTTTCTCACCAATAAATTTAATCGTCCAATAACGTTCAATACGTCCATTACATCCACAACTACGGTAAACCTATCTATTTCTGTAATACCCGGCTTGTACGGGTTTTTGAATATATTATATTATATTGATATTTTGATAAAACATGGCATTTTCGGTAAATATGTCAAATCAGGTCCGTTTTACGAAAAGAAAGCGTCATTGCGATCTTAACGAGTAATTGGAATTTTAAGGAAATTATGGGAATTTTCGGAGATTAACCGCTATATTCCGAGTAATTACCTCTATAGTAATATAAATGACGTTTTAGTAAAAATAACAAATGAGGTCCAAATGGAGAACGGACAGTTTTGATAAAGCCCTGACGACGAATATGAGTTATTGGCAAAATATGGAATTTTCGAGAATCCAGATCGTTGGACGATTAACGAAACGAAGGACGAAACAAATAGAATTATGTAAGAAGGGCAAAATGGTAATTTGCAAAATAATTATATTAAAACATCACAAATTCCTTCATTTCCCCTCACTTCTCTCTTTCTCTTCTTTTCTTCTCGGCTACCCACGAACAGAGAGCAATTTCTCTCTCGGCCGCCGGCGTGTTTCCTCCGTTCCGACTCCGTTCAAGCTCTGTTTCTCCTCCGTCCTTCACGTTTTCTTCCTCTCTCGCTACCCTCGGTATGTAGCTTTAGTCTTCGGTCGTTTATTTCGAGTTTTGGTTCGATTTAGGGTTAGGGTTTAAATTAGCTTTTCCGTTAAAAACGCGATTTAGGCTTCGTAATTAATAGGTTAGCCGTGATTAAGTATAAATTGAACGTATTGGACGTTATTGGACGAAGAGAAATCAATTTGCGAAAAAGTTATAAATTGTTAAATTTTCGAGTTTTCGGAAATAACTTGTAATATGAATTTCGAGATTTCCGAGCGTTAAATCGTTATGTAAAAACATCGATTAGCTAAGATAAGGATTTTATTAGTTTCGGACATTTAAGAGTTTAAGCTCGTATTAACGTCAATTGGTGAAATTTCCTTAGGTAACGACTCCCGTGGACGAAGCTTGATATTCTGCGCGCTCAAGGTAAGTTCTCGTGACTTGCTTGACCGAAAGGTCTACACCGTACCTCGTCGTCGTATCAAGGATCCTTGAGGGTTCCTTGTTTTACGTTGTTTAGGTTGGGTAGCTAGGTTATGTTGTATTGTCTGGTTAATATGTATGTTGTTTGTTTACTTTCCGCTGATATGAACTGTTCATGCATCACGGTTTTCGAAAGTCATGAAAAGGAATTTCTGCACGTGTTTTTTTAGAAAAGGAACGTATATCTGAAATGAAATCTGTAACGAAATCTGAATGAATAAACGTAATCTGTCTGTATCTGGTCACGCGGGATGGGGCTCAGGCACGGCTGTGCGTGTTGCAAGCGTGTACCCCCCCTCTCTAGGTGGAAAGGGTAGTCCGACCGCTGGATGGGCCCTCTCCGCTTAGTGGGTAGAGGTTTCGGTGACAATTCTGTCTGTCTGTGACGTAATGAATCTGTAATCTGTAATTCTGTATCTGTAATCTGAATCTGAGCATGATTTCTGAATGGCATACGCACGCATGCATTTGCATTTACGTAGCTTACTGAGATTTCAATATCTCATATGTGTCTGTATGGTGTAGGTGACGTTCTAGGTTACGTTGACCCAGGTGAGGATGATATTCCTCCTCCTGATGTAGGAGCAGCTGATGGATGATGCTCGTGGGAGTGTGCTGAGTAGTCGAGGCGCGATACGACCCGTGGGGATGTATGTATGGACTCTGGGGTTATTTTGGGATGTGTGATCTGATAACTGTATAGAATATTTAGGTTGTTTGGATCTGGATAGAGATTAGATAACGTTTTGGTAATTGTATGTAAAACGTTTTGGTTTAAACTATTTCGATGAATGTATAAAATGTTTTAGTTTAAAAACAGTTATTTAAAAGTTATAGAAATTCTGGAACTGTTTGGTTGTTAAATTAAATGTTATGAATTGTTTTTAAATGGATACGGATGGCTCGGTTTTTAGAGTTATCCACGCAGTTGGACTTCGTAAAGTCCGCTGTGAGTCGGTTGGATTTAAGCTATAAGTGTTTATGATAGAGAATGTGAAGGTGGTGAAAAATGAGAAAGGGTGTAAAGAATGGTGGATGAGAAGTGCTCCCTGGAATCGAATTCCAGAGAGTGAAAATGGAGTGTTTGCTCTCTGGAAATTCCAGGGAGCTAAGTGTTCTGGTTCTTGGACGGCAGAGAGCGATTGGGCGCCGTGCTGGTCGCTGCAGGCAGCAACTGATCGCTGCAAATGCAGCGACCAGGCGCTGCATAATGCAGCGATCGTGCGCTGCATTATGCAGCGCACTCGGCGACCGAGCGCTGCATATAGCAGCGCCCGGTCGCTGCATCTTTTCGAGGGCAGAGTTCCAATTCTGCCCTCCCTCTTTTCTGATCTGTTTTAAAGTTTTTTTATTAATGTTTTTAAATTTTTATTGATTGTTTTATAGTTGTTTTAAATGTTCAAGGTTCCATTTTAATTCCGATTTCAGTTTTGATTTCAACTACAGTTTTAATTCCGCACGAAGTTTTATTTAAACTATAAGAAAGTAAAAAGTAAAAAAATAAAAAATAAAAAAAAAATAATAATATATGTACGCAAAAAGTGGGTACAGTTTTAGGGGTGTTACAATTTCAAACCCTAAATCACGTTTTTAACGAAACCCTAATCGAAACCCTAATCGTTAAATGAATCAAAAACTACGAATAAGCTTACCAAAACCGTAGAACCTTACCTAGAATGTCGTTTGGAGGAGAAAACACGAAGAAAACGAGACGATCGGAGGACTAATCGTCGTCGGAATGGGAGTCATCGTGAGAGAATCGCCGGAGAACACCGAGGAGAGAAAAGAAGAAATCGTAAAATGCTGGAGGAAGAAGAGAAAATGTGGTTTTTAATAAATTTTGAGTTTGCAAATTACCATTTTGCTCTTCATTTGATTTTCTATTTGTTTCGTCATTCGTTTCGTTAATTAGCTAACGATTCATTTTCTCCAAAATTTCTTATTTTGCCAATAACTCCAACTGATTATTAGGGTTCCATTAAAACTGTCCGTTCGCAATTCAAACTCCGTTTACTATTTTTACCAAAGTATCTTTTATATTACGATAAACGTAATTCTCTTAAAATTAGCGTTAAACTCCTAAAATTCCCGAAATTTTCTTAAAATCCTTATAATTTATTAGGATCGTAATAATGCTTTCTTTTCACGAAACCGACCTAATTGACATAATTATAAAAATACCATTATATTATTAATTTACAAAATCCCGTAAAGAACCGGGTGTTACATGGAAGACGTCTTAATTTCGGATGATGTTATCCTTTTGGAAGACTTCTTATTCGGATGATGTTAATCTGGCAGATGAAGTCTTTCTTAGGACGACGTTGATATTGTGAAGCATTCTCATATTGGATGACTTCTTTATTCGGGTGATGTTATCGTTGTGGATGAAGTCTTTGTTCGGTCGATGTTGTTTTTGGTAGACTTTAGAATCTGGTCGACTTGGATTTGGTCGATATTGATTTCGGAAGACGTCAGAATCTGGTTGACTTGACTTGTTCGGTATTGATTTATGTAGACATAGAATCTGGTCGACTTGATTTTGGTTGAGATTGAATTTGGTAGACTACAGAATCTGGTCGACTTGGTTTTGGTCGATATTACTTTCGGTAGACTTTAGAATCTGGTGGACTTGGATTTGGTCGATATTGAATTCGGTAGACTTCAAACTTCGGTCGACTTTACTTGATCCAGTTGATATATCTGGCAGATGTCTTCCAAATCTGCTTTGACAGCAGTAGATGTTCAATTGGTTCCACCATCGGTTGATGTTCATTTTGGCAGACGACTTAAACGTCTGGTTGTCATTATGCATACTCCATTTTTGACTACAAACACTTAATCAAAAATATTAGAAAAACATAATACCCTTTTTAAAACGGCATTCCCAATTAACTGCAATAATTAATATGATTCATTTCTTACAATCATCATTTTATATATTTCGCATTCATCACAATCGTCAAAAACATAGTTAGACTTAAACACATTTTAAGTTAACAAAAACATGCGAGATTTTAAGTTGAAATAACGAAACTTACCGAAGAAGTTTCGTTCAAATCTATAACCAAACACTCCTATTATCTCTCTCTCTCTCTATGGGCATTAGACAAATCCCCCCTTCTTTTTTTCCCATTCCTTTTTCCTTCTGCGTTTTCTCCTCCAGACGGCGAGCTTCTCACGCGACGATGACCAATCCCCTCTCCGTTCTTCCGTTTTCTTTGTAAAAGGTAAACCTCTACATTAGTTAATGAGTTTAGGCTAGTTATACCTTAGTTTCGTTGGAGATTTTTAGGATTAGGGTTTTAGAAACTCATCGAATTTGTGCTAAAGCATGTTAGAACGCTGTTTAAGGGTTCGAATGGATAAACTAAGGAGAAACTGAGCTCGTTTGATGAAAAACAGAATTTTGGTTTGAAAATCGGCATTAAATAAAGCATCTACGAATTTGAAATTCTTCCATCATTTTTGGTTTGCTTTTTATAAATCAACAATTCCATGTTAACCTAGACGTAGTAAGCTTTCCGAAACATATTGGATCGTTGGAAACAGATAAGAATCGAGGAAGTTACAACCGTTCGAAAATTGGACCTAGAACGGTTGTGAAATCTGATTTTCGGTCCGTGTTTATCGAATTTTCCTAATGTGAAATAGATTTAAGATATTTGAATGAAGTGTGGATTCATTTTGCCTAGTTTATTAGTTAGTGCCTATGCAGTGTGCATAATGGTTCGATTATGTGTGTTATAGGTTCATTAATTGCCGAGGAAAAAGGATTAAGGCTTGCAAACTCTACGGGCCTCATGTAAGTTCGTATGTATGTGTTTGGCCTTTAAGGCCTACATCACAGAGGTACAAGGCTCTATGTTCCATGAGGTATGTTGACGGTTAGATAGGTCGTCAATTGCGTTTTAGGTTAAGCATTGTTTGTTTTATGTATTGTCTTGATGATCTATCGCTTATTTATGCTTTGAGGACCTGTCTTTTTATTATGTTATGTTTATGCACATTGTATATTCATGCATAACGTTTTCACAAAAGTCATGCAAAACGTTTATGCACGTGATTTGAAGTAAGAAAGATAAAAATGTAAATGTAAAATACGGTTAAGTGTGGGACGGGTGCTGACATATAATTTGTCCTTCTCTGGGACTTATGTAAAACCGTCATCGCCGCGGACAAACATGTTATTTTATCTCTCCCTGGGACAAGGCAAAATTACTAACCCACGTAAAGTACGTTATGTTTCTCACTCCATATTAGCCCCACTTATACCAACATATTCACTTGAATGTAAATGTAAAGCATGTTCATGTTTTTGAATCGTTCATGCATAGCATGGGCATCTCTTCGCATTACATGATCTTACTGAGCTTTAGGCTCATTAGTTGAACTCTATGATGTAGGTACGGATCATATGGATGAAGACTCTGAGCCTCAGACTGATGAATGGGTGTGGTTGGCGGGATGAGCTTGCGGGGTTGGTTGTGGCAGTCAGATGAATTTTGACCCGTGGGTGACGTCTTGAGGTTTCTGTTACGTTTGTATAGTCTTTTGGATGTAGGTGATGTATAGTTCTCATGTAGACGTTTTTAAACTTTTGTCTATATAGTTGATTTTGTAAAATCATATTGGAATGGCTTGGGCTTTTAAGTTGTGCATGGCTATGTTCGGTTTTTAGATTGATCAATGTAGTTAGATTTCATAAATTCCACCACATTTTCTAACACGTTTTTGAGCTACGTTTTTTAGTCGTATTTTGGGGTCATTGAAGCATTTTACATTCGGAGAGGTTGGGAAAGGTTTTAGGTAGGATTTAATGTGAAGTGTACGTGAAAGGAATGAAGAAAATGTGGAAAAAGGTGAAAAGTGAAGGGTGGGCGCAAGTGGCCGCGGAGCGCGCCCAGCCGATCAATTGTCGCGCGGGCAGCGATCGATCGGCTAATGTTCAGGTTATGCTGCACCTAGCCTATCGATCACGTCCCAAGGGCCGATCGATTGGCTGGGGAACGATCAGCACCAGGGGGTGCCGATAGATCGCGCCCTGGGGCCTCATCGATCAACTACCTCGTGTGCATGGGCGTTCGGCACCCGAGAGGGTGCCGATCGATCGGTTGAGCAACCAGGGCTCTGCGCGCACTCGGGTAGGCGATGCGCGCGCCACACACGCTGGAGGTATGCCGAGCTCACGACAACAGTGCGTCATGCGCGCGATAGCCGCGCGTCATGCGCGGGCGGTGGCTGAGCGATGTGTGCACATAATGCGCGCGCGCTGCAGGCCATGTGCTCCAAACTTTTTTTTTTTTTTTTTTTTTTATATTTTGGTTTTCAAACGCGTCTCAACCCGATGTTTCGCGATATTTCCCCAACATATTTTTCTGAACGTTTTCTCACATATTTTAAATGATTTAAACGACCCAAAAACTGAGTCAACGTTTTACCAAAATGATTTTAGTCTCCGTTTTAAGTTGTACGAAAATGAAAAGTTACGTCAAATGTCAAGTCAAGTCAAGTCAAGTCCCGTGACGGCCCTACGGGGTTGGGGTCGTTACATTAACCCAGTACACATCACCCTCCAGCCCAAGTTCCACCTGGGATTCGCGGAGCACTGGGTGGTCCTGCTCATTGGACAACACTTTACTCTCCGGCCCAACTCCAACTCAGGATTTGCGGAGTACACAACATCACTTAATTACGTATCTTTTATCATTTCATTCATCATTGTTCACACCGTACCATACTATCCGTCAAAACCATGGAAATTCATTTTTGTCTACTAACGTACTTTTTGAAAACCATGATGCATGCCAAATTAAACACACTACCAACATACACAATAAACATACAATGCATGCATACAAGCCATAACCATACATTCCTAACGAACTGTGATGTCGGCCTAAAGGCAACATGCAAGCATACTTCACTTACCTGGCCTCCGTAGCTAACCTCGTACTTGTACGCTACGTCGAGAACTCGTTCAAACCTAAAAATCATAACGCAATCCATTAATTTAATCCTCCTCGAGAATTCCCTCATCAAGCTTCTAGAGAAAGTCAAAAACCTCCCAAAACCACCAAACCTGAAATCTCACCATTTTTGGCCTAACTTCTAAATCACATAACTAATCCTACGCTTATCCGTTTTGGACGATTCAAGGCTCTACGGACTCCTTAGGATTCTATTTTCTAAAAGGTTTAGACAGTTTAACCAAATAACACAATTGGCTTGATCGTTTTTTACAAAACCCAAACTGCCCTGCACATCAGATTTTTGGCCTTTTCCAAAAATCCAACCACTCATCCTTACTATCCATCATTAAACCCCCAATAAAGAAAGATTTCAACAAATCCCCTACCAATTTCGTGCAACCCTAACCTAAATTTCGTGCAACCCTAACCTAAACCAATCCAATTCACAACCTAACTATAATATTAACCATTCCTCAACTAGAAATAAAAAACCCATAAATAAAATGTGAAAAGTTACCTTGGATGAAGAAATCGGAAGAGAAAAATCGGAGAGGGAGAGGGCGTTCTGCAAAAATGTCAAAGAGAGAAAGAAGGAGAAGAAGGAAAAATTGTGTTTTCTCCTTTACGTGAATACCTCTTCCCCTTTTTATTTTTATTTTAGTTTTTATTAACTTTAAACTACCATTATACCCTTTCACCTCTTAATTCCATTTCCCAATCAATTGGAATTCAATGTACATTCATGTAATTGAGCTGATATATTCTCGGGTGTTACACTTAGCAACGCGTTCGAAGTAAGTATAAGGAACTTGACCTCAACTGAAATTAGCTGATGGAACCAAAGGTATCAAGCAAAGCTGTTTGACACTCACTGAACTTGTGGTTAGAACCAAAGCTATCAATTTGATTTTAAAGATTTTTACTTGAAGTAATGAAACCACTCTTCAGCGACACCTAATTAAAACTTAGGAATACATTTGAATGAAGTATGAGGAACTTGACCCTATCGAACTTTGCTGACAGAGCCAAAGGTATCAAGCATAGCTGCCTGACACTTAAATAACTTGTGGTTAGAATAAAATCTATCAATTTGATCTTTCATGTTTTAACCTGAAAGTGATGAGAACAACGCGTATTAAGAACCCGAGACCTTCAGTGATGTGTAATTAAGACAAAGGAACACGTCTGAATAATGAATGAGGAACTTGACACCAATCGAACTTTTCTGATGGAATAAAAGGTATTAAGCAAATGAGCTTGACACTTACTGTAGCGACACCAACACTGTACCCTTATTTTCCAGTATTACTTTTTTTTTATCCTTATAACCTTGCAACAATTAAGCAGAATTTAAATCGGAAACTAAATTGTTAAAAACGTTCGAATCTATTTTGAAAACCACTTAATAAAATTTTAAAACAATTAAAAGAAAACATAATTAAAACTTAAAAACAATCGGCAGAGAACAAAAGGGCAGAAGGGACAATTGTTCCGTGAAAATCAGGGGCGATCAATCGCCCAAAATAGGCGATCGATCGCCAGTAAAAAAAACTGGGGGGCGATTGATCGCCCATCAACAATCACTTATTTTGCCAAGCGATCGCCTCTCCAGGCGATCGCTCGACACACGCCCTGGAATTTCTTCCAGGGCATGACCAAAAGGGGGCGATCAATCTCCCTCCCTGGAGATCGATCGCCAAGTCCTCTGGAATCCGAATTTTCAGAGGACTTGCATCCCTCTCTTTTCTTCTGTTCTTCCTTCATTTTCCCTGCATAACTACTTAACACTTAACCATTTTCTTCATTCCACTTCTATTCATTTATAACACCAACTATACCTACATAACAACCATAACCCAATACTCATACATCTCTCATTGTAATATCCGGCTTGTATGGATTTTTAGAATATTCATATTTTATTATATATGTGGCATTTTTGGTAAATATGTCAAATCAGGTCCGATTTACGAAAAGAAAGCGTCATTATGATCCTGACAAATAATAAGAATTTTAACAAATTTTGGAGAATTTTCGGAGTTATAACGCTATATTCCGAGTAATTACCTCTATCGTAATATAATTGACGTTTTAGTAAAAATAGTAAATGAGGTCCAAATTGCGAACGGATAGTTTTAATAAATCTCTGGTAACTAATTGGACTTATTGGCGAAATTAGGAAATTTGGTGATCTCGAATAGTTGGACGATTAACGAATCGAAGGACGAAACAAATAGAATTAAGTAAGAAGGGCAAAATAGTAATTTGCAAACCAAAATTAATAAATAACACAAATCTCTCTTTTTCTCCTCACTTCTCTCTTTTCTCTCTGGCGCTCACGAACAGAGAAGAAACTTCTCTCTGGCCGCCGGCATTCTCACGACATCTGACCTCCGTCCGACCTTCGTTCTTCCTCCGTCCTTCACGGTTTCTCCTCCTCTCGCTACCCTCGGTAAGTAGCTTCGGTCTTTGAGTGTTAAATTCCAAGTTTTAGGTTGATTTAACGTTAGGGTTTTGATTAGGGTTTCGATAAAAATGTCGAATAAGGGCTCAAAATTAATAGGTTAGCCGTGATTAAGTATGTATTGAACGTATTTGACGTTATTGGACGAAGAAAAATCAATTTGTGAAAAAGTTAAAAATTGGTAAATTTCCGGGTTTTTGAGAAAAACTCGTTAATTGAGATTTCGGATTATCGAGCCTTAATTGACGTTCTAAATGCTTTGATTAGCTAAGTTGGAATTTAGGAAATTCATTAGTTAAGGATTTTATAATTTGAACGTTTATAATTCAAATTGGTTTTAACGGTGGATATCGTGTTTTCCTCAGACACACGACTCCCGTGGACAAAGCTCGTGATTCAGCGCGCTCAAGGTAAGTCTTCGTGACTTACTCTGACCAATTGGTCTACACCATACTTCGATGTCGTATCGAGGATCCCTGAAGAGATGTTTGCTTTAAATTCGCTTTGGTTGGGTAGTTAGGTTTAAATTGTTGTAGGTTAGTTTAATTTCGGTCTTGATGGTATGCACGTTGTTTGTTTATCGCACGGTTATATTATGCACATATCTGTTCATGCATCACGTATTTCAAAGGTCATGAAAATGAATTTCTGCACGTATTTTAAGAAAATGAACGAACCTCTGTAATGAATGAATGTAATCTGTCTGTATCTGGTCATGCGAGATGGGGCTCAGGCACGGCTGTGCGTGTTGCAAGCGTGTACCCCCCCCTCTAAGTGGAAAGGGTAGTCCGACCGCTGGATAGGCCCTCTCCATTTAGTGGGTTGAGGTCTCGGTGACAATCTGTCTGTCTGCGACGTAATGAATCTGTAATCTGAATCTGTCATGCATGTTTTCTGAATGACATCTGCACGCATGCATCTGCATTTATGTAGCTTACTGAGATTTAATTATCTCATAGGTGTCTGTATGGTGTAGGTGATATCTTTGGTGACATCGAGCCAGGTGAGGACGATGTTCCTCCTCCTGACGTAGGTGGCAGCTGATGGATGATGGCCGTGGGAGTGCGCTGAGTAGTCGAGGCGCGATATGACCCGTGGGGATGTATGTATGGACTCTGGGGTTATTTTGGGATATTTTGAAATGATAATTGTATAGAGTATTTTAGGTTGTTTGGATCTGGATAGGGGTTAGAAAATGTTTTGGTAACTGTATGTAAAAGCTTTGGTTTAAACTGTTTTGATAAACGTTATGAAATGTTTTGATTCGTTTTGGGATTGGTACGGGTAAGCTCAGTTTTTAGAGCTATCCATGCAGTTGGATTTCGCAAAGTCCGCTGCAATGCGGTTAAGTTTAAGTTACAGTTTGATTGGGATATAGATAAGAAAAATGGTGCATGAATGAGAATTTGATGGAGGATAAGAAGGGGTTGCTCTCTGGAATCGGATTCCAGAGAGCTATCACTCTGAAACTTGCTCTCTGGAAATTCCAGAGAGCAAGTGTTATGTGCTGGTCGCTGCTGTGTAGCGACTGGGCGCTGCAATATGCAGCGCCCGATTGCTGCAAGAATGCAGCGACTGGGCGCTGCATTGTGCAGCGATCGTGCGCTGCACAATGCAGCGCACGCAGCGATCGAGCGCTGCAATTGGCAGCGCCCGGTCGCTGCCAATTTTGAGGGCAGAATTCCGATTCTGCCCTCCCTTCTTTTATTTGTTACTAATGTTTTATTAAATGTTTTTTTTTGTTTTAATTGTTATTTAAAGGTTTTGTTTTAAATGCTTTTAAAGTTCAGTTTTAATTCCGATTTCAGTTTTGATTTCAATTTCAGTTTAGATTCCGCATAAAGTTTTATTTAAAGTATAGGAAAGTAAAAAGTGTAAAAAAAAAAAATATAATATGGAAATACGGGTACAGTATTAGGGGTGTTACAATTATCGTATCAGAGCCCCCGGGTTTTAAAATCGATTCTGTAGACTGCTCGACTGCACAGCCACTACGCGGACATCCTTCATCAACTATAAGTCTGTTATAGCTTTATTTGATTTTGTTTCTTAGAGATTACTTGTTTTAAATTTTATAGGATTTTTATAAATATGGTTCAAGGAAGGGATCCTAGAGATGACGCGATGGATCGTCTTACGGAGTTGTTAGACCGCCAGTCCCAGCATATGGACCGGCAAGCGCAGCAAATTACGGACCTAGTAAATCGAGAGCAACAGCGAGAGAATCAGAGGGCTCAGGAGCTGGTAGTCCCTAGTAATCAGGGTATGCAGAGGTTCCAAGGTCTGCGGCCTCCAGTATTCGACGGCCAGTCATCGGATCCGACACGTGCCGAAGAGTGGATCAGGGTTATGGAGGACATGTTAGATTACGCCGAGGTTGCCAACGGGAGCAGGGTCACTTATGCCACATTTCACTTAGCGTTGGACGCTCGTTTCTGGTGGGATTCGATCAAGTCGACTACAGATGTATCAGTTATGACTTGGGATCGATTCAAGTTCTTATTCTTCGACAAGTATTTCAGCCGCACAGTGAGAGTGGCCAAGAGGAACGAGTTTACGCAGCTGAAGCAGACTGGTTCAGTTGCGGATTATATTCGGAGGTTTGAGGCATTGTCCAGGTTTGCACCTCGTCTTGTCAGCGATAACGAGGAGAAGGTGCACCAGTTTATGGAGGGACTTAATCCGGAGATACGGATGCATGTTGTGGTCTCAGGTATTATCGACGTACCCTTTTCTGACATCACAGCTAGAGCTCTGGACATAGAGGCTGCCAGGGCCACTTGTGTTAGACCGAGGGAGCCAGCGAAGGGCTTCTTCCGAGAGATCCGTCCTCAGTCTCGGAATCAGGGATGGCAGCCTAGAGCACAGCCACCTCAGCCACAGCCTAGGGGCGCGAAGAGACCTCTTGAGGGAGGAAATGATCGGGGCAAGGGAAAGCAGGTACAGGGGACTTCTCAGATGCCCTGGTGCCCCAGATGCCAGAAGGAACATAGTGGCGAGTGCCGAGTTGGCACGAATAAGTGCTATAGATGCGGGGATATCGGCCACTTCGTCAGAGATTGTCCGCAACAGGCCCGAGATCAGTCGGGTGGAGATCAGAGGAGGGTTATGCCCAGGATTTTCGCCTTTATCCAGCCAGAGGATGTTGACGACGATGCTCAGCCTGCTGTGATGGCAGGTTGTAACGACCCTAAGTCCGTACCCATTTACCCGTACAAATTTTTCATTTTATACTTTTTACTTTTTATGCTTTAAATAAAACTTTGTGCGGAATCAAAACTGTAGTTGAAATCAAAACTGAAATCGGAATTAAACGGAACCTTGAACATTTAAACCAACTATAAAACAATTTATTAAAACTTAAAATATTGAAACATTTAATGGAAATTAAAGCAGGGCAGAATCGGAACTCGCTGCCAAAAGGAGGGGGGCGATCGATCTCTGTAAACTACAGAGATCGATCGCTGCTTGCATAAAGGTAGCAAGCGATCGATCTCTGTAGTTTACAGAGATCGATCGCTGCAGCATGTAGCAGGGGCGGCGATCGATCTCTGCTTTTCAGCAGAGATCGATCGCTGCATGCTATGCAGCGATCCCTCTTTCCTTCGTTCAATTTCCTTCCTTTCCTTCAGTACTTTAACACTTCAACACTTAACCATTTTCCTCAATCCTTCCTGCTTTACAATTACCTCAATTAGCTCTCTGGAATCCTGAATTCCAGAGAGCAAATTTCTGTTACATCACGCCAACAATCACCATAATTCACAACCTAAACGCGTCGGACTTTACGAAGTCCAACTGCGTGGATAGCTCTAAAAACCGAGCTATCCGTATCACCTAAAAATAGTTCATAACACTTAATTTAAACCAAACAGTTCCAGAATTTCTATAACGTTTAAATAACTGTTTAAACCAAAACATTTTATAACATTCATCAAAGCAGTTTAAACCAAAACATTTTTACATACAGTTTACCAAAACGTTATCTAACCTCTATCCAGATCCAAACAACCTAAATATTCTATACAGTTATCAGATCAATACATCCCAAAATAACCCCAGAGTCCATACATATACCCCCACGGGTCATATCGCGCCTCGACTACTCAGCGCACTCCCACGGCCATCATCCATCAACTGTCCCGACATCAGGAGGAGGAACGTCGTCCTCACCTGGATCTACGTCACCTAGCAGATCACCTACACCATACAGACACATATGAGATATTGAAATCTCAGTAAGCTACGTAAATGCAGATGCATGCGTGCGTATGCCATTCAGAAATCATGCTCAGATTCAGATTACAGATACAAAATTACAGATTACAGATTCATTACGTCACAGACAGACAGAATTGTCACCGAAACCTCTACCCAATAAGCGGAGAGGGCCCATCCAGCGGTCGGACTACCCTTTCCACCTAGAGAGGGGGGGTACACGCTTGCAACACGCACAGCCGTGCCTGAGCCCCATCCCGCGTGACCAGATACAGACAGATTACGTTTATTCATTCAGATTTCGTTACAGATTTCATTTCAGATATACGTTTCTTTTCTTAAAAACATGTGCAGAAATTCCTTTTCATGACTTTCGAAAACCGTGATGCATGAACAGTTCATATCAGCGGAAAGTAAACAAACAACATACATATTAACCAGACAATACAACATAACCTAGCTACCCAACCTAAACAACGTAAAACAAGGAACCCTCAAGGATCCTTGATACGACGACGAAGTATGGTGTAGACCTTTCGGTCAAGCAAGTCACGAGAACTTACCTTGAGCGCGCAGAATCTCAAGCTTCGTCCACGGGAGTCGTGTGTCTGAAGAAAACACGATATTCGTCGTTAAAACCAATTTAAACTATCGAATGTCCAAACTAATAAAATCCTTAATTTAACAAATCGAAGTTCTTAAACAACGACATAACGCTCGATAAATCTAAAAATCCATACTACGAGTTATTTACGAAAACTCGAAATTTCACAAATTTATACTTTTTCACAAATTGATCGTTCTTCGTCCAACAACGTCCAATACGTTCAATATACACTTATCACGGCTAACCTATTAATTACGAACCCTATATCGCGTTTTTAACGGAAACCTAATCGAAACCCTAACCCTAATATCGAACCGAAAACTCAAAATAAACGTTCAAAGACCGAAGCTACATACCTAGGGTAGCGAGAGGAGGAGAAACCGTGAAGGACGGAGGATGAACGGAGGTCGGACGTCGTGAGAACGCCGGCGGGCCAGAGAAGCTTTCCTTCTCTGTTCGTGCGATCCAGAGAGAAAAGAAAGAAAGAGAGAAAGTGAGGGAGAAATGAGGGTTTGTGATGTTTTTAATAGAAATTATTTTTCAAATTACCATTTGCCCTTCTTACTTAAATCTATTCGTTTCGTCCTTCGTTTCGTTTAATCGTCCTGCGATTCTGATTCTCGAAAATTCCCATATTTTGCCAATAACCCATATTCATCGCCAAGGCTTTATTAAAACTGTCCGTTCGCAATTCGGACCTCGTTTACTATTTTTACTAAAACGTCCTTCACATTACGATAACGTATTTACTCGGAATATAGCGTTTAATCTCCGAAATTCCCAGAATTCCTTAAAATTCTTATTAATCGTTAGGATCATAATAACGCTTTCCATAAATGCCATTAAATAATGAAATAATAATATAATATAACATATCCAAAAGTCCGTACAAGCCGGATATTAACGGTACTATTTGTGCTTCTGGGCTATGTATTTATTTTTGATGGCTAACGGAGCTCGCACCCTTGCTTGGCTGCATGTTGGCGAGATGAGGTTAGAGTCCGAGCCGTCAGAGTATGAGTATAGTGTTATGATGCCTTCGGGGAGAGCATGCATAAGAGCGTATTCTCCAGGGCAATGTCGTCTCAGTGGGGAGTATTAACCTCTATGCTGCATGATAGTTATGAGCATAGGAGCGAACGACTCGTTTTGGGGATGGACGGGCTGCGCAGATGTCGCCACCAGCGATTGATCGATCGGGATTGTGACCTTTCGGACCCCCGGGATAGAGCAGAGTTTTCGTATCAGGCGATGAAAACAGACTGAGTCGCTGCCTATTCTGAGCTATGGAGGTCAACGAGCAGTCAAAGGTGCGTGCTATATGTATTTGGCTCAGTTGGATGTTCAGTTGCTCACGCGGATGAAGCGAGCGGGCATCTGTTGTAAGAGAGTTCTCTGCATATTCCTTGATGATCTTCCCGGTTTCACCACCAGACGGGAGATCGAATTCAGTATAAATTGATGTCTATCCACAACTCGCGCCAAGGTTCAAGAAACCCTACCGGTTGGGCACCAGCTGGTGAGAGAGGTGAGGACTTCTTTTCCTTCAACAACTCCATTTTGTTGAGGGTTCTAGGGGTGAAAAATTTTTTGTTCTTATGACTCAATCAATGTTGAGAACAAGAGTTCAAAATTTCATTCTCAAATTCTCTACCATAACACTACGAATAACAACAATGGTGAGATCCTTTGCATTTTGAACTCTGTTCCTAAAGATAGAGGAAGAGGTCGAAACTGTTTATCCTGGACTTTAAGGAAGAAACACCCATGTGACATAGAGAAATCAGTACATAACATAGAATAGAGTTTTAGTCTAGACTGGCCCATATGAGAAGAAACCGAAAAGGGCCAGTGAATAGTGGTAGGGGCCTTTGATGTGGCAGATGAGTCTTTGATGCAGATGGCTTGCCTATTTGACAAGCTTCACAGGACTTTGTCCTTCTTAAAGGATTATCTTTGGAATCCCTCTAACTAGATTTTCTTAGTGTCTTAGCTAAGCTATAAATACCAACATGTCCTAATCTCGAGCCAAGTCAACATCAACCAACAAAATCACAGCCACAAAGTATGTCTCAGCAAAGCATTCAATATTATCTAAATCAATTGGGTTATAACATTTCTTTTTCTATAACCTTAAAATTAGCACTGTGCTAGATGAGATAATAATTATTTATGCAAGAATTGATGTGAAGAAATACTATATATTCATTTATCACACAATTAGCGATATAAGTAAAATTTCGGATTGAACTCTTCTATAAACAACACATTTTCAGTAAGAGGGTGTAACACCCGGACAACTTTAACCAGGATGACTCTAACGAAATTAACGGTCATGATTATTCAATCTCACGATTTAGAATTTTAGCCAAGCTAATTACTGACATGTGATTTACTAGGTTGAGGCAAACGTGTGTAATAATGGGGATTGAGACAGTATTGAAAGAAATTGACAGGATTCAAACCCAATTAAACATAAATGTAGACGTCAGTACTCTCCGGCGACGTTTCTCTCCGAGCTCTCGATGCCCTGTCAACTAGAAATCCCCATTCGGCCGATCGATTCATTGCTTACCTTCTCGGCTACTTTGTTGCTCGAGGTCCGAGTTTGGCAATGGAGCTATCTGTTAGTTGTTAAGGCTCTGTTAGGGGGCTAAGTGGTGAAGGGTGGGATTCCTCAATTGACGAGTAATAATAAGGACATTTTAAAGCCGAGATTGTATGCCATTCCGCATCGATTTGGACACTAACATAACCAATCGGATTAATCAAAGTGATCTAGCTGTTATGCTTTTAACTGTAGACGGTGCACAGGAAATTAGGACTAAGGGATTAGGAATGATTTAAGTATTAGACTCTAGGGTGACTAGTGTATTAGGACATTAGGATTTGTTTTAACTACTGCAAATAAATGTTTTAGGTGGAAGAAGTCTGAAAAATGGAGGCTCAAGTTGCTAAGGAAAAAGGTAAGTGAATGGTAGGATTCCGGCCAAAGGGCCCTACATCCAAGGATGTAGGTAGAAACGGATATGATAATTAGGAGTATTTACGATACTGCCCATTACTTATGTTGAGGTGACTAATGATATGATTTCAAGACGGTGAATGCACTATTCTGTAGCTCGTGAATTAAGAGTCTGAGGGTCATGCACATGAAGTTTTTAGGCATATGAAAAATTTTTAAGAGCATGTTTTCCTCATGACCAAGATAACGATGTAAAACTTAGCACGTGATTAACGTGAGGGTGGGGCGGTTGGACGTACGTCACTGTCCAAAAGGAAGGAACATGATACGACACGAAGGGGAATATGTACCACTCTCACTGTCAACCCCTTTTACAGGTACAAATCCTCTCTTAATCACACAACATGAACGAAGGAATATGATTAAGAATATCAATGCTGGGCATGAATTGATGATTAGAACGATGAATACTAAGGTGAATAAGATGGAGTGTGTGTATGATACGAACAAGAAAGATCAGAGCATTTGTTTCTCATAATGAGCATTCATGCATACTGTTAGGATTCCTATTCCTTACTAAGTTATTAGCTTATAGTTTAAACCTTGAGATCGTAGGTGAAGATTTAGCAGGTGCAGGATTCCAAATTCTGTGATCTTCTAAAGGACGGTTGCAAGATGGGTGCTCAGGGTGGAAGTCTGTGGCTGGCAGGAGAGTATGACCCGAGTAAGCATAATGGGTCAGTAAGAGTTATGGAAAACTGACTTCAAGTAAAATAGATTTCTTTGAATACTGGATTGTCGAGTGGCTAGTTTAGTAGGAGTGTGTGAAAGTATATAGGGTAGAGAATGTATATAACTAAGTCTTACGCCCTACAGAATTCTGGATGAGTTTCGGTCTTTATATATAAGAGTGATGAGTCAGCGAAATTTGGAGTTTTGTGTAATTTGCGTTTCCGAGAGAGTCAAGCTATCGGAATAGTTAAGTGTTGAAGCCAACCGGCAAATGAAGTGGTTTCGTTACCGGATGATGTAAATGTTATTTTCGTCGTCCAGTGACCGGTAGATGTTTTTTTTTTTTTTTTTTTTAAAGTGTGTTTAAGCGACGTGATGAGAGTGTATTTTTGTATCTAGTGACCGGCAGATGGAAGTGTATAGTTAGGATGATGTGAAATGTTATTCGTGTCCAGTGACCGGTAGGTGTTTATTTTTTTTTTTCTAGTGTGTTTAAGCTACGGATGATGAGAGTGCATTTGTGCATATAGTGACCGGAGAGAAGTGTATTTAGGTTACGGATGTGTAAAATGTTATTTTCGTCGTCCAGTGACCTGTAGATGGAGAGTGTTTAATTATCGGAAGATGTAAGTTAGTTTGTGTCGTTAGTTAACGGGATGAGTGAGTAAATTCCTTGTCATAGTGCTCGAGTAACGTTTTAAACTAGTACGCGAGGAGCACATGATCACCGGTCGATGTGGCTTAAAGTTATGGACATCTGGCGATAGATGTCCGAGACGGAGCAATCGCTCTTTTGGACACGGGTAAGGTCCGAGATCACCGGTAGATGTTTTCACTAGCGGTGGTGAGAGTGCGGTGTAGGCCGTTGAGTCGGTGATGTGAGTTTTCTTTCCCATCGGTAGATGAGTTCAAGAGGCATCTTTTAAAGAAAAAATAATATAATAATAACATGAATATGAACAAAGGGTTTGGGGTGAAAGTAAGGACCAAGATGATTTAGAGGTTAAATTATGAATTAGGGGCGACTCAATTGGGGTGTTACAATTATGGTCTCAAAGCAAAATCGTGTTCTAAAATCGATTATGTAGACTGCCTCCCAGAACAGATTGCCATCTGAGTACACTTCAGCAATGTAAGGATTTATGATTTCAGTAATTCCGTAAGTTAGATGTACTATAACTATTTTGTAGGAATCCTAAAAGGTTAGAGGAGCCGAGAGAGACAATGGAGCAAATGACATTTTCTCAGTTAACAGAGTGGTCATGCGCCAATCTCGCCAGAGCGCACAGCTGATGACTGTTAGAGAGAACAGGCAACTCCAGTACTAATGCACCTCATGATCATGGGGGTGAGAGTTTCCACGGCTTCGACCCCGGATTTAATGGCATGTGTCAGACATACTTCTGCGAGGAATGGGTTCGACAGATGGGAGGACATGTTTAAGTACGCAAAGGGACGAAGGGATAATGGTCACATATGCTGTCGTCATTTGGCATTGAGGCAAGGCTTGGGGGGGATTCAATCCAGAACACGCGAATGCAGGGCTCTGACATGAGCAATGTTTAAGACTTGACCCTCTTTGACACGTACTTCAAATAGGGACTTTCGTCCCACAAGAAGAGGAGTTCTGAATCTTCGAGCAAGGCTCTGTGACGGAGTACATGCAAATGTTGATGCTTTATCATGGTTTGCTCCCCGATGTTAGGATGAGGAGGACAGGACTTACCAATTTGTTCAAGGACTGAAGCCGAGTCTGTACATGAAAGTAAAGATCTGGAATACACAATGTACCTTATGGTGAAGGACCGGCTAAGGCATTGGAGCTGGAAGAGGCTGAACTGACAGCATATGCACAGCGTGCACAGCCAAGGACATTCACGAAGGAAACTGCCGCCCCACGTCAGAAAAAGGATGCAGCCGCAAACCGAACAGGGGACGACACAACAACAGCAGCAAGTGACAAAGAGACACTTCAATCCAAATGAAGACAGGGAAAGGGAAAACGACCATTGGCCCCCTATGCCAAATGCAGGACCATCATGGCGAATGCCAAGTTGATTCTGGACGATGCTGCAGGGTGATAAAGTGGCATATAGTCAGAGACTTGCCCATGCACCTGCCAAACCGAGCAAGAGTAATGCCCCGAGTCTTGCTATGATGGAAGCTGAGATACCCTGCAGCATACGGTCATAACAGGTTACAATTATGACTGTGGTATTTTCTGCTTATACACTATAGGGACAACGGAGCCACACATCATTTATCGCACCCATTTGAGGTAAGCATAGGTAGAATACTTGTACCAGCTGATAGGCGCATATAGTGTGATGTTACCATCAGGAAAGTCCTGTATTATGAGCAGATATTGAAGGCGTATGGTGTCTTAGGAGATTAAGAAGTTATATGTAGAACTGATTGTAGGTGGACATGAAGGGATATGAACGTTATATTAGGAATGGATTGTTATCCAGACATGATTACACGATAAGTTGTAGTCTG
This sequence comes from Begonia masoniana, assembly GCA_022432975.1. Classification (NCBI taxonomy): domain Eukaryota; kingdom Viridiplantae; phylum Streptophyta; class Magnoliopsida; order Cucurbitales; family Begoniaceae; genus Begonia; species Begonia masoniana. The sequence goes on along the minus strand of CM039505.1, from coordinate 43,317,239 downwards.
GATTAGTTAAGTTTCGGACCCCCTAATGGAGATCGGTATACCTTTCCAAGCATACCAAAAATAAGTAAGTACCTGCTTATTCCTCAATGAGACTCAACGGATTGAATGATGGTTGGAAAGTTAAACCTCGCTAGTGTAATGGAGTCTCGGGTGAGGAATAAGTAGAATACAAGATATCTATAGTCCGAGATTCCGAAGCATTTTGGATGATTTGAAGGATTACACTGATTAGAGAAATAGAGTTTGTAATTGACATATCCGAGGCATTAACCCGTATAAGAATCTTATCACATGGCATGTTGAACAAAGGAGTTAATAAGTCCAACTACCAGGAATTAGTAGGAAAAGGGATTCATAGCTATAGTAGTCTCCATGGGGTGCCCTGTGGTATTAGTTAAGAAGAAAGATGGTCCCTTAAGGGTGCATAGATTACGAGAACTGAACAAGTTGGACAATTAAGAATAAATACCCCTTCCACCGAATTGCGACTGTTTGACCAAGTGCAATGAGCTAAGGGGTTTTCAAAGATGAATTGCGTTTGGTATACCAAATGAGGTTAAAAGGACGATGTACCTAAGAAGCTGTTAGGACGTTATGGACATTATGAATTCTTGTTGATGTTCGTTGGGGATTAACCCAATGCAACCGCCGATTTTATGGATTTGCAGAACAGAGTGTTTGTGAATATTGGATAAGTTTGTGATTGTATCATAGATGATATTCTATATACTCACGGACTGAAGCTGACCATGCTGAACACTTAAGAATAGCTTGGCACACCTTGAGGAGCAATAACTTATGCACTTAGCAAAGGTGATTCTGGTTGGATAAGGGTAAACTTTTCTAGGCATGTCATTTATGCTTGAAGGTATATCAGAGAATCAACCAAGATTCAGGTGTTAAGGACTGGACACAGCGAGGGAAAGGCTAGTGAGTCCGTAGGTTTCTTGGTTTGGCAGCGATTAGGAAGTTTATTAAGGAATTTCTATGATAGCTAAGCCCTAAATAGTTTGAAAAGAAGGACACCATACCTATGGAGCCGAAGCTTGTGAAGATGGCTATCAAGACACTAAACGGAAGTTGACGATAGCCCCGCTTTTGACTTCCCAATAAGGAGAAAGTTTAGTGTTTATTGTGATGCATCCCAAAGTTGGCTTTTTCGGGTGTGTCTTGATGCAAGACGCCAAGTTTGGAGCTTAGCTTCAGGTAGTTAAAGAATTATGACAAGAAAATCACCCACTCACGATTGGAATTATTCGCAGTTGTTTTTGATTAAAGATGGAGACATTATCTGTATGGACAACAGGTAAGAGATTTTCGACCAGAAAAGCCTGAAGTACTCTTACTCAAAGGAATTAACATGAGACCAGACGTTGGTTAGAATTTGAAAGGACTATGGACTTCGAAATTAAGTATCACCCAGCAGGCTCTATGCTGTGGCCGATGCTTAAAAGAATGTCAACGACATGCAACCGCGATATCAACCATGTCTATACCTTTGAGAAGGAAGTCAGAGGTTCGAATTGGAAATAATTCCCGAAAACTGTCAGCTTAAGGCTATTTATCTATCGACCAACTATTTTGGACAGGATCAAAGAGGCACAAAAAATGGATTCGAAGGAGAATAGTAGCATGAGAGTAAGTAAAGGACGGCCTCCTCGAGTTCAGTCTCTCTTATGTGGTATTTTGAAATTAAGAAACGATGGTACATTCGAATGGTTAAGAGTTGGGAGGTGATCTTGCGAAGCCCATTTCTTCTCCTTTCTGTGCACCTGGTAGCACAAGAGTATGGGATTTAAGGGTTGCATTATTGGTGGCCAAATATGAATGAGGGATGTTGCCAAATATGTGGAGTATGTTTGGTATGCCAACAGGTTAAGGCAGCGCATCAACGACAGGGGTATCTTCAAACCCTACAATCCCTGAGGCGAAGTGGGAAAAATTACCATGGATTTTGTTGTAGTTTGCAAAGGACAAACTAAAGGACATGATAGATTTGGGCGGGTTGATAGAATGACAAAATCGGCACACTTTACCTTAGATGGACTTTCACAATGGACCAACTTGCTGAGCTGTATGGCCAAGAAAATTCATCCGATGCATGGATGCCGTTTATATTATGTATCGATGTGTATCCTCGATTCACCTCAAGCTTCTGGCAAAGTTTGCAAGGCCTGGATTAGGAACAAAGATGTCTGTCCGCACTACTTTCCACCCTTAAACAGATGTCAATCTGAGACGACGATCAGATACTTGTGGATATGTGGAGGGAATGTGTGCTTGAATTCAGACATCTTGGAGTCGATACTGCAACTGGTTGAATTCTCCTACAACAAATGTTCCGAGTCCACCTAATGGTATGGCACCTTATGAAGCACTCTCTGGCAGAAAGTGAAGGTCAACTTGTATCTGGGATGAGGTCGGTGACGCAAAAACTCCTAGGTCCCGAGATTTTGCAAACAGATGTCAGGACAAGTTGCACTATTAGATAAAAGAATGATTAACAGCACAGAGCCGACAGAAGAGTTATGCAGACAAAGGAGAAGAGCACCTTGAGTTTTCTTTGGTGATGAAGTCTCTGAGGATTAACCATTTAAGGAGTCTAAGATTTGGTAAGAAGGGAAAAGCTAAACCCACGAGTATTGGACCATTCCCAGTCGTAGAAAGGATTGGCAGTACGGCTTATAGATTGCAATTGCCTCCATCATTGGAAAACACAAAAAAAAAAAAGGTCCATTAATGTTTTCCATGTGTCAATATTAAGAAACTGATACGGGGACCCTACACAGTGTTAACCGTGGATATGAGATTAGCCGACCCTAATGTACGAGAGAAGCAGTGGCGAATTTAGAATATGCCGTGAAAACTCGAGAAATAAGGAAATCCTATGTGAAAGTTTTATGAGATTAATGTATGAGGAACAACATGGAAAGACAGCAGACATGATGGACAAATATCCAGAACTCGTCGCGTGATCAATTTTCGGGGGACGAAAATTTTTGACGGATGGGGTGGTGAACACCGACAACTTCAACCAGGTGACTTCCTAACTGAATTAACGGGCAGGATTATCAAAGCTTAACGATTTAGAATTTTATGCCAAGCTTAATTAATTACATGGTATTTAAACCTAGTTGAGTGGCAAAAATTGTCATAATGGAGGATTGAGACCAGTATTTAAAACAATGGGAAAGGATTCAAAACTCCAATTAACCTCATGTAGAGTCATTACTCTCGGCGACTTCTTCCTGAGCTCTAGCTCCCTAAACTAGAACCCCTCCTTCGGCGATCGATTTCCTTGCTTACCTCTCGGCTACTTTGTGCCGAGGTACGAGTTTGGCAAGTAGTTATCTGTAGTGGGTAAGCTCTGTTTTCAGATAATGTTGAAGTTGGATTCTGAATGGGCCGAGTAATAATAGGACAGTTTACCCGAGATTATGAATGCCATTCGAATCGATTATGGACACTTAAAATAACCAATCCTGAGTAATCGAAGTTGAATCTAGCTGTTATGCTTTTACATTTCAGGACTGGCACAGAGAAATTATAGACTAAGAGGATTCAGGAATGATTTAAGCTATTAGACTCTAGGGTGACTAGTTGATTAGGAATAGATTTGTTGTAACCATACGGCAATGGGTAAATGTTTAGGTGAAGAGTCTGAAGAAATGGAGCTTATAAGTTGCTAAGGAAACCAAGTAAGTGAATGTGTAGGTTCCCGGCCATAGGGCACTACATCACAAGTGCTTAGGTAGAAAACTGATACGATAATTAGGAGGATTAAGCTACTGCCCGGTACTTATGTTGATGTTTTGATAATGATATGATTTCACGACGGATGAATGCACTATTCTGTAGCTCGATAATTAAGAGTTCGCAGGTTAATGCAGTGAATGCTTTTATGCATGAAATGTTTTTAAGAGCAGTTTCCGCATGAACAAGAGAACGAGTGTAAAACTTATGCAACGTGATTAAGTGAGGGTTGGGGGAAGTTTGACGTAACGTCACTGTCAAAGAAAGGACATGATTACGACCCGCAAGGGACTATGTACACTCTCACGTCAACCCCTTACCGGCAAAAATCCCTCTCGTAATCACACAACATGAACGAGGAAGATGATTAAGAATATGAATGATGAATACATGATGGCAGGAATGATGATTAGAACGATTTGAATACGAATGATGAATAAGAATGGAGATTTTGTGTAACGAATAAGAACAAGAAAAGATGCATGAGCTTTGTTTCTCATAATGAGCATTATGCATACTTGTTAGATTGCATTCCGTACTAAGCATTAGCTTAAGTTTAAACTTATGAGTAGGTGAAGATTTCGCAGGTGAGTGTTCCAAATTATGTTGATGATTTCTAAGGCCGTTGCAAGATGTGCTCAGGGTGGAAGTCTGTGGCGGAAGGCGAGTATGACCCGAGTTAAGCTCATATTTTTTTTTTGTTTTTTTTTTTTTTTTTTTTTTTTTTTTTTTTTTTTTTTTTTTTTTTTTTTTTTTTTTTTTTTTTTTTTTTTTTTTTTTTTTTTTGATGTGTCAGTAAGATTAATGAGAAACTGACGTTCAAGTAAAATGAGATTTTCCTTTGAATATGGAATTTATGATGTCTGGTTTAATTACTGAGTTTGTGAATGTATAAGGGGATAGAAAGTGCATCCTCAATAAGTCTTCCGCATAAGAATGCTGATGAGTTTCTGTCTTTTATCTATAAGAGTGATGAGCATCGAATTGGAGTTTTGAATTTGCGTTCCCCGATAGATGTCAATCTATCGGAATTGTTAAGTGTTGCATCCACCGGTAGATGACGTGTATTTGGGTACCGAATGATGTAAATGTTATTTCGTCGTCCAGGACCGGTAGATGTAGTGTGTTTTAATCACGGAGAGAGAAGTGCTATTTTGTCATCTATGAAGGCGATAAAGTTACTAGGTTACCGGATGATGTAAATGTTATTTCGTCGTCCAGTGACCGGTAGGGGTAGGGCGTTAAGCTATCGAGGATGAGAGTGTCTCTTGTTTAGTGACGGAGCTGAAGTGTATTAGGTTACCGGATGATGTAAATGTTATTGCGTCGGCCAGGGAACGGTAGAGTAAGTATAGTTGTTTGTCGTCTAGTTACCGGATGGATGTGAGTAATTCCTTGTAATTTAGTGCTCGAGTAACGTTTTAACTCGTCACGCAAGGCGACATGATCACCGGTCGAGTAGTAAAGTTATGGACATCGGGCGAAGATGTTCGAGACCGAGCGAAGTCTTTGGACACGTGTAAGGGCGGGGTTCGTGAGCACGGTAGAGTTTTCACTAGATGGGGTGAGATGTGTCGCGTGACTGTCGGTTGATGTGCTTTTTTCCATCGGTAGATGCAGTTCAAGAGATATCTTTTAAAAAAAAAAAAAATAATAATAACAAATAATGAACAAAGTGTAGAAAGTAAGACCAAGATGATTTAGAGTTAAATTATGAATTAGGTGGCGACCCAATTGGGGCGTAATAGGTTAGAGCTATTAACATCTATTTTATAATGCCAATAATTTTTTCTTTGTGATCCTGCCAAAAAGGACGTTTTCCTTCTCTTGTGATATAGGCAAAACTGCTTAAGTCTCCCGATATGCCTTGAGCATCTCTCGCAAGGTGGCATTGATTTTGCCCAGGAGAGCTATCAACCTACAAAATAGAATCAAGTGGTCTTTTATGTACCAAAACTTTTGGGTCGTAGTGGTAGTTGGGTTCCCTTAGGAACACATTGAATCCCTGCCCGAATATTTCCTACTTTAAGTGGAATTCATAAGATGTTATGTCCTACTTCAAAATTACAGGCATGACAAGTTAGATGATCTAATAAAGAATTCTATAAAAATTCTTTTATTAGATTTTTCCCATCCTAACACTGCCTTGTCAAAGGTTTACTCTTTGACTTTCTAGAGCTATTGCAAGTTTTTATCCCCATTAGTGATTTCAAAATTCGTCATCAAACTATCATTCTTAGACATAAGACACTAGTTTAAATTTCATGTAACTAATCGCTTTAGCATGATTTCATTAAGTTAGCATTTTCTTTTATACAACTGTTGTATTTAGACTTAAAAAATGCCATATTGTTGAACTAAATCATTGAAGGCATCAATTAGATGACATCATCGTTATCACTATCACTAGAAAAATCAATCAACTCGTTCTCCTTGGCCACTTCATATCTTTGGAAAGAAGTGCCGCTCTCGCATCATCACGTATTATTCAGCCCTATTTTTAAACCTTTGGGGCTTTTTGGCTTGAGGGAATTCAGACGTGATGTGTCCCAGCTTTCGCATCGAAACACGTGATATCCTTTTATTTTATGGTTATTCCCAGGGAGAACCTATTCCCTTGAATCTTTTCTTTGGAAAAAGTGTGTTGAAACTTTCTGTGTGAATGCAACTCCTCGTCATCTCTCGCGTCGGATTCTGGTTTTTGCTGACGAGGATTTGAGTGCAAGTCCTTCTTTAGTGATCTCCTTGTCTTTAAAGATCATCCTTCTCATGGCTTTTCATGGTGATTCTGTGTCATGAGAGAAGCCAACGAGTCTTAGCTTGAGGACTTGAGAGTCCGGCTTCGTGTATGGCGTCACCTGAGTCCATGCTCTTGGTAGACATCTAAGATTTTTCTTACCAATTCTCACTTTGGCAGAAGTTCTACCAAAGCATTTCAACCAGTAGGATATTAGTAAAATGTGTAAACATAGAGTTAATGGTGTCATCCTTTTCCATAAGAGAACAATTCATCTCATAGCTAACATACTCTTTTACTCCTTTAACTTGATTAGTCCTTCATGAGTTATCTAAGCAATTCCATATTCATATGTACTATCAAAACCTTGTACTCCTATTAAATTTATCTATATTTAGAGCACAGGATAAAGGGTGGATTTGCCGTAGCATTCAAGCTCAACTGTATTTTTATCATAACTTAGTTATGTGATGCTTTGGGAATACTAACAGCATTTTCAATTTTGACAGCTATGAAGGGGACATTCACTGATATTCCATAATTCATAGTCCATGCTGAATAAAAATTTTCATCTAGGCTTCCAATATATATAGTCTACCATAAAAAAAAGGTGGCCCTAGAATGGATTGTCCTATACGTGTGAAGTGTGGTATGATGCCATTGTCATGTACACAATATTTTTCTAATCACAAATATGACACTATTCAACCTACGCTATGCTACCAATTGTAGGACGTGATTTTTCTAAGGGGGGGAGGGGATGAATTAGAAATTTTTAAACTAATCGTTTTTAACAAGGCAAATTAGTTTATATTATTTTTCTCTTGTAAGCAAGTACTAACAAAACATAAAAGTAAGCTAAGAGAGAGAATTGACCACCGATATTTTTACGTGGTTCGGCCAACCTGCCTACGTCCCTGCTTCAAGATTCCCTTTGAAGAATACTTTCCTTCTCCTCAACGGAAATTCTTGATCGAACCTTCAAGGGCATCGATCGACTGCCTTAACAATTGGGATTGTGAACTTCACGGGTGTCATACACGCCTTCAGGTTTTACAATTTTGAATAGTAGAGCACAAAAACTACACTCTCTCAAAAGCAAAAACTCAAGTTTCGATGTGGAGGAGGTGTTAACAAGAGCTGTGTAGGTGAGCTCGTTGTGAGTTGAGAGAAACAGTGATCCTATAGACAGTCTATGATTCAATAGAAAGTCGATCAAATAAAGATTCAGCCTACAGACTAACATCATTACTCAAGAAGACTTCTGCGCGAGTAATATCAACTCCAGACTCACAGCTAGATTTCTAACATACGGACTCTCACAACGATCATGGTCGATGGAATCTTTATTGGTCGACTAGTTATTCATTCGGGAAAACTTCTGATCAGATAGTTATCCATTGGAATGTAGCGCATAACTGTACCCTTATTTTCCTGTATTTTTTTTTAGCCTTATAAATTTGTAATGTTTGAGCGGAATTAAAGTGTAAACTAAACTGTTTGAAAACTATTTGGAACCATTTAAATAAAACATCAAAAAAAACTTATAAGCAATTAATAAAAAATAAACCTATAACAAATTGAAACAGGGGAAAAGACAAAAAAGGGGAGATGGGACAATTGTCTGAAATGCAAAGGGGCGATCGACGCCAAGACAGAAAAATGGAGGGGCGATCAAGTGCCCCTCACACTGGCGATTGATCGACCATGCGTCAATCGACAGGCGATCGATCGACCCTTTTCCAGAGAGTGGCGACCATCGTGCCGATCGTCTCTAGTTTAGGCGATCGATCGGCAATTACTGGAATCGAAATTCTAGAGTTGCCTCCCTCTGTTCTTTCTTCTTACTTCCTGCACATTTCACTCCACATCCATGTTTACTTCTACAACATTACATAATCGCTCATAATTCCATCCATTTCCCACTTTGGCAATAACCCAAAATGAACGACTCAAAACACGTTTAAAAACATAACCCGATTTCGTAAATAAACCGTGTGGATCAGTTTAAAAATCGAACATATCCCTATAAGTAGATTACCAAGCAGTTACAAAATACGTTTCCAAAACATTTAAAAACTCAAAACATAAACCTATCCACTATCCAGAACCAAACATCGTAAAATATTTCTAACTATACAATAATCCACCATAACCCATTACACCCAAAAACCCTCAAAATACCTACTTGTTACCCCCACGGGTCAAGATACGCGTCGACTGCCCATGCAAACTACCGCAGCAATTCTTCTTCAAACCACTCCTGTAACATCGGGTGGAGGAACGTCGTCCTCACCTGTTTCGAAATCACCTACACCATATAGACAGTCTATGAGCTAAAGGCTCAGTAAGTTCATAAATGTAAATGCCTGCTGTGCAAATGAGTTTCGAAATCATGCAACATTTTCTTATCATTACGTCGCAGACAGAATATCACCGAGGTCTCAAGCCTATTAGATGGAGAGGACACATCCTGCGATTGGACAATCCTCTTCACCTAACGGGGGGGCGGGGGGGGGGGGGGGGTGGGGGGTACACGCTTACATCCGTGTACCGCCGTGCCTGAGCCCCAACTCGCGTGACCAGATAACAAATTACGTAGATTCATTTTCGTTCATTCATTTCATTTCTTAAAACACGTGCGGAAATCCGTTTTCATGCTATTTTTAAAGACGTGATGCATGAACAGTTAAATGCTTAAAGTAAACATCATCGTGCATACCTTCAAGACAATAAAAAGTAGAATCTATCAAAGTAAATAACCATAACTACCCAACCAAAACATTTAAAAAACTAGACTCCAATGATCCTCGACGTGACCTTGACGTACGGTGTAGGCCAATCGGCCAGAGTAAGTCACGAGAACTTATCTCGTGCGCATTAAACTTCTAACTCCGTCCACGAGCGTTGTTCACCTAGGCAAATTCACACATTATCGTTAAAACGCGTTTAAACTTTAAACGTCCAAATTAACGAAATCCTTAACTAAGGAATTTCCTAAAATTCTAACTTAACTAATCGAGGCATTTTAACCACAAATTTACGTTAGATACCTTGAAACCACCATTAACGAGTTTTTCCAAAAACCCAAAATTTCTCAAACCCTAACCTTTCTCACCAATAAATTATCTTCGTCCAATAATGTTCAATACGTCCATTACATCCACAACTACGGTAAACCTATCTATTTCAAACCCCTAAATCACGTTTTTAACGAAACCCTAATCGTTAAACGACTCAAAAACTACAAATAAGCTTTCCAAAACCGTAGAACCTTACCTACGAATGTCGTTGGAGGAGAAAATACGAAGAAAACGAGACGATTGGAGGACGAATCTTCGTCGAAATGGGAGTCACCGTAAGAGAATCACTGGAGAACGCAGGGGAGAGAAAAGAAAAAATCGTGAAATGCTGGAGAAAGAAGAGAAAATGTGGTTTTTAATAATTTTGACTTTGCAAATTACCATTTTGCCCTTCCTTTTGATTGTCTATTTGTTCGTCCTTCGTTTCGTTAATTAGCTAACAATTCATTTCTCCAAAAACTCCTTATTTTGCCAATAACTCCAACTTATTATCAGGGTTCCATTTAAACTACGTCCGTTTGCAATTCGGACTTCCGTTTACTATTTTTACCAAAGTATCTTTATATTACGATAAACGTAATTCTCGTAAAATTAGAGTTAAACTCTTAAAATTCCCGAAATTTTCTAAAATCCTTATAATTTATTAGGATCGCAATAACGTTTTCTTTTCACGAAACCGACCTAATTGACATAATTATAAAATGCTATTACATTATTAATTTATAAATCCCGTAAGAACCGGGTGTTACATTCCATCCACCTTATTTAAAATTTTGTCCTCAAAATTTGATCATACAAAATACTCATGATACTTAGCCATCATATCCTGCTATCGCTCCCAAGTAGCTTCTTCCACCTCGTGGATCCGCCATAAGACTTTGACTAGCGGGATTTCTTTGTTGCGCAACACCTTGATGAAAGACTCTAAGATGCGTGCAGGCTTCTCCACATAAGTCAAGGTAGGCTGTACTTCGATCTCTCTTGCCTCCACGATATGTGATGGATCGCGCAAACACTTTCGAAGCATAGACACGTGAAATACGTCGTGGATGCCTTCCATGGAAGTCGGAAGCTGTAGTTGATACGCTATCTTTCCGATCTTCTTTAAAATAGGAAAGGGCCCCACATATCGAGGGTGTAGCTTGCCCTTCCTTCCAAACCGCATAACGCCTTTAAATGGAGAAACCTTCAAGTAAACCTCATCACCCTCTTCAAATTCCAGTTCTCTCCGTCTCGTGTCAGCATAGCTCTTTTGTCGACTTTGAGATATCACGATACGCTGTCTGATAACGGCAATCTTCTCTGCAGTTTGCTGTAGAATCTCGGGGACCAACAATACTGGCTTCACCAACCTAGTCCCAATATAGTGGAGATCTACTGTGACGACCCTAATACTATACCTGATTTTTCCATATTATTAAAAACTGTTTAAACCGGAATCAGAATCAGAATTAAAAACGTTGAAGTCTATATTCTTAAAACCGTTTAAAACTAAACGTATTTCAAATTAATAAAACATTTAACAATTAAAACAAATAAATAAAACTTTAATTAAAACAATTAATTGGCCGAGGGACAAAAGGGGAAATTCCCCTTGAAAATTGCATGGGCGATCGATCGCCCATATCAGGCGATCGATCGCCTGCCTTAAAATAGGAGGGGCGATCGATGGAGCCGATCGATGGCAATCGATCGGCTCCCCCTCTGGAATTTCTTCCAGAAGGCGCGCCTGTAACGACCCCAGTAGGGCCGAGACATAATTCAGACTTTCTTTCTCATTTAATTCTTACTTTCTGCAAAAAAAAAAAAACTTAGAACCTAAAACTTGACTCGCGGACAACATATCATCTGATAAAACTAAACCATTCAAACATCATTTGACAAAAGCGATACACTACATCTCTCGTGACTCATTAAACATCACTTGACATAAGCGATACACTACATCGCCCGATCGCTAGATGACAAAACAATACTTACATCATCCGGTATTTGAAATACACTACATCGCCCGATCGCTAAATGACAAACAATACTTACATCATCCTGTATTTGAAATACACTACATCGCCCGATCGCTAGACGACAAACAATACTTACATCATCCGGTATTTGAAATACACTACATCTCCCGATCGCTAGACGACAAACAATACTTACATCATCCGGTATTCGAAATACACTACATCGCCCGAACGCTAGATGACAAACAATACTTACATCATCCGGTAAGAGACATCATCCGGTAATCGACAAACGTTCACCATCTACCGGTGACGTCTGCCGGATGATTCATTCATCCAGCTTCTATCATTCAACTCACACCAGTGACGTCAGCCGGATGATGCATTCATCCGACTTCTATCACATGGCAGTAAAACCCGAAAACCTTCAAGCAACTCATACCGACAGAAAGATAACCTGACTTTCACAGATCTCATACTTCGTAGACATAAACGTAGGCAGACATAAATCATGGACTCATCTTGAATACATGTAGCGGAAGACTTAGTTAAAACAACTCGTTCTATATCCTTATAAACATTCTCAGACTCAGTAATTAAACCAGACAATTTCAAAAGCTCGATGTCTTAAAATAATCTCATCCTACTTAGACTTCCATATTCATAATCATCACTAAAATTATAAGGGCATTAACCAGGGGGGTCTTGTTAGCCATCCAACCACAGAATTTCTCCCTGAACACCTACCAGCAACCAAACTTAGACATCTTCATTAACTTTGGAATCCTCACCTGATACTTCGTCACCTTCATCATAAGGTCCAACTATAAGCCTAACGCTTAGTAAGGAATGCAATGCTAACATGTATACGTGAATGGATTGTTACAAGAAAATCATGATCATGTTCGTTTCATGCTCTTTTCCTGTTTTTATTCGTCTTCTTGTTCATCACTTTCATCATATGGATTAAGGGAGAATTTGTGCAGTAAAGGGAGGATGACAGTGCAAGTGTACATAGTCCCTTTCGGGCCGTATTCATGGTCCTTCTCTTTGGACAGTGACATACGCCAAACCGCCCCCAACCCTCACTTAATCCGGTTGCATGAGTTTCATATTCATTGTCATATCTTGTTCATGGGAAAAACATGCTCATAAAACATTTTCATATGCTTGAGAAATAAATCATGATGCATGACATGGATGCTCTTAAATCATCATACTATAGAAAGTATCATACCAGAACAGTCGACTTCATAGACTCTACCAGAACGTCACATAACAAAACTCTCAACATCCATAAATCATACAAGTATGAGAAATCTTACTAACACAGAACAAACATCAGACAACTGAAACTAACTTAATATCCTTGTGATGTAGGGCCCTATTGGCCGGAAGTCTTAATACATTCACTTACCTGGTTTCCTTAACAATACTCGAGCACTTCACTTCGGACTTCTTTACCTAAACATTTCACATTACAGTATTAAATAAAAATCCTAAAAGTTCTAACCAAAAGTCAACCTAGAAATAATCAGTTTCAACCTAATAACTAGTCACAGATTACGAATGCCACTAATATTTCACTGCCAAGAAGAATCCGAAGCTACGGGTCTTAGCAGGGAAAGTAGAGTTCTAAATAAGCCAATCAGTGACTACATTACAGAGTCATACCTAGGGTGTGGATTGTCAGGGCGGAGACTGAAATCGGTCACCAAAGGGAGCTGTAGTTGGCCGAGGGAGAGAGGCTCTGGGGAAGAGAGAAATCGCGAGAGTGAATGCGTCGGCTACAGAGGTTTAATGGGGTTTAAGGTTTCCATTTCCTATTTATACTTGATCCTCCATCCTTAATTACAACCCTGCCTCCCACCTAGTTTCACTCAACTTGTAATAATATGTCTTGACTTTAAATTTAAAATCATAAGGTTAATAAAAGGGTGATAATCAAAATGGTTAAGAAAATCACCTGGCCGAAATTGTCGGGTGTTACAGCGCCTTCTCTTTTCCTGTCTCTATTTTTCTTTTTCCCTGCATACCTACCTAAACACTTAGCCATTTTCTTCATCATCCCTCCCCTTACATTTCATAAACATCTTTAATATAACAACTCTTTCCTCCCCTACATACAGGTCAACATTTACTAGTTCCACGTTTACCGACTCGAGAAATAAATAATGCAAATAAGTTTTCACAAAACGAACCGCGTGGATCCGGTTAAACTATACGATTCCTCCTGATTTAAATCGCTAACATTTCCAATAAAAACTTCACAAAGCAGTTATAAAACGGGTTTCCAAAATGTTTAAAATCACAAAACATAACCTATCAACTATCCAGAACCAAACAACCTAAATGGTTCTATACATCTATCAGCCGACAATTCTCAAAACCCTACAAACAGTACAGACATCCCACGAGTCAGGTTCACGCAGCGACTGCGCCAGGCCACCTACGAAAGTCATCCTCCATCACCGTTTGTACAACAAAGAATCATCCGCAGGTGGAGGGATGCTGGTCCAACTATGTCGAAGTCACCTACACCATACAGACACCATGAGAAAAAATCTCAGCAAGCTCTCGTAAATGTAAGATGCATGCTGTGAATATGGTTCATAAATCATGCAGTATTTTTTTATGTTTACTTCTGTGGTGTCACCGAGATCTCATCCCCATAACCGGAAGAGCACATCCAGCGACGGACTACTCTTCCAGATAGAGGAAGGGGGGGTGCAAACTTACAACACGTACAACTGGTTGAGCACATCTCGCATGACCTATAACTGTATGAGTACATATTAGATGCGGTATTGTGACAGACCCTTAGTGCCTACATAATAATCAATAGCCTCTCTAGGCCGCATCCGCCAGTTTCTTTAAACATGGGGCATAAATTATTTTCTAGCATAATTTAAAACGTGCTGCCTGAAACAGTTAGTACTTAAAGTAAACCAAAAACATACATACATCAAGGACAATAAAAGCTAATTAAAGCATATTATCTAACGACCAACCAAAAAACATGAACTAAAAGCGTCAGCAAAATTCCTCAAGAAACCCGACGTACGGTGTAGGCAATCGTCAGAGAAGATCACGAAGAACTTACCTCGTGCGCGTTGAACTTCAAGCGTGTTACCTAAGCAATTTCACCAAATTGTCGTTAAAACGAGCTTTAAACAATTAAATACTCGACTAGCAAAATTCCGTAACTAGGGAAAGTCCTAAAATCGAAATTAAAACTAATCGAAGCATTTAAACACAAATTAATGCTCGATAGGTCAAAACCACAATTAACGAGTTTCCTAAAACCCAAAAATCACAATTTACTTTTCCAAAATCGATTTAACTTCGGCAAGAAAGTTCAATACATCCTTTATATACCTTAAACCGGCAAAAATTAAATTTCGAACCTAAAATCGCATTTTTAACCAAAACCTTATCGTAGAACATAAACTTATAACTTTCTAAAAACCGAAAACTAACGCTCTAAGACTATAGATTCATACCTAGAGGTCGATTGGGGAGAATTGAAGAAAGGAGGGACGAACGGATGGAAGAACGAAGGTCAAAATGTCGAAGAAAAACGTCGATGGCAGAGAGGAGCTCTTGGTTTTTTCAAGCGATGAGAGAGAAATGAATGAAGAAGAAAAGGATTTAGGTTAAATGTATAAATTTGGTGGCAAATACTGTTGTGCCTTCTTGATGTTCTATTGTTTCCGTCCTTTGTTTCATTAATTAATAGTATTTGGCTTTCTCCAAATTTCCGTATTGCAATAATAAGGCCAGCTTAATTATTTGGAATTATTAAAAAATTACGTTCAAAACGGATCTCGGTTACTATTTCCCTAAATATCATTTACATTTAGAGAAACGTAAGTACTCGGAATAAGGTTACTACTCTGAAAATTCTCATCCCCCCACCCCCCTTAATTTCTTTAAAATGCAGATTAATCGTTAGGATTCTATTAATTCTTCTTTTCGCAAAACCACTTGAGGACTATTTACAAAAATACCATTTTATATTAAATTAAGGAATAACCCGTAAAGACGGGTATACATCTGAAACTTTCGCCCATACAAAGCTTCTAGTAGCCCATACCAATGGTAGCTTGGAAGCTGTTGTTGTAATAGAACTCGATCAGGGCAAATACTGCTCCACGATCCTGGAAACTCCAACACACAAGCCTATAAAGATACTCTAGAATCTGATCGTCCCTCTCGGTTGACCATCAGTTTGAGGATGAAAGCAGTGCTGAATTTAGTTGAGTACCCATAGCTTTGTGCAACTTTTCAGAACTTCGATGTAAACCCGGATCCGATCTTATGAGACAATCGAAACTGGTACACAGGGCAATCTAACAACCTCATGCACATAAAGATCCGCGAGCTGATCCATAGAAGATGCCATCTGCACAGATAAGAAAGTGAGCCCCTGTAAATCGGTACCAATCACCCAGATGCCATCATGACCCGTCGTCCTCGGGAGCACCACAAGAATCCATGGAGACGGCTCCCATTTCCACTCCGGGAATCGGTAGTGACGCAGTGTTCCGACAACCTCTGGTGTCTGACTTTATTCTGTTGACAAACTAAACAGGTTTCAAGTACGTGGCGACCTCTCGCTTCATGTTTGGCACCAAAAGTGTTGCTTTAAAGTCTTGTACTTTTAGTGCTTCCTGGTGCACAGGAGTATGATGAAGAAAACTTTTTGTGCATCAGCCAATATATCCTTCTTCAGTCCTCACGTTAGGCACGTACACCTAGCCTAAACTACAGAATACGTCATATGACAAGTTGAATTCAGACACGTCTCCAGAGTCATGATCAATCGAGCTCCTTCCAATCCTATCTTTCTGCTGAGCTTCCACGGTTCTTATCCCGAATAGTCGGCCTGAGAGAACAGTTTGTGAGCATACTGGACAACTCGCACAATCCACATCAAACTTCTCAATCTAGACCGCAACGTAATCGACATCGATGCAAGTGAAGGATGACTCGCAGTAAGGGCATTCGGCTCAAAGATCGAGACCTTGTTCGCCTTCCTGAAGGTAGTTAATGTCGAAATAATAATCTTGACGAACTCTAGCCAACTTCGCTGTCGCATATTAAGCTCCTTTGCGTAATAAAGACTTCAAGCTTTTGTGGTCAGAAAATATCTCGCTGCTGCCCATATAAATAATGTCTCACAATCTTTCAGTGCGGAAGCCATGCTGCCAATCAAGATAATGTGTGGGATAGTTCTGCTAATATGGCTGCAATGCCGAGAAGGCATACGCTATAACATCCCTTCTTGCATAAGCACGCATCCAAGCCCAACTCCGTGGCATCACAATATATGCTGAACCGGTCCCTTCAAAAGGAAATAGGTCACAATGGAAGCATGGTCAATCTATGCTTAACTATCATAAACTGTTGTCACAAGCAGCCGACCATATAAACTTCTCGTTCTTCGGAGGTCAAGCGTGAAAGAGGAACTGCAATCTTAAAAATCCCCTCGATGAAACTCCGGTATATCCAGCCAACCGAGAATCCAGTACCTCTGTACGATTATTGGTGGCTGTTGGGGTGGGCCAATCTCTGGACACTGAAAATCTTACTAGGATACACAGAAACCCTCTGTGAATGATGGCCAAGCAAACTGACATATCCAGCCAAACTTGCCTTTAGAGAACTTCAGATAAAATGGGGTCGTTGTAAAATTCGAGAACAAAGCCCCAAGTGGCTCTTCCAGTGATCCTCATGTGTCTTAGAATTAAATCAGAATATCGCAATGAAAACCACAACGAACTATTAGTAATCCTTGAAGACGCTGTAATAACAATCCATAAACGCTGCAGGGGATTAGTAGTCCAAAAGACAACAAGGAAACTCATAATGCTCGTAACCATTCGGAACGCGTTTTCTGAACATCTTCGTTCTGGACCTTCAACTGATAGTAACTCGAGCTAGTTAAATCCTGGCAAAACACTTAAGCACTTGCAGCTTGATCAAACAATCATCTATCCGGTTGTGGATAACTTAGTCTCAAGTAAGTTATCAGCTCCCTATAATCCACACACATTGAGGGTCCGTCTTTCTCTTGCAAAATAGAACGAGCGCCCCCCAGGGTGAAAAGCTGGAGTCGGAGAAACCCTTATCTAACAAATCTCAAGTTTGAGTTTTCAACTCTCTCAATCAGCAGGCGCCAATCTATAGGGATTCTTAGACACTGGCGCGGAGCTCGGATATACATCAATAATAAACTCTATCTCCCTGTCGGACGGTAATACGGGAAGATATCAAGGAGATCTCGAGAGATTCTCTGACTATAGAATGCACTCAGCTTGACTCCGCTGAGCAACTGAGTATCAAGTGATGTTGGCCAAATAAATAGAGCACCACCCTTAAAATGTTCGCTTGACCTTCATGGAATAAGAGATAGGCGACCCACTCACGGTCATCGACTGATAAGAAAACTCTGCTTTACCCGGGGGGCGAAAGGTCACAGACAATCCCGGATCGACAATCAGATGGTGGCGAAGTGCTGTGATAGCCAGTCACTTCTAGATAAGGATCGTAGATCTCTAGCAATAACATCAGGCGAAGCATAAGGGTACGTTCCCAACTGAGACAATATGCCCTGGACAACTTGACCTTGGACTGCATACGCTTCCGAAGTAGCACACAATATATGCGCATTCTGCTAACTTAGGTACAAGCTTAGTTAGACACGCAGCCGTGAGAAAAAAAAGAGTGCGTAGCCCCGTGGCTATCAAAGAAAATACCGCCACGCCATAATCAAAAAGTACTGTGATCACGGACGGCTGAGCATCATCCTAAATTCACCAGGCGCGATAAATGCACGATCCTAGGGAAGAACCTCCTCTGGTCTCTGCCTAACTGATCCGGCCGGCATTTGTGGCATATCATCGTACCAAACGCGACACTCACCACATCTATAACATTGTTAGTGGCCCCCGGCACTCTCCACTATGTTTCTTGACATTGAGCACCCAGGAAGCTGAGAAGCTCCTATACTTGCTTGGCCTTTCTCGATCGGTCCTCTCTCTAAAGGCCTATGACGCCTCTTGTTGTGGCTGGGGGTTGTTGTACTTTGGTTGCCAACTCGGTTCGGTGTAGGAGGGCGGCTCGCACGAAAAGAAGCCTCTAGCTGGCTCACGTGTTTGACATAGCTTGTTCGACGACTTGATTCTAAACGTGCTCGGCTACAATCTCATTGTAGGAACATTCCGCACCCCTGATATAGTAAGGACTCTTCGAATTTCTGGACCCAATCCCCTGTTCAATCTGGTACCTTGTCCTCATGGCCAACTAACCTGACGCGGCGTGAATCGGGACAAAGCCTCAAACCTCCCTCATATAATCGGCAATCTAACCAACTTGCCGTAAGTTGCATAAATTCCACCATTCTTGCCTCTCGTCCTGTCTGGCGAATACTTGTTCATTAGAATATCATTTGAAACGCTACCAACTCATAATCGTAACATCGCGGGTGCATTGATGAAATACCACCAGAATCGGGATCCAGTGCTAAGTGGTAACTCACCAACACAACTGTCCCGTCCTCAATGCTTGCGTAGGCCAGACATATCCTCCATGGTTCGAATCCACTCCTCGGCTAAGAGGGATACGTAGATTGTTCGTGAAAACCAGGAGGTTGGAGCTTATTGAATCTCTCCATACCACGAGTACAAGAAGTGTCGATGTCTCTCGAGCTCTAGTACCATCACGATCTTTATAGGTTACCCACGCTGGGACTGTCTTCATTTGGTTGGCCTGTCGCTCCATGGGTTGGGACGTTGGCCAATAAAACTCCTTAAGATTGTTTATCATATCGTCTCGGTTGTCTCGGTCATTTCCCGACGCACAATTATTTCTATAACTCCTATAAGGTTAAAAGCAAATAACTAAGAATCAAAAAATCAATAAACATTAAACATACTTTAGTCGAAAAGGCCGTCAGCAGTAGTGGCATGCGCAGTCGAGCAGTATACAGAACCATTTTTAACAACCGGGGGTCTGATACCATAAACTGTATGAACTAATACTGTACCCTTATTGCTCGTATTTTTTTATCCTTATAATGTAACGTTTGAAGTGGAATTAAAGGTAAACTAACGTTTGAAAAAACTATTGGAAACCATTTAACATACAACATCAAAAACACTTATAAAGAAATTAATCAACAATTAATCCTATAAAACAATTGAAACAGGGGAAAAGGACAAAACAGGGGTAGAAGGACAATTGTCCAAAAGCAAGGGGCGATTCGATCGCCAAGACAGAAAAATGGAGGGGCGACATCGCCTTTCACACTGGCGATCGAATCGCCCTGTGATCAATCGCCAGTGCGATCGATCGCACACTCTCTGAATTTTTCCGAGAGTGGCACCATCTGCCGACGATCACTCCTTGGCGAACGATCGGGGCACCTCCCTGGATCTGAAATTCCAGGGAGTTGCCTCCTCTTTCTTTCCTTCGTTCATTCCCTGCACATTTCACATCCATCCAGGTTACTTCTACAACATCAACATACTCACTCCTAATTCATCATTTCCCACTTGCCAATCACCAAAATGAACGACTCAAAACATGTTAAAAAACAAACCCGATTTCGTCAAAAACAAACAACCTGGATCAGTTAAAACATAGCACATATCCTAGAAAGTAGATTACCAAGCAGTTACAAAATACGTTTCAAAACGTTTAAAACTCAAAACCATAAACCAGCCACTATCCAGAACCAAAATGCCTAAAATGTTTTTTTTGTTTTCAACTATACAATAATCGCCATACCCTTACACCAAAAACCTCAAATACCTAATGTTACCCACGGGTCAGATATGCGTCGACTGCCAGGCACACCACCGCAGCGTTTTCTGCAAACCATCCTATACACGGGTGGAGGACGTCGTCCTCACCGGTTTCAAAATCACCTACACAATACAGATAGTTCTATGAGCTAAGATCTAGAAGTTTCGTAAATGTAAATGCATGCTGTGCAAATGAGTTTCGAAAATATGCAACATTTTTTATTTCATAAGTTGCAGACAGAATAGCAAAGAGGTCTCAGCCTATTAGAAGGGACAATCCTCTACCTAACGGGGGGGGGGGGGGGTACCGCTACATCCGTGTATAGCCGTGCCTGAGCCCACCTGCGTGGACCAGATAAAGATACGGGGGGCAGAGTCATTTCGTGTTGATTCATTTATTTTGTAAACACGTGCAGAAATCCCGTTCATGCTATTTTAAAAGACGGATGCATAAAACAATTAAAGCGTAAAGTAGACATACATAGTGCATAACCATCAAGACAAGAAAGTATAATCTATGCAAAGTAATACCTAACTAACCAACCAAAACATTTAAAAAAACTAGATCCAATTGATCCTCGACGCGACCTTGACGTACGGTGTAGGCCAATCGCCAGAGTAAGTCACGAGAACTACTTCATGCCGTTGACTTCTAGCTACGTCCACGAGCGTTGTTCACTAGGCAAATTCACACATACGTTAAAAACGGTTTAACGTTCAACGGGCAAATAACGGAAATCCTTAATAAGGAATTTACTAAAATTCTAACTTAACTAAGCGAGGCATTTTAACCACAAATACGTTCGATACCTTGAAACCACCATTAACGAGTTTTCCAAAAACCCAAAGTATTTCTCAAACCATAACCTTTTCACCAAATAACTAATCGTCCAATAACGTTCAATAGTCCAATACCATCCCAACTCGGAAACTATAATTAGGTAATACACGGCTGTACGGGTTTTGAATATGTTATTATATTGATAGTGTGATAAAAAATGGCAATTTTCGGGGTTAAATATGTTGCAAATCAGGTCCGTTCCACCTCCGGGGGAAAAGAAGCGGTCATTGCGCCTATAACGAGTAATTGGAATTTAAATTTTTAAGGAATTATGGGAATTTTCGGAGATTAACGCTATATTTCCGCGTAATTATCCTTATAGTCATATATAATGACGTTTTAGAACAATAACAAAATGAGGTCCAAATGGAAGAACGGGGACCAGTTTTGATAAAGCCCTGACGAAGATATGAGTTATTTGGCCAAAATATGGAAATGTTCGACGATCAGATCGTTGGACGATTAAAACGAAACGAAGGACGAAACAAATAGAAATTATGTAAGAAGGGCAAAAATGGTATTGCAAAATAAGTATATTAAAACATCACAAATCCTTCATTTCCCTCACTTCTCTGTCTTTCTCTTCTTTTCTTCTCGGCTACCCAAGAACGAGAGCAATTTCGCTCTCGGCCGCCGGCGTGTTCCTCCGTTACGACTCAGTTCAAGCTCTGTTTCTCCTCGTCTTCACGTTTCTCCCTCTGCACAGCGGTATGTAGCTTTGTCTTCGGTCGTTTATTTCGAGTTTTGGTTCGATTTAGGGTTAGGGTTTAAATTCGCTTTTCCGTTCAAAACGCGATGTGAGGCTTCAATTAATAGGTTAGCCGGATTAAGTATAAATTGAACGTAGGGCGGTATTGGACGAAGAGAACCAATTGCGAAAAGTTAGAAATTGTTAAATGTTCGAGTTTTCGGAAATAACGTGTCTAGAATTCGAGTTTCCGAGCGTAAATCGTTATGTAAAAAACATCGATTAGCTAAGATAAGGATTTTTATTAGTTCGGACATTTAAGCGTTTAAGTCGTTAACGTCAAGTGGTGAAATTCCTAGGTAACGAATCCGTGGACGAAGCTGATATTCTGCGCGTCAAGTAAGTTATGTGACTTGCTTGACCGAAAGGTCTACACCGTACCTCGTCGTCGTATCAAGGATCTGAGGGTTCCTTGTTTTACGTTGTTTAGGTTGGGTAGCTAGGATGTTGTATTTTTTTTTTTTTATTTTTTTTCTTGGTTAGTTAATATGTATGTTGTTGTGTATTTCCGCTGATATGAAACTGTCAGGATCACGGTTTCGGAAAGTCATGAAAAGGAATTTATGCACGTGTTTTTTAGAAAAGGAAGGTATATCTGAAATGAAATCGGTAACGAAAATTCTGAATGACTAAAGTAATCTGTCGGTATCTGGTCCGCGGGATGGGGCTCAGGCACGGTGGATTGTTGCAAGGCTGTACCCCCCCTCTCTAGGTGGAAGAGGGTAGGCCGACCGCTGGATGGCCCTCTCCGCTTAGTTGGGTAGAGGTTGCGGTGACAATTCTGTCTGTCTGTGAAGTAGGAATCGGTAATCTGTACGTCTGTTCTGTAATCTGGATCTGAGCATGATTTCTCGAATGGCATACGCACGCAGCATTTGATTTACGTAGTACGAGATTTACAATATATCACTATGGTGTCTGTATTAGCCGTGTGTACCGGTGCACTTCTTAGTTGTAGTCCTAGACCCACTGTCCCTCTCCGTGTGCACGCGTATGACCCCTACTTTTTCCTTTTCCTCCGGAGGTAGGAGCAGCTGATGTTATCGATGTCGTCGGGACCCGTGCCTGCAAGAGTAGTCGAGGCTGCGATCGAACCCGTGGGGTATTTTTTGCCAGGATTGGATCCTCTGTGGGTTGGTTTATTTGGTTGATCGTTCGTGATCTTCGACTTAACGTTACCAGAATATTTAGTCGCTTGTTTGGATCGGGATTAGAGATTACGATAACTTGTCTCTGGCTACTGGTTACTTGTTACACAAAGTTCTTGGTGTATAAACTATTCCCGCATGAACGGTATAAAAATGTTAGGTGTAAAAACAGTTTATGTAACCAGTATAGAATGCGGGCAACTGTTGCTGTTAAATTCAATATCTTGTTACCCGAACTTGTTTTTAACATGGTTTCCACGGATGGCTTCGTGGTTTTGAGTTTATCCGCAGTTGGACTTCGTAAAGTTCGATGTGAGCGGTGGTATTTAAGCTTATAAAGTGTTGATGATCGAGAATGTGAAGGCCTGGTGAAAAATGAGAAAGGGGTACAGAATGGTGGGATGAGATAGTGCCCCTTGAATCGAATTCCAGAGAGAGTGAAAATGGCAGTGTTGGCTCTCTGGAAATTCCAGGGAGCTAAGTGTTCGGGTTCTTGGAGGAAGAGAGCGATCGGGCGCGTGTGGTAGCTGAAGGCAGAAAATGATCGGGCAAAGCAGCGAAAGGCGCTGCAAATGCAGCGATCGGCGCGCTTATGCGCGCACTCGGCACGAGCGCTGCAGATAGCCCCAGCGCACGGTCGCATGCATCTTTTCAGAGGGCAGAGTTCCAATTTGCCCTCCTTTTCGATCTGTTGTAAAGTTTTTTATAATGTTTTTAAATTTTTATTGATTGTTTATAGTTGTTTTAAAATGTTATTTATTTCAGGTTCCTTTAATTCCGATTCGAGTTTTGATTTCAAACTACAGTTTTAATCGCCAACGGAAGTTTATTTAACTATCATAAGTTACAAGTAAACAAAATAAAAAAAAAAAAAATCATCATATAGTACGCAAAAAGGGGTCCAGTTATGGGGTTACATTTCACCCCTAAATCCGTTTTTAACGAAACCCTAATCGCAACCCTAAGTTAATATGAATTCTCGATGAAGGTACGAATAGCTTATATCAATATCGATAGCTACACGGTTCGTGTTAACTTAGACGTTCGGTTCTGTTTGTGTGTGTTATGCAAACGAGCCGCATAAGGATGTCAGGCTTGCCCTGACACGGTTTGTCTTGCGCACGTTCTGTCGTCGCAAGGGCTAGCATTCGTGGGTGAGTAGAAGGCTGGTGTGTAGCTCCAAGTAGAGATGAGATAATTCGTAGTTGATACCCTCGGGCTCCCACATGCCGTCGATCGAGAAGAGCAATACTGTGGTTTTTGAGATATCCCACACTCATCTGTGCTGCCCACAAAAACGTACCCATTTTGCTTTTTGATATTTATTGTAGTGTATCACGCTCCTCGGCGTTAACTTATACGCCTATTATCGCGGTAAATCTAACTTCCCTCAAATCTCTCTATGTGTTCCTGTGCATACTTCCCCCCCCTAGTCATAGATCACAGCACGGGATCGCAGAATTCAACTAACTGTTCCTGTAGCACTTCAGGACCTCAGGCTCTTTTATATTTTTTACCAAGGATCTTTATATTATATGATATATTAAGTGAAGTTTTCGTCTTATAAGTGTAGTTTTGTGATATATGACTGCGTAATCATTGTGGCCGCTACGTCTCTAGTCTAACAGCTCTTCTCTGATTGATAGGATTAATAGACTGCCTTCTTTTCAACGAAGATCGACCTAAGGACATAATTATATCACCTACCCTCTATCTTATTGCTTGTGACCCATCATCCCATGTCACGAACGGTGTTATCATGGACACTTGCGTTATATTTCGGGGTCTTACCAGCCTTTGTGAACGGATTCTATTGATATGTTTAGTGCAGTGAGCAACGCTGGCATGATGGTAAGACTTTCCGCTAGGACTGACGTGTGACTATGGCGAATACAATTCTCTAGACTTGCTCGTGATGATCGTTCCTTTTTATGTGTCTTGCTCACTTTCCCGGCCTTGTCCTTTTGTGATCTCGTTAGTTGGTTTAGTGTGAAGTCTATTGCATTGCGAGTTGCGATGGTGTTTGGTAGTACTGTATGATTAATTCTGGGTTCTGTTACTAGGATTTGGGTCTATGTATTTGAGCTCAGGAGATGAACTGTGTCAGCCTAGTGTCTGGTATGTTGATTTTGCCCCCCTCTGGCTCACAGGTATGAGGTATGTAGACCCATCGCATATGGTCCTTTCGAATTGATTGTTTGTTGGCCGATGACTTTGTGTAGCGTTCTTGACACGAATCTGGCGCACCGACTGGCTTTAGGTTCGCAATATTACTTTAGGTTACGACACTCTTTAGAATCCTGGTCGGACACTTGGACTTTGTGCCTCGGATATGCCAATCCGGGTTCTAGTACTTTGCAAACTCGGTTCAGACTTTACAGCGATCCACCGTTCGATATTATCTGCCCGCAGATGTGTGTGACCAAATCTTGCTTTGACCGCAGTAGTATGGCAATTTGGCTTTCCACTGACCAGTCGGTGCTTGATGTCATTTTGTGGCAGACGACTGTGAAATCGTGTCCTGGTTGTACATTATGCTCCCTGCTACTTCTTTTGATACTTATACCTACTTATCTCAACAACCATATTGAAAAACCCATATCATTCCCCTTTTATTAAATACGGCATTCCACATTCTACGGCTAATTAACTTAAATGCTCATTTCTACAATCATCATTTAATATTCTGTGACATCATCACAATTCGTCAATATGATATCATTATGTTTAGTACTCTGACAATCACATTTTTTTCAGTTAACATAAAAACACATGCCGAGATTTTAGAAGTTGATAATATCGTCCCCTTACGACCAGAAGTTTAGTTCATGTTCTAAACCAACTGCTTATACGATTATCTCTCTTCTCACTTCTCTGGGGCAGAGATACACTTTCCATACAATTCTTTCAGAATACACCCTTTTTCCTCTGCGCTCTATCTTTGACACTCTACCCGATCGTGCTTGAGATTTGTCAGTACGCGCCGATGACCTTATTATCCCCATTCCGATTCTTCTTTTTTTAGTCAAAACAGGTCAACCACATGATAGTAACTGCGTTTAGGCTAGTTACACCTTAGTTCTGTTGGAGATTTGTGTGTGGACCTTCGGTTTAGACAAACTCACGAATTTGTGCTAAAGAATGTTCTCTGTAGAAACGCTGTGTAAGGTTTTCGATATGATTAAAATGATACGGATGTAAACTGAGCCCTCGTTGATGAAAACACAGGATTTTGGTTTGAAAATCGGCATTACAATAAAGCCACTACGAATTAATGTATATATTCTTCCCATCATTTCTGGGTTGCTATGTCATGTACAACATCAACCAATTCATTAGTTTAATATCTATTGGTATATGTAGAAAGACTTTCCGCAAACCATATTGGCCATCTGCGTGGCAAACACGAGAAGTATATCTGGGCAATGTTACACACCGTTCGAGTATACTGTGGCACCGAGCACCGAAAAACGGTGTGACCCCACCCATCTGCCATTTCCACGCGTCACCGGCTTTTATCGGCACCATGTCTCCTAATGTGAAATCAGACAGTAAGACTATTCGATGAAGTGGGACTTCCCGTCCCCCCCCTTGCGCACTTAGTGTATCTGCCCTGTTTTCATGCTTGCCTTACAGGCAGTTCGCCATATGGTTAGATTAGTTTGTGTTATAGGCTGTCCTAAAGTGCCGAGGAACAAGGCATGTAAGGCTCCGCATAACACTACGTACGGGCCTCATGTAAGGTTCAGTCATTTGTATTGTGTTTGGCCTTCTAAGGATACATCACAGAGGTACAAGGTTCTCTAGCGTTCAGCGAGGTGTATGCTTGGACCGGTTAGATATGGTTCTGTCAACCGTGCGCTTTTTGGGGTAAGCAGTGTGTGTTTTTATGTATGGTTTCTTGTTATGGATCTATCGCTTTATTTATGCTGTGAGGACTGTATTTGATTGAGTGTATTCGTTTATGAACATTGTACTATTCATGTGCATTATAAAGTTCTGGAAACCAATATGCTCAGCAAAACGTTGTATGCATTGTTGCGATTTGAAGTGAAGCATAAGATAAAATGTAAATATGTAAAACCGGTTAACCGTGCTGGGCCACGGGTCTTTTTTTTTTTCTGACAAAGCAATTCCAGCCGTTCTCCTGGACTAATGTAAAATACCTGCTGCATTAGTGACGCGCGATCTCCCCTCAAACATGGATGGGTATCTACTCTCCCGGGCCACAAGACATAATATGTATCCATATAACACCACCGTAAAGCCCCCTTCGTCACGCTTTCTCATAGCCTAATTATTGCCCCTATATTGACTTTCCCCCTCATACACAAAACACACCAGCATGACTATGTAAATGATACGCAGGTTCATGTTTTGAATCGCCTGTCACGGTCATAGCATTGGGCATTCTCTTCGCATTACATGATCTGTCCACGAGCTTTAGGTCATTAGATTGATACTCTATGATGCTAGGTCGATCCATATGGATTGAACGGACTCTGAGCACCTCACGATCATGTGAAGGCGGTGGGTTGGCGGGATGAGCGTGGGCCGGTTGATGTATGCGCTGCAGCTCGCACGAGCGAACGATTCTGACACGTGGTGTGACGATCTTGCTGGTTTCTGGGAGCCTTGGTGTGGACTTCAGTGCTTTTCGGCATGCACTTAGGTCGCCTGCATATGTTCTCCATGTATCGACGCTTTTAACACCTTTTGTTCCTCATATATGTCAGTTTGTACTATTCAGTTTAACGCATTCATACTCGCTTCGAAGAGCTTGGGCTTTTAGTTGTGACAGGGCTATCAGGGCGGTTTTCGCACTTGACATGAGTTAGTTTCAAGCAAATTCCTATCACACCTTTCTCTAACATCTCTACTGTTCGAGATAGCTCCCAGTTTTTTTTTTTTCCCCCTAGCCCCCCCCCCCCCCCATGAAGATATGGGCTTCACATGACGACACCCGACATTTTTATACAATTACGCGGACTTAAACCCACGATGTTAGAGCGAAAGGTTATTAGCCGGAGTGATTAAGTGAGTTGATGATCCGTTGTGAAAGGATTAGTCCGTATCTTTACGACACCCATCACGTTTTGGCCACTTCCAACCCAACCAGGTGCCAAATAGTTCCCGACACCCGCCCTTCCGCTGGGCGCAATTTCGGGCTCCCGGACGCGGAGCTGCGCCCAGCCATCATTGGCGCCGCGGGCAGGCGATCGATCGGCTAATGTTAAGGTTATGCCTGCAACCTAGCCATCGATCACGCCCAAGGGGCCGACGATTGGCTGGGGGAACGATCAGCACCAGGGGGGTGCCGATAGATCGCGCCCTGGGGCCTCATCGATCAACTACCTCGTGTGCATGGGCGTTCGGCACCCGAGAGGGTGCCGATCGCTCGGTTGAGCAACCAGGGCTCTGCGCGCACCTCGGGTAGGCGATGCGCGCGCCACACACGCTGGAGGTATGCCGAGCTCACGACAACAGTGCGTCATGCGCGCGATAGCGCGCGTCATGCGCGGGCGGTGGCTGAGCGATGTGTGCACATAATGCGCCGCGCGCTGCAGGCCATGTGCTCCAAACTTTTTTTTTTTTTTTTTTTGTTTTATATTTTGGTTTTCAAACGGTCTCAACCGATGTTTCGCGATATTTCCCCACATATTTTTCTGAACGTTTTCTCACATATTTTAATGATTTAACGACCCAAAAACTGAGTCAACGTTTTACCAAATGATTTTAGTCTCCGTTTTAAGTTGTACGAAAATGAAAAGTTACGTCAAATGTCAAGTCAAGTCAAGTCAAGTCCCGTGACGGCCCTACGGGGTGGGTGGCGTTACATTAACCCAGTACACATCACCCTCCAGCCCAAGTTCCACCTGGGATTCGCGGAGCACTGGGTGGTCCTGCTCATTGGACAACACTTTACTCTCCGGCCCAACTCCAACTCAGGATTTGCGGAGTACACAACATCACTTAATTACGTATCTTTTATCATTTCATTCATCATTGTTCACACCGTACCATACTATCCGTCAAACCATGGAAATTCATTTTTGTCTACTAACGTACTTTTTGAAAACCATGATGCATGCCAAATTAAACACACTACCAACATACACAATAAACATACAATGCATGCATACAAGCCATAACCATACATTCCTAACGAACTGTGATGTCGGCCTAAAGGCAACATGCAAGCATACTTCACTTACCTGGCCTCCGTAGCTAACCTCGTACTTGTACGCTACGTCGAGAACTCGTTCAAACCTAAAATCATAACGCAATCCATTAATTAATCCTCCTCGAGAATTCCCTCATCAAGCTTCTAGAGAAAGTCAAAAACCTCCCAAAACCACCAAACCTGAAATCTCACCATTTTTGGCCTAACTTCTAAATC
Source organism: Begonia masoniana (assembly GCA_022432975.1). Taxonomy (NCBI): domain Eukaryota; kingdom Viridiplantae; phylum Streptophyta; class Magnoliopsida; order Cucurbitales; family Begoniaceae; genus Begonia; species Begonia masoniana. The sequence continues at coordinate 43,287,755 of CM039505.1, read as the reverse complement.
ACATAACTAATCCTACGCTTATCCGTTTTGGACGATTCAAGGCTCTACGGACTCCTTAGGATTCTATTTTCTAAAAGGTTTAGACAGTTTAACCAAATAACACAATTGGCGTGATCGTTTTTTACAAAACCCAAACTGCCCTGCACATCAGATTTTTGGCCTTTTCCAAAAATCCAACCACTCATCCTTACTATCCATCATTAAACCCCCAATAAAGAAAGATTTCAACAAATCCCCTACCAATTTCGTGCAACCCTAACCTAAATTTCGTGCAACCCTAACCTAAACCAATCCAATTCACAACCTAACTATAATATTAACCATTCCTCAACTAGAAATAAAAAACCATAAATAAAATGTGAAAAGTTACCTTGGATGAAGAAATCGGAAGAGAAAAATCGGAGAGGGAGAGGGCGTTCTGCAAAAATGTCAAAGAGAGAAAGAAGGAGAAGAAGGAAAAATTGTGTTTTCTCCTTTACGTGAATACCTCTTCCCCTTTTATTTTATTTTAGTTTTTATTAACTTTAAACTACCATTATACCCTTTCACCTCTTACTTCCATTTCCCAATCAATTGGAATTCAATGTACATTCATGTAATTGAGCTGATATATTCTCGGGTGTTACACTTAGCAACGCGTTCGAAGTAAGTATAAGGAACTTGACCTCAACTGAAATTAGCTGATGGAACCAAAGGTATCAAGCAAAGCTGTTTGACACTCACTGAACTTGTGGTTAGAACCAAAGCTATCAATTTGATTTTAAAGATTTTTACTTGAAGTAATGAAACCACTCTTCAGCGACACCTAATTAAAACTTAGGAATACATTTGAATGAAGTATGAGGAACTTGACCCTATCGAACTTTGCTGACAGAGCCAAAGGTATCATGCATAGCTGCCTGACACTTAAATAACTTGTGGTTAGAATAAAATCTATCAATTTGATCTTTCATGTTTTAACCTGAAAGTGATGAGAACAACGCGTATAAGAACCCGAGACCTTCAGTGATGTGTAATTAAGACAAGGAACACGTCTGAATAATGAATGAGGAACTTGACACCAATCGAACTTTTCTGATGGAATAAAAGGTATTAAGCAATGAGCTTGACACTTACTGTAGCGACACCAACACTGTACCCTATTTTCCAGTATTACTTTTTTTTTATCCTTATAACCTTGCAACAATTAAGCAGAATTTAAATCGGAAACTAAATTGTTAAAAACGTTCGAATCTATTTTGAAAACCACTTAATAAAATTTTAAAACAATTAAAAGAAAACATAATTAAAACTTAAAAACAATCGGCAGAGAACAAAAGGGCAGAAGGGACAATTGTTCCGTGAAAATCAGGGGCGATCAATCGCCCAAAATAGGCGATCGATCGCCAGTAAAAAAAACTGGGGGGCGATTGATCGCCCATCAACAATCACTTATTTTGCCAAGCGATCGCCTCTCCAGGCGATCGCTCGACACACGCCCTGGAATTTCTTCCAGGGCATGACCAAAAGGGGGCGATCAATCTCCCTCCCTGGAGATCGATCGCCAAGTCCTCTGGAATCCGAATTTTCAGAGGACTTGCATCCCTCTCTTTTCTTCTGTTCTTCCTTCATTTTCCCTGCATAACTACTTAACACTTAACCATTTTCTTCATTCCACTTCTATTCATTTATAACACCAACTATACCTACATAACAACCATAACCCAATACTCATACATCTCTCATTGTAATATCCGGCTTGTATGGATTTTTAGAATATTCATATTTTATTATATATGTGGCATTTTTGGTAAATATGTCAAATCAGGTCCGATTTACGAAAAGAAAGCGTCATTATGATCCTGACAAATAATAAGAATTTTAACAAATTTTGGAGAATTTTCGGAGTTATAACGCTATATTCCGAGTAATTACCTCTATCGTAATATAATTGACGTTTTAGTAAAAATAGTAAATGAGGTCCAAATTGCGAACGGATAGTTTTAATAAATCTCTGGTAACTAATTGGACTTATTGGCGAAATTAGGAAATTTGGTGATCTCGAATAGTTGGACGATTAACGAATCGAAGGACGAACAAATAGAATTAAGTAAGAAGGGCAAAATAGTAATTTGCAAACCAAAATTAATAAATAACACAAATCTCTCTTTTTCTCCTCACTTCTCTCTTTCTCTCTGGCGCTCACGAACAGAGAAGAAACTTCTCTCTGGCCGCCGGCATTCTCACGACATCTGACCTCCGTCCGACCTTCGTTCTTCCTCCGTCCTTCACGGTTTCTCTCCTCTCGCTACCCTCGGTAAGTAGCTTCGGTCTTTGAGTGTTAAATTCCAGTTTTAGGTTGATTTAACGTTAGGGTTTTGATTAGGGTTTCGATAAAATGTCGAATAAGGGCTCAAAATTAATAGGTTAGCCGTGATTAAGTATGTATTGAACGTATTTGACGTTATTGGACGAAGAAAAATCAATTTGTGAAAAGTTAAAAATTGGTAAATTTCCGGGTTTTTGAGAAAAACTCGTTAATTGAGATTTCGGATTATCGAGCCTTAATTGACGTTCTAAATGCTTTGATTAGCTAAGTTGGAATTTAGGAAATTCATTAGTTAAGGATTTTATAATTTGAACGTTTATAATTCAAATTGGTTTTAACGGTGGATATCGTGTTTTCCTCAGACACACGACTCCCGTGGACAAAGCTCGTGATTCAGCGCGCTCAAGGTAAGTCTTCGTGACTTACTCTGACCAATTGGTCTACACCATACTTCGATGTCGTATCGAGGATCCCTGAAGAGATGTTTGCTTTAAATTCGCTTTGGTTGGGTAGTTAGGTTTAAATTGTTGTAGGTTAGTTTAATTTCGGTCTTGATGGTATGCACGTTGTTTGTTTATCGCACGGTTATATTATGCACATATCTGTTCATGCATCACGTATTTCAAAGGTCATGAAATGAATTTCTGCACGTATTTAAGAAAATGAACGAACCTCTGTAATGAATGAATGTAATCTGTCTGTATCTGGTCATGCGAGATGGGGCTCAGGCACGGCTGTGCGTGTTGCAAGCGTGTACCCCCCCCTCTAAGTGGAAAGGGTAGTCCGACCGCTGGATAGGCCCTCTCCATTTAGTGGGTTGAGGTCTCGGTGACAATCTGTCTGTCTGCGACGTAATGAATCTGTAATCTGAATCTGTCATGCATGTTTTCTGAATGACATCTGCACGCATGCATCTGCATTTATGTAGCTTACTGAGATTTAATTATCTCATAGGTGTCTGTATGGTGTAGGTGATATCTTTGGTGACATCGAGCCAGGTGAGGACGATGTTCCTCTCCTGACGTAGGTGGCAGCTGATGGATGATGGCCGTGGGAGTGCGCTGAGTAGTCGAGGCGCGATATGACCCGTGGGGATGTATGTATGGACTCTGGGGTTATTTTGGGATATTTTGAAATGATAATTGTATAGAGTATTTTAGGTTGTTTGGATCTGGATAGGGGTTAGAAAATGTTTTGGTAACTGTATGTAAAAGCTTTGGTTTAAACTGTTTTGATAAACGTTATGAAATGTTTGATTCGTTTTGGGATTGGTACGGGTAAGCTCAGTTTTTTAGAGCTATCCATGCAGTTGGATTTCGCAAAGTCCGCTGCAATGCGGTTAAGTTTAAGTTACAGTTTGATTGGGATATAGATAAGAAAAATGGTGCATGAATGAGAATTTGATGGAGGATAAGAAGGGGTTTGCTCTCTGGAATCCGATTCCAGAGAGCTATCACTCTGAAACTTGCTCTCTGGAAATTCCAGAGAGCAAGTGTTATGTGCTGGTCGCTGCTGTGTAGCGACTGGGCGCTGCAATATGCAGCGCCCGATTGCTGCAAGAATGCAGCGACTGGGCGCTGCATTGTGCAGCGATCGTGCGCTGCACAATGCAGCGCACGCAGCGATCGAGCGCTGCAATTGGCAGCGCCCGGTCGCTGCCAATTTTGAGGGCAGAATTCCGATTCTGCCCTCCCTTCTTTTATTTGTTACTAAATGTTTTATTAAATGTTTTTTTTGTTTTAATTGTTATTTAAAGGTTTTGTTTTAAATGCTTTTAAAGTTCAGTTTTAATTCCGATTTCAGTTTTGATTTCAATTTCAGTTTAGATTCCGCATAAAGTTTTATTTAAAGTATAGGAAAGTAAAAAGTGTAAAAAAAAAAATAAATATGGAAATACGGGTACAGTATTAGGGGTGTTACAATTATGTATCAGAGCCCCCGGGTTTTAAAATCGATTCTGTAGACTGCTCGACTGCACAGCCACTACGCGGACATCCTTCATCAACTATAAGTCTGTTTATAGCTTTATTTGATTTTGTTTCTTAGAGATTACTTGTTTTAAATTTTATAGGATTTTTATAAATATGGTTCAAGGAAGGGATCCTAGAGATGACGCGATGGATCGTCTTACGGAGTTGTTAGACCGCCAGTCCCAGCATATGGACCGGCAAGCGCAGCAAATTACGGACCTAGTAAATCGAGAGCAACAGCGAGAGAATCAGAGGGCTCAGGAGCTGGTAGTCCCTAGTAATCAGGGTATGCAGAGGTTCCAAGGTCTGCGGCCTCCAGTATTCGACGGCCAGTCATCGGATCCGACACGTGCCGAAGAGTGGATCAGGGTTATGGAGGACATGTTAGATTACGCCGAGGTTGCCAACGGGAGCAGGGTCACTTATGCCACATTTCACTTAGCGTTGGACGCTCGTTTCTGGTGGGATTCGATCAAGTCGACTACAGATGTATCAGTTATGACTTGGGATCGATTCAAGTTCTTATTCTTCGACAAGTATTTCAGCCGCACAGTGAGAGTGGCCAAGAGGAACGAGTTTACGCAGCTGAAGCAGACTGGTTCAGTTGCGGATTATATTCGGAGGTTTGAGGCATTGTCCAGGTTTGCACCTCGTCTTGTCAGCGATAACGAGGAGAAGGTGCACCAGTTTATGGAGGGACTTAATCCGGAGATACGGATGCATGTTGTGGTCTCAGGTATTATCGACGTACCCTTTTCTGACATCACAGCTAGAGCTCTGGACATAGAGGCTGCGAGGGCCACTTGTGTTAGACCGAGGGAGCCAGCGAAGGGCTTCTTCCGAGAGATCCGTCCTCAGTCTCGGAATCAGGGATGGCAGCCTAGAGCACAGCCACCTCAGCCACAGCCTAGGGGCGCGAAGAGACCTCTTGAGGGAGGAAATGATCGGGGCAAGGGAAAGCAGGTACAGGGGACTTCTCAGATGCCCTGGTGCCCCAGATGCCAGAAGGAACATAGTGGCGAGTGCCGAGTTGGCACGAATAAGTGCTATAGATGCGGGGATATCGGCCACTTCGTCAGAGATTGTCCGCAACAGGCCCGAGATCAGTCGGGTGGAGATCAGAGGAGGGTTATGCCCAGGATTTTCGCCTTTATCCAGCCAGAGGATGTTGACGACGATGCTCAGCCTGCTGTGATGGCAGGTTGTAACGACCTAAGTCCGTACCCATTTACCCGTACAAATTTTTCATTTATACTTTTTACTTTTTATGCTTTAAATAAAACTTTGTGCGGAATCAAAACTGTAGTTGAAATCAAAACTGAAATCGGAATTAAACGGAACCTGAACATTTAAACCAACTATAAAAACAATTTATTAAAACTTAAATATTGAAACATTAATGGAAATTAAAGCAGGGCAGAATCGGAACTCGCTGCCAAAAGGAGGGGGGCGATCGATCTCTGTAAACTACAGAGATCGATCGCTGCTTGCATAAAGGTAGCAAGCGATCGATCTCTGTAGTTTACAGAGATCGATCGCTGCAGCATGTAGCAGGGCGGCGATCGATCTCTGCTTTTCAGCAGAGATCGATCGCTGCATGCTATGCAGCGATCCCTCTTTCCTTCGTTCAATTTCCTTCCTTTCCTTCAGTAACTTTTAACACTTCAACACTTAACCATTTTCCTCAATCCTTCCTGCTTACAATTACCTCAATTAGCTCTCTGGAATCCAGGATTCCAGAGAGCTAATTTCTGTTACATCACGCCAACAATCACCATAATTCACAACCTAAACGCGTCGGACTTTACGAAGTCCAACTGCGTGGATAGCTCTAAAAACCGAGCTATCCGTATCAACCTAAAAATAGTTCATAACACTTAATTTAAACCAAACAGTTCCAGAATTTCTATAACGTTTAAATAACTGTTTAAACCAAAACATTTTATAACATTCATCAAAGCAGTTTAAACCAAAACATTTTTACATACAGTTTACCAAAACGTTATCTAACCTCTATCCAGATCCAAACAACCTAAATATTCTATACAGTTATCAGATCAATACATCCCAAAATAACCCCAGAGTCCATACATATACCCCCACGGGTCATATCGCGCCTCGACTACTCAGCGCACTCCCACGGCCATCATCCATCAACTGTCCCGACATCAGGAGGAGGAAACGTCGTCCTCACCTGGATCTACGTCACCTAGCAGATCACCTACACCATACAGACACATATGAGATATTGAAATCTCAGTAAGCTACGTAAATGCAGATGCATGCTGTGCGTATGCCATTCAGAAATCATGCTCAGATTCAGATTACAGATACAAAATTACAGATTACAGATTCATTACGTCACAGACAGACAGAATTGTCACCGAAACCTCTACCCAATAAGCGGAGAGGGCCCATCCAGCGGTCGGACTACCCTTTCCACCTAGAGAGGGGGGGTACACGCTTGCAACACGCACAGCCGTGCCTGAGCCCCATCCCGCGTGACCAGATACAGACAGATTACGTTTATTCATTCAGATTTCGTTACAGATTTCATTTCAGATATACGTTTCTTTTCTTAAAAACATGTGCAGAAATTCCTTTTCATGACTTTCGAAAACCGTGATGCATGAACAGTTCATATCAGCGGAAAGTAAACAAACAACATACATATTAACCAGACAATACAACATAACCTAGCTACCCAACCTAAACAACGTAAAACAAGGAACCCTCAAGGATCCTTGATACGACGACGAAGTATGGTGTAGACCTTTCGGTCAAGCAAGTCACGAGAACTTACCTTGAGCGCGCAGAATCTCAAGCTTCGTCCACGGGAGTCGTGTGTCTGAAGAAAACACGATATTCGTCGTTAAAACCAATTTAAACTATCGAATGTCCAAACTAATAAAATCCTTAATTTAACAAATCGAAGTTCTTAAACAACGACATAACGCTCGATAAATCTAAAAATCCATACTACGAGTTATTTACGAAAACTCGAAATTTCACAAATTTATACTTTTTCACAAATTGATCGTTCTTCGTCCAACAACGTCCAATACGTTCAATATACACTTAATCACGGCTAACCTATTAATTACGAACCCTATATCGCGTTTTTAACGGAAACCTAATCGAAACCCTAACCCTAAATCGAACCGAAAACTCAAAATAAAACGTTCAAAGACCGAAGCTACATACCTAGGGTAGCGAGAGGAGGAGAAACCGTGAAGGACGGAGGATGAACGGAGGTCGGACGTCGTGAGAACGCCGGCGGCCAGAGAAGCTTTTCCTTCTCTGTTCGTGCGATCCAGAGAGAAAAAGAAAGAAAGAGAGAAAGTGAGGGAGAAATGAGGGTTTGTGATGTTTTTAATAGAAATTATTTTTCAAATTACCATTTTGCCCTTCTTACTTAAATCTATTCGTTTCGTCCTTCGTTTCGTTAATCGTCCTGCGATTCGGATTCTCGAAAATTCCATATTTTGCCAATAACTCATATTCATCGCCAAGGCTTTATTAAAACTGTCCGTTCGCAATTCGGACCTCGTTTACTATTTTTACTAAAACGTCCTTCACATTACGATAAACGTATTTACTCGGAATATAGCGTTTAATCTCCGAAAATTCCCAGAATTTCCTTAAAATTCTTATTAATCGTTAGGATCATAATAACGCTTTCCATAAATGCCATTAAATAATGAAATAATAATATAATATAACATATCCAAAAGTCCGTACAAGCCGGATATTACACAGGTACTATTTTGCTTATGGGCGCTACTGTATTTATTTTGATGGATACCGGAGCTACGCACTCCTTCGTATTGGCTGCATGTATGGCTAGATTGAGGTTAGAGTCCGAGCCGTCAGAGTATGAGTATAGTGTTATGCTGCCTTCGGGAGAGCATATGCAGTCAGATCGTATTCTCCAGGGCAATGTCGTCTCAGTGGGGAGTATTACCCTCTATGCTCGCCTGATAGTTATGAGCATAGAGCGATACGATCTTATTTTGGGGATGGACTGGCTTGCGCAGCATTTCGCCACCATCGATTGTCGATCTGGGATTGTGACCTTTCGACCCCCGGATAGAGCCGAGTTTTCTTATCAGGCGATGAACCGACTGAGTAGCTCGCCTATTTCTTATGCTATGGAGGTCAACGAGCAGTTCAAAGGTGCGTGCTCTATTTATTTGGCCTCAGTTTTTGATGTTCAGTTGCTCAGCGGACTGAAGCCGAGCGACATTCCTGTTGTTAGAGAGTTCTCTGGCATATTCCTTGATGATCTTCCCGGTTTACCACCAGACCGGGAGATCGAATTCACTATTGATGTCTATCCAAACTCTGCGCCAAGGTTCAAGAACCCTTACCGGTTGGCACCAGCTGAGTTGAGAGAGTTGAGGACTCAGCTTGACGAGTTACTGGAGAAGGGTTTTATTCGACCCAGCGTTTCACCCTGGGGTGCGCCCGTTGTAACACCCCTAATACTGTACCCCATTTTCTCCATATAAATTTTTCATTTTACTTTACATTTTATAAACTGTAAATCTAATATTAACCAGAATTGAAATCGAAACCGAAACCGGAATCGAATTTGAAGTTCGTTTGGGTAAATCATTTAAAACATAACTAAAACAATTTAATTAAACTTAAACACTTTAAGTATTTAATGACAACTAAAGCAGGGGTTAGAATCGGAACTAGTGCCAAAAGGAGGGGGCGATCGATCTCTGTAAACTACAGAGATCGATCGCTGCTTGCATATTGGCAGCAAGCGATCGATCTCTGTAGTTTACAGAGATCGATCGCTGCATGCTTGCATGCAGCAAGCAATCGATCGATCTCTGCTGCCTACATCAAGGGCAGCGATCCTCCTTTTCCTTCGAGACTTTAACACTTCAAAATTTTCAGCTTCAAACACATTTATTTGTTCTCTGGAATCCGATCTCTAGAGAGCAAATCACCTTCTTCCTTTCACCAGTAATCACCAAAACTCACACATGCACTCAACCGATTAAAACATAACCTAAACTCAATCGACTCGCTTTGGACTTTGCGAAGTCCAACTGCTTGGATAACTCTAAAAACCGAGCTATCCGTAACAACCTACAAACAACATTTCAAAACATTTTCATTCAACTTAAACATTTAAACCAAAACATTTCATAACGTTTATCAAAACAGTTTAAACAAAGACGTTTTACATACAATTGCCCAAAACATTTAAAGCATCAAAAGGTTATCTGACCCCTAACCAGATCCAAACAACCTAATATGTTCTATACATTCGTATTAACCAAATATCCTCCAGAATACATACACAGACGATCCCCAGGGTCAAAAGCGCCTCGACTGCTCAGCGCACTCCCACGGCCATCATCCATCAGCTGCTCCTACGTCAGGAGGAGGAATATCATCCTCACCTGGGTCAACGTAACCTAGAACGTCACCTACACCATACAGACACATATGAGATATTGAAATCTCAGTAAGCTACGTAAATACAGATGCATGCGTGCGTATGCCATTCATAAAACGTGCAGATTACAGATTCATATTCAGATACATTTTCATTCTTTTCATTACGTCACAGACAGATTGTTACCGAGATATCAGCCCTCTAAATGGAAAGGATACATTCCGCGGTCGAACTACCACTTTCCACCTAGAGGAGGGGGGGTACATGCTCACAAACCCTACAGCCATGCCTGAGCCCCACCTCGCGTAACCAGATACAGATACAGATTACGTACATTAATTACAGAGGTTCATTTCTTTCCTTAAAATACGTGTGGAAATTCATTTTCTATGACATTTGAAATACGTGATGCATGAACAGTTAATCAACGGAAAGTAAACAAACAACATACATATCAACAAGACAATATAACATAACCTATAAACAACTAACCTACTACCCAACCTAAACAACGTAAACCAAGGAACCCTCAAGGATCCTTGATACAACGACGAGGTATGGTGTAGACCTTTCGGTCAAGCAAGTCACGAGAACTTACCTTGAGCGTGCTGAATCTCAAGCTTCGTCCACTGCAGTCGCGTGTCTGAGGTAAAACATGATATTTGCCGTTAAAACCGAATTAAGCTATTAAACGTCCAAATTAACAAAACCTTAACTAAAAATATTTCCTAATGCTTTAATTCGATTTATTAAGCTAATTCATCGAGCAATCGAACTTTTTCCGAAAACCCTAAAATTCTCGGATTTTTAAACTTTTTCACAATTCGATTTATCTTCGTCCGATAACGTCAAATACGTCCAATATATACTTAATCATTGCTAACCTATTAATTACGAACCCTAAATCTCATTTTTAATCAAAATCGATCGAAACCCTAATTACCTAAAACGCAGTAAACGTCGAAATAAAAGCTCTAAGAACGTAGATGCATACCTAGGATAGCGAGAGAAGGAAGAATCGCGAAGAACGGAAGTCGAACGGAGGCCGGATTGGATGTCGGAATGGAATCGGCCGTGGGAGAGAATGAGAGCTGCTCTCTGTTTCTCACGCAGCAGAAGAGAAAATGAAGAAGAAGAAGATAGGTTTTGATTTTTATAAATTGATTTGGCAAATTACCAAATTGCCCTTAGCTCTTGTTTCGTCTTTCGTTTCGTTAATCGTCCAACGATCTGGATTCACCAAGTCTCCATATTTCACCAATATATCCAACTTATTATTTGAGACTTATTAAAACCGTCCGTTCGCAATTCGGACCTCGTTTACTATTTTTACGAGAACGTCTTTTACATTACGAAAAGTGTATTTACTCGGAATATCGTGTTTGATCTATGAAAATTCCCGTAAATTCATTAAAATTCTTATTATTCGATAGAATCGTAATGACGTTTTATTTTTGTGAAACGGACCTGGTTTGACATATTTACCAAAAATGCCATTACGAATAAAATAACAATATAACATAATATATCCAAAAAATCCGTACAAGCCGGATATTACATTCTACCCTCCTTATTCAGAATTTTGTCCACAAAATTAAATCACGCAAACAAATCAGGATACTTAGTCATCATATCCTGCTGTCGTTCCCACGTCGCCTCTTCCACCTCGTGATTCTGCCATAGAACTTTGACTAGCGGAATTTCTTTGTTGCGTAGAACCTTGATGGAATGCTCCAAAATACGTATCAGCCTCACCTCGTAGCTCAAGGTAGGCTGTACCTCGATCTCTGTAGCCTCCATAATATGCGACGGATCGCGCAAACAGTTCCGAAGCATAGATACATGAAATACGTCGTGGATACCCCCCATAGAAGCCGGAAGCTGTAATCGATACGCCAACTTCCCGATCCTCTTCAGAACAGGAAAGGGCCCCACATAACGAGGGTCCAACTTACCCCTCCTTCCGAATCTCGCAACGCCTTTGAACGGAGAAACTTTAAGGTAAACCTCGTCACCTTCCTCGAACTCTAACTCTCTCCGTCTCGTGTTAGCATAGCTCTTCTGTCTGCTCTGAGCTACCTCAATGCGCTGTCGGATAATGGCAATCTTCTCTGCCGTCTGCTGTATAATCTCTGGACCAACGATGCTGGCCTCGCCAACCTCGTCCCAATATAACGGAGACCTACACTTTCGACCATATAAGGCTTCATACGGAGCCATGCCGATAGTAGCCTGGAAGCTGTTGTTGTACGAGAACTCGATCAGTGGCAAATACCTGCTCCACGATCCCTGAAACTCAAGCACACACGCTCTGAGCATATCCTCCAAAATCTGATTTGCCTCTCTGTCTGACCATCAGTCTGAGGATGAAACGCTGTGCTGAAGTTAAGCTGAGTCCCCATAGCTTTGTGCAGACTCTTCCAGAACTTCGATGTAAACCTCGGATCTCGATCCGAGACAATAGAAACCGGCACTCCGTGCAACTTCACAATCTCCTGTACATAGAGCTCTGCGAGCTGATCCATAGAAGACGCCATCTTCACAGGCAAAAAGTGAGCCGACTTTGTCAATCGGTCCACAATAACCCAAATGCCGTCATGGCCTCTCGTAGTCCTCGGGAGCCCCACAATGAAATCCATGGAGATCTGCTCCCACTTCCACTCCGGAATCGGCAGTGGTAACAGTGTTCCAGCGGGTCTCTGGTGCTCAGCCTTTACCTGCTAACATACTAGGCAGGTCTCAACGTACTTGGCAACCTCCCTCTTCATGTTCGGCCACCAGAAGTGCTGTCTCAAATCCCGGTACATCTTGGTACTCCCCGGGTGCACAGAATATGCCGAAGAATGTGCCTCGGCCAATATCTCCTTCTTTAGATCCTCGTCACTAGGCACGTACCACCTATGCCTGAACTTCAGAATACCATCCTCTGATAAATGGAAATCTGACGAGTCTCCCAATGTCATGCTAGATCGAAGCTCCATACACTCCGTATCACTCTGCTGAGCCTCGCGTATACGATCAAGAATAGTTGGCCTGAGAGAAATGTTGGCAAGCATATAGGACAACTCTGCCACTATCTCCACGTCGAATCTCTCAATCTCAGACCGCAGCTGATATAGCCCTAACCTGCAAGAAAACGTTTAGAGCTTAGAGGGGATCGTTAGCTCCTCGGATTGGCAAGAAATGGCCGAGAAGAACACAAATTGCAAGATGAACTTGAATGACCAAATGTGCTTAGATGAAAACGAAACTTTATATGATGTTAGTGGAGTGAGTGAGGTGTGTGATAGTGGAAGGCGTGGTCCTGATTCATTGAGATGGAAAAGATATGCAAAACTTCAAGAAATCGGCCAATAGGTAATATTTTGAAGCCTTTGGCAATAGTTGCTTCCAAGGAAGACAACTCGACTCTTGAACACGGTTTGGGGCCACTTCTTGCTGTTTTCCACTCCCAAGGAGATGGAGAAGAAGATGGCTATATAACCCTTGCAAGCTACCAAGCAAGAAGGGAGTGGTGGGGGCGCAACCCCTCGGTTTTGTGCAAACCGAGCAAACCTTGTTGGTTTCTTCAAACTCCTTCAACCATGGAAGGGAAATCCGTGCATGCTCCTTAAAATCAGTCCAAAAAACTTACAATCACCAATTACCATGCTTTTATAGACCTATGGATGGCTTGGATGTGATTCAAAAAGTGGTCTTCAAAATGGTGTAACCGTTGGATCATGAAGATAGCTTGGATGGCCGAGATGAGTTTGGTTTTCTTGATCCAATGGTTGTGTGATAACCATGTCATCAATCCTTGCCCTTGTGTTGATTGGAGAACCTCTAAGAATCCCTCAAGTGGCAGCCCATGGTTTGGATAAAGGGTAGTGGTCCCCTCCACTCAAGGTTGGGCCAAAATGGATATCTTTTCCTTAAGGCCCATTCCTCCTCTTCCATGCACTCCATGCACTTGCTTTGAACCACTTCCATTCCATCATCTAACTTATCATTCATCTAACCCTAAATGCCTAATATGCATGCTTATAATAAAGTTTAACAAGAAGGCCAATGTTTGCCTCAAAATAAGTTTGAAATAAAAGGTTACAATTAAGGCTCGGGAAGACAAATTCCCATGTGAGCAAATTGGTCTCCTTGCTTGAATTTCCAAGTGATTAAGTGTGTTGGTTGGTCCACATCCGTAGCTTTGGATTCCCACTTCAAGTCTCCCAAGGTGTTCTCCAAGCCTCCACACAATCCATTACCTGCAAAAGAGACAAGAGTGTAAGTGCATAAATTAGATAAATTATGACCTTGGGTTTGAGACCGTGTAATGGGCCTATGGGGCACATCAGCAGCGTAACTGACATCGCTGCTAATGATGGCTGACTCGCAGAAGGCACTCTACTCAATGCATCAGCTACCTTGTTCGCCTTTCCTGGGTGGTACTTGATATCAAAATCGTAATCGTTGACGAACTCAAGCCATCGCCTCTGTCGCATATTCAGCTCTTTCTGCGTAAATAAGTACTTCAAGCTCTTGTGGTCGGAAAATATCTCGCACTGCTGCCCATATAAATAATGCCTCCATATCTTCAGTGCGAAGACCACAGTTGCTAACTCGAGGTCGTGCGTGGGGTAATTCTGCTCGTACGGCTTCAACAGCCGAGAAGCATAAGAAATAACTCTCTCCTCCTGCATCAATACACAACCGAGTCCCACTTTCGATGCATCACAATAAACACTGTATCTGATACCTTCATCAGGTAATGCCAGTACTGGAGCGGTGGTCAATCTCTGCTTTAACTCCATAAAACTATCATCACAAGCAGCCGACCATGTAAATCTCTCGTTCTTCCGAGTCAAACGTGTAAGAGGAAGTGCGATCCTCGAGAATCCCTCTATAAACTTCTGATAATAACCGGCCAACCCGAGAAATCCACGCACCTCACGTACGTTCTTTGGCTTTGGCCAATCTCTGACCACCTGAATCTTGCTCGGATCCACAGAAACTCCGTCCTGTGATATAATATGGCCAAGGAAGCTCACCCTGTCAAGCCAGAACTCGCACTTCGAAAACTTTGGATACAGATAGTGCTGACATAGGGTCCTTAGAACAATCCTCAAATGCTCCTCGTGTTCTTCCTTCGTTTTAGAGTTGATCAATATGTTGTCGATGAAAACCACCACGAACTTGTCCAGATACTCCTTGAAGACACGGTTCATCAGGTCCATAAACGCTGCAGGGGCATTAGTAAGTCCAAAAGACATGACAAGGAACTCATAATGCCCATACCTCGTTCGGAAGGCTGTCTTCGGTATATCATCCCTACGGACCTTCAGCTGATTGTAACCCGAGCGGAGATCAATCCTGGAAAATACTCGGGCACCCTGTAGCTGATCAAATAAGTCGTCAATTCGGGGCAGTGGATACTTATTCTTCACTGTGAGCTTATTCAGCTCCCTGTAATCAATGCACATCCTGAGGGTCCCGTCTTTCTTCTTGACGAATAGAACAGGCGCACCCCAGGGTGAAACACTGGGTCGAATGAAACCTTTCTCCAATAACTCATCAAGCTGAGTCCTCAACTCTCTCAACTCGGCTGGTGCCAACCGGTATGGGTTCTTAAACCTCGGTGCAGAGTTAGGATATACGTCAATAGTGAACTCAATCTCCTGGTCCGGTGGTAGTCCGGGAAGATCATCGAGAAAGATGCCAGAAAACTCTCTGACTATAGGAATATCGCTCGGCTTCAATCCGCTGAGCAACCGACAGTCAAAGACAGAGGCCAAATAAATAGAGCACGCACCTTTGAACTGCTCGTTGACCTCCATAGAATAAGAGATAGGTGATCCAGTCAATCGGTTCCTCGCCTGATAGGAAAACTCGGCTCTATCCGGGGGTCGGAAGGTCACAATCCCGGAGCGACAATCGATGGTGGCGAAGTGCTGTGCTAGCCAGTCCATCCCCAAAATAAGATCGTACCGCTCTATGCTCATAACTATCAAACGAGCATAAAGGGTAATACTCCCCACCGAGACGATATTGCCCTGGAGAATACGATCTGAACGCATATGCTCTCCCGAAGGCAGCATCACACTGTACTCATACTCTGACGGCCCAGACTCTAACCCCAATCTAGCCATACATGCAGTCGATACGAAGGAGTGCGTAGCTCCAGTATCCATCAAAGTAAACACAGTAGCGCCCATAAGCAAAATAGTACCTGCAATCACGGCAGGCTGAGCCTCGTCATCAACATCGTCAGGCCCGATCAACGCAAAATCCCTGGGCATAACCCTCCTCTGATCATCGCCTGGTAGATCTCGACCCGGATGCGGGCAATCTCTAACAAAATGGCCGACTCCACCACATCTGTAGCATTTATTAGAGCCAACACGGCACTCGCCACTATGTTCTTTCTGGCACAAGGGGCACCATGGCATCTGAGAAGCCCCCTGTATCTGCTTCCCCTTACCCCGATCATTACCTCCCTCGAGAGGTCTCTTCACACCCCGCTGCTGTGGCTGGGGCGGTGCTCTGGGCTGCCAACCTCGGCTCTGCGACTGAGGTCGTATCTCGCGGAAGAAGCCCTTAGCTGGCTCCCTCGGCCTAATACAAGTGGCTCTGGCAGCCTCAATATCCAGAGCTCTGGCTGTAATATCAGAATATGGCGCATCAATAATACCTGAGACTACCACGTGCATCCGAATCTCCGGATTAAGTCCCTCCATAAAGTGGTGCACCTTCTCCTCATTATCGCTGACAAGGCGAGGTGCGAAT
Source organism: Begonia masoniana (assembly GCA_022432975.1). Taxonomy (NCBI): domain Eukaryota; kingdom Viridiplantae; phylum Streptophyta; class Magnoliopsida; order Cucurbitales; family Begoniaceae; genus Begonia; species Begonia masoniana. The sequence goes on along the minus strand of CM039505.1, from coordinate 43,271,296 downwards.
CGTGACAAAGCCTCAAATCTCCGGATATAATCTGCAACTGAACCAGTCTGCTTCAGCTGCATAAACTCGTTCCTCTTGGCCACTCTCACCGTGCGGCTGAAATACTTATCGTAGAATAAAAACTTGAACCGATCCCAAGTCATAACTGATACGTCCGTCGTGGCCTTGATCGAATCCCACCAAAAGCGAGCATCCAATGCCAAGTGAAAGGTGGCATAAGCTACCTTGCTCCCGTTACCAACCTCCGCATATCCTAACATATCCTCCATCACTCGGATCCACTCCTCGGCACGCGTCGGATCCGATGATTGGCCCTCGAACACAGGAGGCCGAAGGCTTTGAAACCTCTGCATACCCTGATTACTGGGGACTACCAACTCCTGAGCCCTCTGATTCTCTCGCTGGTTCTCTCGATTCATTAGGTCTGTAATTTGTTGCGCTTGCCGGTCCATATGCTAAGACTGGCGATCAATCAACTCCGTAAGTCGATCCATCGCGTCATCTCTAGGATCTCTTCCTCGAACCATATTTATAAAACTCCTATAAAATTCAAACAAGTAATCTCTAAGAAACAAAATCGAATAAAGGTGTAAACAGACTTACAGTTGATGAAGGATGTCCGCGTAGTGGCTGTGCAGTCGAGCAGTCTACAGAATCGATTTTAAAACCCGGGGGCTCTGATACCATAAATGTAACACCCCTAATACTGTACCCCATTTTCTCCGCATAAATTTTTCATTTTACTTTACATTTTATAAACTGTAAATCTAATATTAACCAGAATTGAAATCGAAACCGAAACCGGAATCGAATTTGAAGTTCGTTTGGGTAAATCATTTAAAACATAACTAAAACAATTTAATTAAACTTAAAACATTTAAGTATTTAATGACAACTAAAGCAGGGGTAGAATCGGAACTAGCTGCCAAAAGGAGGGGGGCGATCGATCTCTGTAAACTACAGAGATCGATCGCTGCTTGCATATTGGCAGCAAGTGATCGATCTCTGTAGTTTACAGAGATCGATCGCTGCATGCTTGCATGCAGCAAGCAATCGATCTCTGCTTTCAGCAGAGATCGATCGCTGCTGCCTACATCAAGGGCAGCGATCGCTGCACACTATGCAGCGATCCTCCTTTTCCTTCGAGACTTTAACACTTCAAAATTTTCAGCTTCAAACACATTTATTTGTTCTCTGGAATCCGATCTCCAGAGAGCAAATCACCTTCTTCCTTTCACCAGTAATCACCAAAACTCACACATGCACTCAACCGATTAAAACATAACCTAAATTCAATCGACTCGCTTTGGACTTTGCGAAGTCCAACTGCGTGGATAGCTCTAAAAACCGAGCTATCTGTAACAACCTACAAACAACATTTCAAAACATTTTCATTCAACTTAAACATTTAAACCAAAACATTTCATAACGTTTATCAAAACAGTTTAAACAAAGACGTTTTACATACAATTGCCCAAAACATTTAAAGCATCAAAAGGTTATCTGACCCCTAACCAGATCCAAACAACCTAATATGTTCTATACATTCGTATTAACCAAATATCCTCCAGAATACATACACAGACGATCCCCACGGGTCAAAAGCGCCTCGACTGCTCAGCGCACTCCCACGGCCATCATCCATCAGCTGCTCCTACGTCAGGAGGAGGAATATCATCCTCATCTGGGTCAACGTAACCTAGAACGTCACCTACACCATACAGACACATATGAGATATTGAAATCTCAGTAAGCTACGTAAATGCAGATGCATGCGTGCGTATGCCATTCATAAAACGTGCAGATTACAGATTCATATTCAGATACATTTTCATTCTTTTCATTACGTCACAGACAGATTGTTACCGAGATATCAGCCCTCTAAATGGAAAGGATATATTCCGCGGTCGAACTACCACTTTCCACCTAGAGGAGGGGGGTACATGCTCACAAACCCTACAGCCATGCCTGAGCCCCACCTCGCGTAACCAGATACAGATACAGATTACGTACATTAATTACAGAGGTTCATTTCTTTCCTTAAAACACGTGCGGAAATTCATTTTCTATGACATTTGAAATACGTGATGCATGAACAGTTAATCAGCGGAAAGTAAACAAACAACATACATATCAACAAGACAATACAACATAACCTATAAACAACTAACCTACTACCCAACCTAAACAACGTAAACCAAGGAACCCTCAAGAATCCTTGATACAACGACGAGGTATGGTGTAGACCTTTCGGTCAAGCAAGTCACGAGAACTTACCTTGAGCGCGCTGAATCTCAAGCTTCGTCCAATATATACTTAATCATGGCTAACCTATTAATTACGAACCCTAAATCTCATTTTTAATCAAAATCGATCGAAACCCTAATTACCTAAAACGCAGTAAACGTCGAAATAAAAACTCTAAGAACGTAGATGCATACCTAGGATAGCGAGAGGAGGAAGAATCGCGAAGAACAGAAGTCGAACGGAGGTCGGATCGGATGTCGGAATGGAATCGGCCGTGGGAGAGAATGAGAGCTGCTCTCTGTTTCTCACGCAGCAGAAGAGAAAATGAAGAAGAAGAAGTTAGGTTTTGATTTTTATAAATTGATTTGGCAAATTACCAAATTGCCCTTAGCTCTTGTTTCGTCTTTCGTTTCGTTAATCGTCCAACGATCTGGATTCACCAAGTCTCCATATTTCACCAATATATCCAACTTATTATTTGAGACTTATTAAAACCGTCCATTCGCAATCCGGACCTCGTTTACTATTTTTACGAGAACGTCTTTTACATTACGAAAAGTGTATTTACTCGGAATATCGTGTTTGATCTCTGAAAATTCCCGTAAATTCATTAAAATTCTTATTATTCGATAGAATCGTAATGACGTTTTCTTTTTGTGAAATGGACCTGGTTTGACATATTTACCAAAAATGCCATTACGAATAAAATAACAATATAACATAATATATCCAAAAAATCCGTACAAGCCGGATATTACACCCGTTCTGTTTGTCAAGAAGAAAGACGGGACCCTCAGGATGTGTATCGATTACAGGGAGCTGAATAAGCTCACAGTGAAGAATAAGTACCCACTTCCCCGGATTGACGATTTATTTGATCAGATGCAGGGTGCCCGAGTGTTTTCCAGGATCGACCTACGCTCGGGTTATTATCAGCTGAAGGTCCGGAGGGATGATATTCAGAAGACGGAATTCCGAACGAGGTATGGGCATTATGAGTTCCTTGTCATGTCATTTGGACTTACTAATGCCCCTGCAGCGTTTATGGACTTGATGAACCGTGTCTTCAAGGAGTACTTGGACAAGTTCGTGGTGGTTTTCATCGACGACATTCTGATTTACTCTAAGTCTAAGGAAGAGCACGAGGAGCATCTGAGGATCGTTTTACAGATTCTGAGTCAACGCCAGCTATATCCAAAGTTTTCAAAGTGCGAGTTCTGGCTTGACAGAGTGAGTTTTCTGGGCCATATTATATCACAGGACGGAGTTTCTGTGGATCTGAGCAAGATTCAGGTGGTCAGAGATTGGCCACAGCCAAAGAACGTACGTGAGGTGCGTGGGTTTCTCGGATTGACCGGCTATTATCGGAAGTTTATAGAGGGCTTCTCGAAGATCGCACTTCCTCTTTCTCGATTGACACGAAAGAACGAGAAATTTATATGGTCGTCTGCTTGTGATAGTAGTTTTATGGAGTTAAAGCAGAAATTGACCACCCCTCCAGTACTGGTGTTACCTGTTGAGGGTGTCAGATACAGTGTGTATTGTGATGCATCGGGAGTGGGACTCGGTTGTGTACTGATGCAGGAGGGGAAAGTTATTTCTTATGCATCCCGGCAGCTGAAGCCGTATGAGCAGAACTACCCCACACACGACCTTGAGCTAGCAGCTGTGGTCTTCGCACTAAAGATATGGAGACATTACTTATATGGGCAGCAGTGCGAGATATTCTCCGACCACAAGAGCTTGAAGTACTTATTTACACAGAAGGAGCTGAACATGCGACAGAGACGATGGCTTGAGTTTGTCAAAGATTACGATTTCGACATCAAGTACCATCTAGGAAAGGCGAACAGAGTTGCTGATGCCTTGAGTAGAGTGCCTTCTGCGAGTCAACCTTCATTAGCAGCGATGTCAGTTACGCTGCGGTCTGAGATTGAGAGATTCGACGTGGAGATAGTGGCAGAGTTGTCCAGCATGCTCACTAGTATTTCTCTCAGGCCGACCTTTCTAGATCGTATACGCGAGGCTCAGCAGAATGATTCGGAGTGTATGGAGCTTCGATCTAGTATGACATTGGGAGACTCGTCGGATTTCCATTTATCGGAAGATGGTATTCTGAAGTTCAGGCATAGGTGGTACGTGCCTAGCGACGAGGATCTGAAGAAGGAGATATTGGCCGAGGCACATTCTTCGGCATATTCTGTGCACCCGGGGAGTACCAAGATGTACCGGGATTTGAAACAACACTTCTGGTGGCCGAACATGAAGAGAGAGGTGGCCAAGTATGTCGAGACCTGTTTAGTTTGTCAACAGGTGAAGGCCGAGCACCAGAGACCTGCCGGAACGTTATTGCCACTGCCGATTCTGAAGTGGACTTTATTGTGGGGCTCCCGAGGACGACGAGAGGTCATGATGGTATATGGGTGATTGTGGACCGATTGACAAAGTCGACTCACTTCTTATCTGTGAAGATGGCATCTTCGATGGATCAGCTCGCAGAGCTATATGGGCAGGAGATTGTCAGACTGCACGGTGTGCCAGTTTCCATAGTCTCAGATCGTGATCCGAGATTTACCTCGAATTTCTAGAAGAGCCTGCATAAAGCTATGGGGACTCAGCTTAATTTCAGAACAGCATTTCATCCTCAGACTGATGGTCAGACAGAGAGGACGAATCAGATTTTGGAGGATATGCTCAGAGCGTGTGTGCTGGAGTTTCAGGGCTCGTGGAGCCGATATTTACCTCTGATTGAGTTCTCGTACAATAACAGCTTCCAGGCTACTATTGGCATGGCACCGTACGAGGCTCTGTATGGTCGGCAGTGTAGGTCTCCGTTACATTGGGACGAGGTTGGCGAGGCCAGCATCGTTGGTCCAGAGATTCTACAGCAAACGGCAGAGAAGATTGCCGTTATCCGACAGCGTATTCAGGTAGCTCAGAGCCGACAGAAGAGTTATGCTGATGTGAGACGGCGAGAGCTAGAGTTCGAGGAGGGCGACGAAGTTTATTTGAAGGTTTCTCCGTTCAAAGGTGTCGCGAGATTAGGAAGGAGGGGTAAGTTGAACCCTCGGTATGTGGGACCCTTTCCTATTCTGAAGAGGATCGGGAAGTTGGCGTATAGATTGCAGCTTCCGGCTTTTATGGAGGGTATCCACGATGTGTTCCATGTATCCATGCTTCGGAGATGTCTACGTGATCCGTCGCAGATTGTGGAGGCTACGGAGATTGAGGTACAGCCTACCTTGAGCTATGAGGTGAGGCCGGTACGTATTTTGGAGACTTCCATCAAGATTTTGCGCAACAAAGAGATTCCGCTAGTCAAAGTCCTATGGCGGAACCACGAGGTGGAAGAAGCTACGTGGGAGCGACAGCAGGATATGATGACTAAGTTTCCTGATTTGTTTGCATGATTTAATTTTGTGGACAAAATTCTGAATAAGGAGGGTAGAATGTAATATCCGGCTTGTACGGATTTTTAGAATATTCATATTTTATTATATATATGGCATTTTTGGTAAATATGTCAAATCAGGTCCGATTTACGAAAAGAAAGCGTCATTATGATTCTGACGAATAATAAGAATTTTAACGAATTTTGGAGAATTTTCGGAGTTATAACGCTATATTCCGAGTAATTACCTCTATCGTAATATAATTGACATTTTAGTAAAAATAGTAAATGAGGTCCAAATTGCGAACGGATAGTTTTAATAAATCTCTGGTAACTAATTGGACTTATTGGCGAAATTAGGAAATTTGGTGATCCCGAATAGTTGGACGATTAACGAAACGAAGGACGAAACAAATAGAATTAAGTAAGAAGGGCAAAATGGTAATTTGCAAACCAAAATTAATAAATAACACAAATCTCTCTTTTTCTCCTCACTTCTCTCTTTTCTCTCTGGCGCTCACGAACAAAGAAGAAACTTCTCTCTGGCCGCCGGCGTTCTCACGACATCCGACCTCCGTCCGACCTTCGTTCTTCCTCCGTCCTTCACGGTTTCTCCTCCTCTCGCTACCCTCGGTAAGTAGCTTCGGTCTTTGAGCGTTAAATTCCAAGTTTTAGGTCGATTTAACGTTAGGGTTTCGATTAGGGTTTCGATAAAAATGTCGAATTAGGGCTCGTAATTAATAGGTTAGCCGTGATTAAGTATGTATTGAACATATTTGACGTTATTGGACGAAGAAAAATCAATTTGTGAAAAAGTTAAAAGTTGGTAAATTTCCGGGTTTTTGAGAAAAACTCGTTAATTGAGATTTCGGATTATCGAGCCTTAATTGACATTCTAAATGCTTTGATTAGCTAAGTTGGAATTTAGGAAATTCATTAGTTAAGGATTTTATAATTTGAACGTTTATAATTCAAATTGGTTTTAACAGTGGATATCGTGTTTTCCTCAGACACACGACTCCCGTGGACAAAGCTCGTGATTCAGCGCGCTCAAGGTAAGTCTTCGTGACTTACTCTGACCAATTGGTCTACACCATACTTCGATGTCGTATCGAGGATCCCTGAAGAGATGTTTGCTTTAAATTCGCTTTGGTTGGGTAGTTAGGTTTAAATTGTTGTAGGTTAGTTTAATTTCGGTCTTGATGGTATGCACGTTGTTTGTTTATCGCACGGTTATATTATGCACATATCTGTTCATGCATCACGTATTTCAAAGGTCATGAAAACGAATTTCTGCACGTATTTTAAGAAAATGAACGAACCTCTGTAATGAATTAATGTAATCTGTCTGTATCTGGTCATGCGAGATGGGGCTCAGGCACGGCTGTGCGTGTTGCAAGCGTGTACCCCCCCTCTAGGTGGAAAGGGTAGTCCGACCGCTGGATAGGCCCTCTCCATTTAGTGGGTCGAGGTCTCGGTGACAATCTGTCTGTCTGCGACGTAATGAATCTGTAATCTGAATCTGTCATGCATGTTTTCTGAATGACATCTGCACGCATGCATCTGCATTTACGTAGCTTACTGAGATTTAATTATCTCATAGGTGTCTGTATGGTGTAGGTGATATCTTTGGTGACATCGAGCCAGGTGAGGACGATGTTCCTCCTCCTGACGTAGGTGGCAGCTGATGGATGATGGCCGTGGGAGTGCGCTGAGTAGTCGAGGCGCGATATGACCCGTGGGGATGTATGTATGGACTCTGGGGTTATTTTGGGATATTTTGAAATGATAATTGTATAGTGTATTTTAGGTTGTTTGGATCTGGATAGGGGTAAGAAAATGTTTTGGTAACTGTATGTAAAAGCTTTGGTTTAAACTGTTTTGATAAACGTTATGAAATGTTTTGATTCGTTTTGGGATTGGTACGGGTAAGCTCAGTTTTTAGAGCTATCCATGCAGTTGGATTTCGCAAAGTCCGCTGCAATACGGTTAAGTTTAAGTTACAGTTTGATTGGGATATAGATAAGAAAAATGGTGCATGAATGAGAATTTGATGGAGGATAAGAAGGGGTTGCTCTCTGGAATCGGATTCCAGAGAGCTATCACTCTGAAACTTGCTCTCTGGAAATTCCAGAGAGCAAGTGTTATGTGCTGGTCGCTGCTGTGCAGCGACTGGGCGCTGCATTGTGCAGCGATCGTGCGCTGCACAATGCAGCGCACGCAGCGATCGAGCGCTGCAATTGGCAGCGCCCGGTCGCTGCCAATTTTGAGGGCAGAATTCCGATTCTGCCCTCCCTTCTTTTATTTGTTACTAAATGTTTTATTAAATGTTTTTTTTGTTTTAATTGTTATTTAAAGGTTTTGTTTTAAATGCTTTTAAAGTTCAGTTTTAATTCCGATTTCAGTTCTGATTTCAACTTCAGTTTAGATTCGGCATAAAGTTTTATTTAAAGTATAGGAAAGTAAAAAGTGTAAAAAAAAAAATATAATATGGAAATACGGGTACAGTATTAGGGGTGTTACACCCATAACCTCACTCAAAAACCGACTCGTGACGCATTTTAAAACAGAATACATTTTCACGAAAACTGTAACACCCCAAGTCTTCCAGACCCAGTTTGCTACCCAAAACATTGAACTGAACTAAGAGAAATTACGGAAAATTTTAAATTTCCTCTCAGTGATGATAATTCTTATCTTTAATCCTCGACTTTACAGCGGAAAACTCAATAAGTAGACAACGTTCATAACTAGACAAAACATTAAGACATTTGGCCGAAGGGAATTGGAAACTCAAGGACATCTACCGATCGCAAAACAACAAAGCATGGTGCGCACTCCTACCGATTGACACATGCATCCCACGTGATTCGTTAAACTTCATCCGATCACAAAACGACAAGGCTTAATATCGACTTCTACCGATTGACACATGCACATCACGTGACTTATTAAACTTCATCTGATCACAAAACGACAAGACTTAATATCGGCTTCTACCGATTGACACATGCACATCATGTGACTCATCAAACTTCATCCGTTCACAAAACGACAAGACTTAATACATACTCCTGCCGATAATGGAAAACCCTACATCTATCGATTGACACATGCACATCACGTGACTCATTAACCCTCATTCTGATAGAAGATATCATCCGATAGAAGACATTATCCGATGAAAAACATCATCCGATGGTAGACATCATCCGATAGAAGACATCATCCGATAGAAGACATCATCCGATGGAAGACATCATCCGATAGACAGGAACTTTTCAGACTTTCACAAACTTCAACATGACTGAATAAACTAACACACAGTTGGACCATAATCTCATCTAGAATACGTGTAGTGAGAGACTCTAACAAAACAGATCATTCTATCATTTCACGATCATTCTCAAACTCAGAAGTTAATCAGTCAGGTTCCAGTATCCATTGTTTTAAGAAAGCATCCTACATAGACCTCAATATTCATAATCTTACTAATATGATAAAAGTAGTAATCAGGAGTTGAAATCGCCTTTCCAACCACTCACTGACAGCCTAAACTCCTTCCAGCAACCAGCCTTAAACATCCTCATTAGACTTGAAATCCTCACGTGGTAGTTCTTCACCTACATCATAAGGTTTAAACTATAAGCCTAATGCTTAGTAAGGAGTGCAATGCTAACATGTATGCATAAATGCACAAATTAAAGAAACACATGTTCATGATCTTTTTGTGTTCTTATTCTTGTTCATGTTCATCGTTTTCATCATATGGATTAAGGGAGGATTTGTGCCGAAAAGGGGGTTCACAGTGAGAGTGTACATAGTCCATTGCGGGTTGTATTCATGGTCCTCCTTTTGGACAGTGACATACGCCAAACCGCCCCCAACCCTCTCTTAATCCTTTTTGCATAAGTTTCATGTTCATATCTTGTTCATGGGAGAAATCATGCACTTAAAATATTTTCATATGCTTGAGAAATATTCATGACGCATGAGCATGAGTAATCTTAGTTCATCAGACTACTGAACAAACCATTCATTCATCAAAGGATTATAACATCTACTCGAGTACTGAAGACAACCAAACGTTAGCACAGGTACTTTTAACATCATAAACAACTTCTACTTAGTACCCTTGTGATGTAGGGCCCTAATGGCCGGAAGTCTTACTCACTCACTTACCTGGTTTCCTTAGCAACTTGAGCACTTTTCTTCAAACTTCTTCACCTAGAAACATTTCACATTACAGTGTTAAATCAAAATCCTAACTAAAAGTCATCCTAGTATCTAACATAAATATTTCTAAATCTTCCTAGTTGAGTGCTTAGTGTGTACAGATTAAACTTCCACAACCTAAATAACCAGATTAAGTCTAACAACTAAACACGGTCTGTTATCTTAATGTCTAGAATCGAATCGAAAATACCATTACTAAACACAGATCATGATTGTCACTACCATTGCCACCCAACCTAGTTTCACTCAACTTGTAATAAATAAGTCTTGGCATTAAATTTAAAATCATAAAGGTCAATAAAAGGGTGACAATTAAAATGGTTAAGAAAATCACCTGGCCGAAATTGTTGGGTGTTACAAAAACGAACTGTGTGGATCCGTTTGAAAACTTAATAAAATCCCAATAAAACTTAAACTTCACCAAGCAGTTCATCAACGATTTAAAATAGCGGTTTAACAAAACATTTTATAAAACAAGTTTACCAAAACGTTTAAAGACATCAAAACATAAACCTATCCACTATCCAGATTCAAAACATCCAAATATGTTCTAAATATACAATTATTCTTTCTAGTCTACCATCAGCCCAAAACATCCCAATACCCTCAGAACACATACGTACATCCCCACGGGTCAGGTTAAGCATCGACTGCGCTAGCACACCCCCGCGAGCCATCCTCCGTCAACTGCATCACTCCTCGGGTGGAGGGATCTCGTCCTCACCTTTGTCAAGATCACCTACACCATACAGACAATCTATGAGCTAAAGGCTCAGTGAGTTTCGTAAATGCAAATGCATGCTGTGCATATGAAATTCAGAAATCATGCTGCATTTTCTTATTATTACGTCACATACATATTGTCACCGAGATATCAACCTGCTAAATGGAGAGGATTCATCCCACGGTCGGACAACCCTTTCTATCTAGCGGAGGGGGGTGCAGATAACAGATTACGTAGATTAATTTAGTTTCAGGCGATGTGGTATTGTGACCGACCCCTTTGTGCCTACACAATAGATCAATAGCCCCTTTTCAGGCCATATCTCTTTTCATGAAAACATCGTGCGGAAGTTCATTTTCTATGCTCATTTAAAAAAAAAAAACATGATGCATGAACACGTGCATAACATAACATTCAACATATGTACCATCAAGACAACAAAAGCATAGTCTATATTCAACATATATACCATCAATACAATAAAAACATAACCTATATAAAAACTAATCTGAACTACCCAACCAAAGCATATAAACAAGGAATTCACCAATGATCCTTGACGCGACTTCGACGTACGGTGTAGGCCAATCGGCCCTAGTAAGTCATGAGAACTTACCTGTCGTCCGTTGCAACTCTAGCTCCGTCCACGAGCATTGTTCACCTAAGGCAAATTCACCACAATTGTCGTTAATACGAGTTTAAATCATTGAACGTCTGAACTAATGAAACCTTAACTAAAGAAGTCTCCTAATGTTCTAATTTAACTAATCGAGGCATTTTATTGAGCAACTCACGCTCGACACATCAAAACCTCCATTATCGAGTTTTCTCAAAACCCCTAAAATTCTCAAACTCTAACATTTCTCACAAATCGACCTAACTTATTTCAATAACGTTTAATACGTCCATTATATTCATAAATAAAGTAAACCTATCGATTTCAACCCTAAACGAACCCTAATCGTTTAAACTCCGTAAAAATCGAAATAAACTTTCCTAAAATCTTAGAATCGTACCTAGGGTCGGGATTGGGGAAGAAATCGCGAAGAATCGAGACGATCGGAGAGGAGATCGGTCGCCGGCGGGAGAAATCGCCTTGAGAGGCGATGAAAATCGCCCGAAGAGAGAGTGAGAGTGAGAGAGAGAGAGAGAGAGAGAGAGAATTCACGTAAGTGTGAGGGAGGAAGAAGAGAAAAGATTGTTTTAATTAAATTTGACTTGGCAAATTACCATTTTGCCCTTCCTTTGATTTTCTATTTGTTTAATCCTTCGTTTCGTTAATTAGCTAACGATTCGGTTTCTCCTAACTCTCTTATTTCACCAATAATTCCAACTTATTATCAGGGTTCTATTAAAACTGTCTGTCCGCAAAACGGACCTCGTTTACTATTTTTACTACCACATCCTTTAAATTACGAGAAACGTAATTCTCGTAAAAATTAGCGTCACAACTCCTAAAATTCCCTAAATTTTATAAAAATCTTATTAATTATTAGGATCATAGTAACGCTTTCTTTTCGCAAAATGGACTTGATTTGACATAATTACAAAAATGCCACTCATATGCGAAAAATTGAAAACCCTTCGAAAACTGGGTGTTACACTTACCAAACTTGTGGTTAGAACCAAAGAAATCAATTTAATCTTGCAGGTTTTAACTTGAAGTGATGAGAACCATGGGTATTGAGAAACGAAACCCTTAAATGATACATAATTAAGACTTAAGAATGCGTTTGAATTAAATATGAAGAACTTGATCCCAATAAAAATTTGCTGAGGAAGCAAAGATATCAAGCAAAGCTGGTTGACACATAACGAACTTGTGGTTAGAACCAAAACTATCAATTTGGTGACAAAGTTTGATCCTTGCAGAACTTGTGCTTAAAACAAAAGTTATCCATCTGATCTTCGAGGTTTTAACTCAAAGTGATGAGAACCACTAGTATCGAGAACCCAAGACCCCTCGACGATGCGTAATCAAGACTTGGGAATGTGTTTGAATGAAGTAAGACAAAATTGACCCAAATCAAACTTTGCCGACATAACTAAAGGTATCAAGCAAATGAGCTTGACCCTTACCAAATTTGTGATTACAACCAAAGCTATCAATTTGATTTTCTGTGTTTTACTTTGAAGTTACGAGAACCACCAGTATTGAGAAATGAAGAACCTTCATCATATGCCTCAGAGGGCCATTACTCGATCCCAAACAAAGGCTCAAGCTTTATCTAATCTATTTACTAACAAGTTTAATTCTTTTGTAGGTGATGATAAATTTGATGATAGCCGACGCGTAATCAAGATTTAGGAATGCGTCTGAATGAAGTATGAAAAAAATCAAACTTTGCCGACAAAACTAAAGGTATCAGCCAAATGAGCTTGACCCTTACCAAACTTGTGGTTAGAACCAAACCTATCAATTTGATTTTTTGTGTTTTACTCGGAAGTTACGAGAACCACTGGTATTGAGAAACAGAGAACCTTCATGATATGCCTCAGAAGGTCATTACTCGATCACAAATAAAGGCTCAAGCTTTATCTAACCTATTTACTAACAAGTTTAATTATTTTGCACGTGATGATAAATTCGAAGATATTTTTTATGTAATTTTATTAATTGCATGCATCATTAGGCATTAGGATTAGATGTATGCTAGGATAGATAATGGTTTTTAGTTGGTTTATTTCATAAATGCATGGTTTGCATGCAAGGACCGCTCGGCTCAAGGAAAATTGCCCCTTTAGGCATAAAATTGGAGTGGGGACCATTACCCCTTTTGGCCGATCATTTTGCTACCTTTTGAAGATGCTATGTTGGAGTTTCCTTTCTTGAAGAAAGCCTTGGATCGATGACATGGCAACCCTTAGCTATTGGATCAACTGGCACCTTTCATCTCAGCCATCCAAGTGAAGAAGGAAGCCAAGTATGTGGCCGAGCCTCCAACGGCTCTTTGAGCCCTCTTTTCAACAAAACCCTCCAACCATCATTAGCTCTCTACAAGCATGATTATTGGTGTTTGTAAAAGGTTATTGTTGAATGAAATAGTGATTGTTTTCTTTAGAGAAACCAAGGTGGTTTGAATACCGATCGTAAGCCTCGGTGTGTGCTCATCCGAGAGTAGTGAACCTCCATTACCTCCAAGCTCAATCTTGATTGAAGATTCTTATTTCCATCATTCTCTCCACTCTTTCAAGAGTTTGAAACCAGAAGAATGTGACCAAAACTGTTTCCCAAAGGTTGCCTTTTCTTTCCTTGGAAAGAAGAGCAAGCCGAGAGCCTCAAAATATTGCTCATCAGCCAATCTCGGGTTTTCTTGCATAACTTCACTTCCATAATTATTTTTATCTGAAAATTTAAAGTGTTTCATTTCACTCTTATTATAAGTTGCACCTAAATTTTCAAGCAATTTTGATTTCATTTGCCTTTAGAACTTTTGGCCTATTTTAAGGTTTCCTAGGCTTGGCTGAGCACTGAGAGGTCTAACCGTTTGTGTTGGTGGAAACACGCCTTTTTATAGGCTGTGACATGTCATGTGGTATTATTAGAGCTAAGACAGCTTCCATTGTGTGCTACTTATAGTATTGGTTTGTTTTTTCATTCATGTTCACATAGCTGCAACTTAATTCTCATTTCGGCTTGTCATTCACTTCATTTTATGCCTTGAGCCGATCTGTTTAGTGTTGTTGTTTTTGCATATGTGTTGAGTGATATCTTTCAAACACATCTTTATTAACTTGTATGGACTTGAGCATGAAAGTTTAACCTCTTAAAACTTGCTATTTTTATTGGTTAAAGTGGATAATATTTTGTTTTATGGCAAATCGAGAAAAGCATGAAATGAACCAAAATTTTAGTAAGTATTAGTGTTGTTTTTTCTTTCACCATTTTATTTGCTATTATCTTATGAAAGTATAAGACTAAAAGTATAGCTTTTACATCAAAACTTGGACATTATTCTACTCAAAATCCGAAACCAAAAGTTGCATGAAAACTATTTTTGGTGATGTTTTGATTTAGCCGAGAATTGCTTTATGTTTAGAGTTCTATTTGCTATTTTTCATTGATGAAGCATGCATACTATACCATCTAGACTTAGGATAAAGTGTTAGTAACCTGAAGCATATGTTATTTGCTACTTAAAGTGGATTGAAATTTGAATCTTTGCTGTTTTTGTGTGAAACCGAAAAGTGAAAAAAATAAAACCTAAAAGCAACTACCACTTTTGGAATGTTTGTGTTTGCTACCATATGATTGCATAATCTGAAATTTTAGAGCTTCACTCTTATCTTTTAATGCATAAACTTGTTGTTTATTTAGCTTTAGTTTAGTTAGAAAAAAAAAACAACAACAACAACAAGCAACATTGCCCAAGATTTAAGGTAAAAACTGAGAAGAACTTTAAGACTTAGGTTTAGGAAAACAAATCTATCCTAAGACCCTAAGATTAGAAACTCATATTCTAAGTATCCCTACTCAAATTAAGGTTAAAATGATGACAAGGAGTTTGATAATCTGTGAACAAAACAAGGACTTAAACAAAGAACCGAACGGGGTGTAAGAAAATTTCCCAAACCGAGGCTCACACCCATCAAGAGGGAGAGTCTAGCATGCAAGGGCAAATCAATGGTCTATGTGAAGTAATTAGCACATTAAGCAAACAACTAAATGACATGAATCTCAAACATGAACATGTTATGAACAAACTTGAACATAACAACTATAGAGACTCACCCCAAAAGACCACACCTAGGAGAAAGAATCAAATAGGAGAAGAGATTGAAGTATAGAGCCCTTGGATGAACCCTAGGAGAAGGTACCACAACTTGGAGTACAATGAAGAGGATGAGTGGTCTTTAGATGAAGAAGAACATTTTTGTCCACCTAACGGAAGGAACAATTAGGAATTCAGACGCGACCAACAGAGAGATCATGATGACCTTCGAAATGTCAAATTACATGTTCTCCCATTCAATGGAACTTGTGATGGGGTCACATTTTTAGATTGGATAGAGAAGGTCAAGAGAGAAATTAATTGTTATGACTACTTCGACAAGGATAAGATCCGCGTGGTCTCCGTCGAGCTTACAGGTTATGCTTCACTCTGGTGGGCTAACCTAAAGTCTCAAAGAGCCCGGATTGGATATGAACCAATCACCACCTGGAGGATGATGAAGTCTATCGTGACAAAGAGGTTCGTACCAAGTCATTTTAAATAAGAGTTGATCATGCAAATACACAGCCTCAAACAAGGAAGTCAATCAGTCGAAGAGTATCTCACAGAACTTGAGACACTTAGAATTTGTGGAGAAATGGAAGAGCCAGAGGAGCAAGTCATAACTATGTTTATTTGTGGTTTGAACCAAGACATTGTGGAGTTACATCCACTAGAATCCTTGGATATGGTTGTCCAAATGACTATGAAAGTTGAGCGATAGCTCAAGAAGAAGAAGAAAGTCAACCTTACCTTTAAGACCAACCAAATTTCCAAATATACACCTAAACCACCTGAAACTAGCAAACCTAACCAAGGCTAATTGGGAAAATCCTTACAACCAAAACTGGCCTCTTAAGGATGCAATTGCCAAACCTACTAGAGGAAGTGCCGACAAGGTTAAGACTAGTAGCCTGAAGTGCTACAAGTGTCAATGAACTGGCCATTTTATGGCTTAGTGCCCAAACAGTCGAACCATGGTATTGAAGGAATCCACTGGTGAACTAGTTAGTGAGGACGAGGATGAAGAAAAGGAGGAAGTCGTAGAGGAGAGCGATTCAGAGGATGAAGTTCTTCATGCTCTGGAAGGACCTCGACTGATGATCAGGCGACGAGTCCTCATAACCAAGAACACAGGAGAAGACTGTCAACGGGAGAACATATTCCACAGTCGTTGCCTAGTCAATGACAAGATATGTTCCGTGATCATTGACAGAGGAAGTTGTGCTAATGTTGCCTAAAAAGAAATGGTTACCAAGTTAGAACTGGAAACAAGTGCGCATCCCCATCCATACAAGCTGAGATGGTTAAACGACAGGGATGACGTCAAGGTAACCAAACAAGTGACGATCGAGTTAGTGATGGGCAAATATAAGGACTCAGGGCAATGCGATGTTGTGCCAATGGGTGGAAGTTGCTTACTCTTAGGCCGACCATGGCAATTTGATCGAAAAGTGACTCATGGGGGTTATACAAACTAT
The DNA here is from genome assembly GCA_022432975.1 of Begonia masoniana. Classification (NCBI taxonomy): domain Eukaryota; kingdom Viridiplantae; phylum Streptophyta; class Magnoliopsida; order Cucurbitales; family Begoniaceae; genus Begonia; species Begonia masoniana. The sequence continues at coordinate 43,254,505 of CM039505.1, read as the reverse complement.
ACTCTTTGAAGTTCAGTGGTAAAACGTTCAAGTTAGCACCATTGACACCCTAACAAATAGCTAAGGACGATGAGGTTAGGAAGGAAGAGAAAAACAAGGAAAATCTCTTAATGACTAAGAAAGAGTTAGAAGCAACTGTGCTTAGAAGAGAGCCTTTGATTATGGTATTATTCCGAGATAGGATTTTAGAAGTAGGAGTTATACCCGTTCCCAAACAAAATTTACTCAAATAATACCATGATGTTTTTCTTGAAGAGTACCACCCTTGCGGGGAATAGAGCAGCAAATAGATTTATAACCCGGGGCTATACTGCCAAATCGACCAGCATATAGGATGAACCCTGAATAGACCAAGAAACTGCAAGACCATATGCACGAGTTATTGGACAAAGGCTATATAAGAGAATCAATGATTCCATGTACCGTGCCAACATTGTTAGTTCCAAAGAAGGACGGAACTATGAGAATGAGTGTAGATAGCTAGCCATTAACCAAATCACAATTAAGTATAGATTTCCCATTCTTAGTTTCGAGGACATGTTGGATGAGCTAAGTGGAGCGACGATTTTCTCAAAAATAGCCTCAAAAGTGGCTATCACCAAATAAGGATGAAGGAAGGTGACAAATGGAGGACAGACTTTAAGACCAAGTATGTATTGTTTGACTGGATGGTCATGTCATTCGGGCTTTCAAATGCCCCTAGTACACTCATACGTTTAATGCATCACGTACTTAAAGAATTCATAGGGAAATTCATTGTCGTCTACTTCAATGACATATTGGTGTACAGTTTGGACCCTCCTGTAACAGCCCCGGAGGGATCGTTACATAATCCATATCTTTCTTAATCATTTAATTCTTATTACTCACACTCTACTCAATTTTTAGTAATATATATATATATATATTTTTAAACATAACTTAACTCAAACTGACATACGTAATTCACTAGGCATCATTCGGCAGGGGAATACTCTACACATCTGTCGGCGAGCAGTGCAATGTGTATCGGCTGGTGAAGAGAAAACTTAAACCTTTAGACTGCACCTGCCGGTTGAGGAATAACACAACATCTACCGGACACTGGACGACAAAACCATGTTTATATCATCCAGTAAAGAGACTTTTTACATCATCCGGTGAACATGTGCTTTTCACGTGAATAATTAAAACATGATCCGGTCACTAAACGACAAAATAACATCCTCATTATCCGGTGACTTTATTACACTACATCTGCCGATAACTAGATGACAAAATATTGCTCTCATCATCCGATAGCTTAAACACTCTACATCTGCCGATCGCTAGATGACAAAATAATACTCTCATCATCCGATAGCCTAAACACTCCACATCTGCCGATCGCTAGACGACAAAATAGCACTTTCATCATCCGATAGCTTAAACACTCGACATCTGCCGATCGCTAGACGAAAAAATAGCACTTTCATCATCCGATGGCTTAAACACTCTACATCTGCCGATCGCTAGACAACAAAATAGCACTTTCATCATCCGATGGCTTAAACACTCTACATCTGCCGATCGCTAGACGACAAAATAGCACTTTCATCATCCGATGGCTTAAACACTCTACATCTGCCGATCGCTAGACGACAAAATAGCACTTTCATCATCCGATGGCTTAAACACTCTACATCTGCCGATCGCTAGACGACAAAATAGCACTTTCATCATCCGATGGCTTAAACACTCTACAACTGCCGATCGCTAGACAACAAAATAGCACTTTCATCATCCGATGGCTTAAACACTCTACATCTGCCGATCGCTAGACGACAAAATAGCACTTTCATCATCCGATGGCTTAAACACTCTACATCTGCCGATCGCTAGACGACAAAATAGCACTTTCATCATCCGATGGCTTAAACACTCTACATCTGCCGATGACGTCAGCTGGATGATTGCTTATCCAGCTTCTGTCACACGGCAGAAAAACACTATAATCATCTAATAACTTCATCCAATAGAAAATACCACGACTCACCTAAATCTTATCTTAGTAACTATAAACCTCAAGAAGTAAGAATCATAAACTCATCCAAAATACGCATAGCGGAAGGCTTAAGCAAAACAACTCATTCAATAATCCTTAAAATCGTTATCAGACTCTGAATTCAAATCATTCAAATCCGAATCTCATTGTTATAAGAAATTCTGTTCTACTTAGTCATCTGTCTATCATAAACTTCTCTGACTTACTATGAGCATAACCGGGGTACATAATCGCCTATCCAGCCTTGCACTGTCATACTGAGCATCCTCCGGCAACCAGCTTTAAACATCATCTCTGGACTGGAATTCCTCACTTGCTATCTCTTCACCTACATCATAAGGTTTAACTATAAGCCTAATGCTTAGTAAGGAATGCAACACTAACATAGATGCATGAATGTATAATTTGGGAAATCACATGCTCATAAGTCTTTTCTTGTTCATATCTTGCTCATAATCATTATTCATAGTCATGGATCATATTCATCAATCATAGTCAGGGATCATATTCATCATTCATAGTCATTGATCATATTCTTCATTCGTAGTCATTAATCATATTCATCATTCGTAGACATTGATCATATTCTTCATTTAAGTTGTGTGGATTAAGAGAGAATTTGTGCCGGTAAAGGGGGTTTGACAGTGAGAGTGCACATAGTTCCCTTGCGGGTCGTATCATGGTCCTTCTTTTGGACAGTGACATACGCCAAACCGCCCCTAACCCTTTCTTAATTCACGTTGCATAAATTTTATATTCTTATCTTGTTCATGCGAAGACATGCTCTTAAAACATTCTCATATGCATAAAACATTCATGATGCATGAACATGAAAATACTTAAATCATCAAGCTACAGAACTGAGTACCATTCGACATGAAACTTTACCTCTGAGCTAATCATCAGCATAAACAATAAGCAGTAACATAAGGAAAACTTCTATTCATCATATGAGTTTCTACCTAGCATCCTTTGATGTAGGGTCCTAATGACCGAGAGACCTATTCATTCACTTACCTGGTCTCCTTAGCAATTTGAGCTCCTTTCTCTTCCAACTTCCTCACCTAAAACATTTACATTGCAGTAGTTAAAACAAAATCCTATTAGTTCTAATCACAAGTCATCTTAGGATCTAATAGCTATAGTCACTCCCGAATCCTTAGTATAGTTCTCTGTGCAGTTTGAAATCCAAAACCCAGAACAGACAGATTCGATAAGCGATATCTCAGGGTTGTTTGTTTAATGTCCAAAATCGATTCAGAATGATATTACTACATTCAGATTTTAAATACCCTTACTAATACTCGGCCATTGAAGAATCCAGAATCTGAACACATAGCTGAAACAGAACTTAACGACTGAGAGATAGCTACATTGTCAAACTCGTACCTCGAGCACAAAGTAGCCGAGAAGCAGCAAGGAAACCGATCGTCGAAGGAGGGATTTCCAGCTGACAGAGAGCGGGAGCTTGGGAGAGAAGAAATCGCCGGGAGTTGGGGATGTCGGCTATAGTGGTTTAAATGAGGTTTGAATCCTTTCCTTTTTCTTTAAATACTAGCCTCAATCCTCCATTATTACAACTTTGCCACTCAACCTAGTTTAGATCCACATGTAATCAATTAAGCTTGGCATAAAACCCTAAACCGTGAAAATTGAATATTCGTGACCGTTAATACAGTTTAGGAAGTCACCTGGTTGAAGTTTTTGGGTGTTACATCCACCCCTCCTTAAACAAAATTTTCGTCCCCGAAAATTGATCAAGCGAAGAGCTCAGGATATCTGTCCATCATGTCCTGCTGTCTTTCCCATGTGGCTTCCTCGATACCATGATTCATCCATAAAACTTTCACCAGTGGAATTTCTTTATTCCTCAGAGTTTTTACTGCAGATTCCAAAATTTGCACCGGCTTCTCTTCATACATTAACGATGGTTCAATTTCGACATCCATTTGCTTAACAACATGTGTGGGATCCCATATGCATTTCCTTAACATTGACACATGGAAAAAATTATGCACCTTTTCCAGCGATGGAGGCAATTGCAGTCTATATGCCGTACTGCCAATCCTTTCTAAGATGGGGAATGGTCCAATAAATCGTGGGTTTAGCTTTCCTTTCTTACCAAACCTTAAAACTCCTTTAAATGGTGAAATCCTCAGGAAAACTTCATCGCCAACAGAAAACTCAAGGTCTCTTCTCCTCTGGTCTGCATAACTCTTCTGTCGGCTCTGTGCCGTTATCATTCTTTTCTTAATAGTGGCAATCTTGTCTGACATCTGTTGCAAAATCTCAGGACCTAGGAGTTTTGCTTCACCGACCTCATCCCAGTACAAAGGTGACCTGCACTTCCTGCCATACAGTGCCTCATAAGATGCCATACCTATGGTGGATTGGTAACTATTGTTGTAAGAGAATTCAACCAATGGCAGGTATCGACTCCATGATGTCTGGAACTCAAGCACACATGCCCTCAACATATCCTCAAGTATTTGAATTGTCCGTTCAGATTGTCCATCGGTTTGTGGGTGGAAGGCAGTGCTGAAAGATAATTTTGATCCTAATGTGCCTTGTAAGCTTTGCCAAAACCTTGAGGTGAATCTAGGATCACGATCGGATACAATAGATAAAGGAACTCCATGCAATCTGATGATTTCTTGGACATACAGATCAGCAAGCTGGTCCATTGTGAAAGTCATTCTTACAGGTATAAAGTGTGCCGACTTTGTCATTCTATCAACCACGACCCAAATACTATCATGTCCTTTAGTTGTCTTTGGCAAACCTACTACAAAATCCATAGCAATGTTTTTCCACTTCCATTCAGGGATTGGTAGGGGTTGAAGGGTACCTCCTGGGAGTTGGTGTTCTACCTTAACCTGTTGACATATCAAACATGACTCCACATACATAGCAACATCCCTCTTCATATTTGGCCACCAATAATGTAACCTTAAATCCTGATACATCTTGGTGCTACCAGGATGCACAGAAAAGGAAGAAGAATGAGCTTCAGCCAAGATCAACTCACGCAACTCCTTATCATTCGGAATGTACCATCAGTTCTTAAATTTCAAAGTGCCATCACTAGAGAGACTGAACTCCGAGGAGACGTCCTTTAACTTATTCATCATGCTACTATTCTCCTTCGAATCCTTTTGTTGTGCCTCCTTGATCCTATCTAAAATAGTTGGGCGGATAAATAAATCAGCCAGTAAAGCTGACAGCTCGGGAACTATTTCCAATTCGAACCTCTGAACTTCCTTCCTCAAAGGTATAGACATGGTTGATAATGCAGGTTGCATTGTCGTTGACATTCTGCTTAAAGCATCGGTTACAGCATTAGCCTTGCATGGATGATACTTAATTTCGAAGTCATAGTATTTAACAAATTCTAACCCACATCTCTATCTCATGTTTAATTCCTTTTGAATAAAGAGGTACTTCAGGCTTTTATGGTCAGAAAATACCTCACACTATTGTCCATACAGATAATGTCTCCAAATCTTTAATGCAAATACAACTGCGGCTAATTCTAAATCGTGAGTGGGGTAGTTCTGTTCATAATTCTTTAGCTGCCTAGAGGCATACGCTATAACCTTGCCTTCTTGCATCAAAACACACCCCAGTCCAACTTTGGATGCATCACAATAAACACTAAACTTTCCTCCTTCAGTTGGGAGAGTCAAAAGTGGAGCTGTCGTTAACTTCAGCTTAAGTGTCTGGAAGCCGTCTTCACAAGCTTCGGTCCAAGAGTACTTGGTGTCCTTTTTTGTCAAACTAGTTAAAGGCTTAGCTATCATAGAAAATCCCTTAATAAACTTCCTATAATAGCCTGCCAAACCAAGAAAGCTACGGACTTCACTAACATTCCTTGGCCGTGACCAGTCCTTAACAGCCTGAATCTTAGTTGGATCTACTGATATACCCTCAGCAGAAATGATATGGCCTAAAAAGTTAACCTTATACAACCAGAACTCACATTTGGATAACTTGGCATAAAGTTGTTGCTGTCTCAGGGTGGTCAAAACTATCCTTAAGTGTTCCATATGGTCAGCCTCAGTCTGTGAGTATATGAGAATATCATCTATAAATACAATCACAAACTTGTCCAAGTAATCACGAAACACTCAATTCATCAAATCCATAAAAGCTGCAGGTGCATTGGTTAACCCAAACGACATCACAAGGAATTCATAATGTCCATAACGGGTCCTAAAAGCTGTCTTAGGTATATCACTTTTCTTAACCTTCAGTTGGTAGTACCCCGAACGCAAGTCAATCTTTGAAAACACCTTAGCTCCTTGCAATTGGTCAAACAAGTCGTCGATTCGGGGCAAGGGGTATTTATTCTTAATCGTCAACTTGTTCAGTTCTCGGTAATCTATGCACATCCTTAGGGAACCATCTTTCTTCTTAACGAACAACACAGGTGCACCCTAGGGAGAACTACTAAAGCGTATGAATCCCTTGTCTACTAATTCCTGTAGTTGGACTTTTAACTCCTTTAGCTCGACAGGTGCCATGCGATAAGGATTCTTAGATACGGGTAATGCCTCGGGATACGTATCAATTACAAATTCTATTTCTTTATCGGGCGGTAATCCTGGCAAATCATCCATAAACACATTAGGGAACTCTTTAATTATAGAAATGTCTTGTAGCTCTACTTACCCGATTATCGATCACATTAGCTAGATAACTCTCACAACCATCTTTCAACAACCGCTGAGCCTCTAGCGAGGATATAATCGGTATCTTACTTATTTTTGGGATAGCTTGGAAAGTGTACTGATCTCCATTAGGGGGTCGAAACTCAACTAATCCAGACCTACAACTTATCGTGGCATAATGCCTAGATAACCAATCCATTCCTAATATAACTTCATATCCCTTCATGTCAACTACAATCAGTTCTACATATAACTTCTTATCTCCTAGGGACACAATATCGCCTTTCAATATCTGCTCAGAATACAAGGACTTTCCCAATGGTAACATCACACTATATGGCCTATCAGCTGGTAAGTATTCTAACTTATGCTTACACGCAAACAAGGTTGCAATAAATGAGTGTGTGGCACCCGTGTCTATAAGTGTATAAGCAGAAACACCACAGATCATAATTGTACCTGTTATGACCGTATGCTGCATGGTGTCTTTGTCTTCCATCATAGCAAAGACTCGGAGCATTACTCTTGCTCGGTTTGGATCGGGTGGCATGGGGCAGTCTCTGACTACATGTCCGACCTTGTCACATCTAAAACAGTGGCCAGAAAGTAACTTGCACTCGCCGGAATGGTTCTTCTGACAGGTGGGGCATTGAGGGGCTATTGGTCGCTTTCCTTTTCCCTGATCATCATTTGGATTGAAGGGTCTCTTTATACCTTGTTGTTGTTGTGGTCCCCTGTTCTGTTGCGGCTGCCAACCTTTGTTCTGACGTGGTGGCGGCTGAGTTTCCTTCGTGAACTTTCTTGGCTGCTCACGCTGTGCATATGTTGTCATTTCTGCCTCTTCCAGCTCCAAGGCCTTAGCCGTCACTTCACCATAAGGTACATTGTGTATCCCAGCAATCTTTACTTTCATGTACAAATTTGGCTTCAGTCCCTGAACAAATTGGTAAATCCTGTCCTCATCGTCCTCAATCATTCGGGGAACAAACCGTGATAAAGCATCAAACTTGCATATGTAATCCGTCACAGAGCCAGTTTGTCGCAGATTCATGAACTCCTTCTTCTTGTTGGCCCGAACAGTCCTATTAAAGTACTTGTCAAAGAAGGCAGTCTTAAACATTTCCCAGGTCATAGCTCCGGCATTAGCGGTGTTCTGGATTGAATCCCACCAATGCCTTGCACTCAATTCCAAATGAAAGACAGCATATGTGACCTTATCTCCTTCATCAACCATTGCGTACTTAAACATGTCTTCTATCTTTCGAACTCACTCCTCAGCATAAATAGGATCTGAAACATGTCCATTAAACACCGGGGGTCGAAGCCGGTGGAAACGCTCACCCCAATGATCATGAGTTGCATTAGTACTGGAGTTGCCTTGTTCCTCTCTAGCAGTCATTAGCTGTTCGATCTGGTGAGATTGGCGCATGACCAACTCTGTCAACTGGGCAATGGCATTGCTATCCTCATTGGTCTCACTCTGCTGACCTCTAACTATTTTGGGATTCCTAGACAAATAATTATAGATGCATCTTAACTTAGTGACATTTACTGAAATCATAAATACTTACAGTTGCTGGAGTGTGCTCATGTGACAGTCAGTGCTGGAAGGCAGTCTGCAGAATCGGTTTTAGAACTTGGTTTTGCTCTGATACCATAATTGTAACACGAGGGATCGTCACATAATCCATATCTTTCTTAATCATTTAATTTTTATTACTCACACTCTACTCAATTTTTAGAAATATATATATTTTTTTTAAACATAACTTAACTCAAACTGACATACGTAATTCACTAGGCATCATTCGGCAGGGGAATACTCTACACATCTGCCGGCGAGCAGTGCAATGTGTATCGGCTGGTGAAGGGAAAACTTAAACCTTTAGACTGCACCAGCCGGTTGAGGAATAACACCACATCTACCGGACACTAGACGACAAAACCATGTTTATATCATCCGGTAAAGAGACTTTTTACATCATCCGGTGAAATAATGGGACATCATACGGTGAACATGTGCTTTTCACGTGAATAATTAAAACATGATCCGGTCACTAAACGAAAAAATAACATCCTCATCATCCGGTGACTTTATTACACGACATCTGCCGATAACTAGATGACAAAATAATGCTCTCATCATCCGATAGCTTAAACACTCTACATCTGTCGATTGCTAGATGACAAAATAGCACTTTCATCATCCCATGGCTTAAACACTCTACATCTGCCGATCGCTGGACGACAAAATAGCACTTTCATCATCCGATGGCTTAAACACTCTACATCTGCCGATCGCTAGACAATAAAATAGCACTTTCATCATCCGATGGCTTAAACACTCTATATCTGCCGATCGCTAGACGACAAAATATCACTTTCATCATCCGATGGCTTAAACACTCTACATCTGCCGATGGCTAGACGACAAAATAGCACTTTCATCATCCGATGGCTTAAACACTCTACATCTGCCGATCGCTAGACGACAAAATAGCACTTTCATCATCTGATGGCTTAAACACTCTACATCTGCCGATCGCTAGACGACAAAATAGCACTTTCATCATCCGATGGCTTAAACACTCTACATCTGCCGATGACGTCAGCCGGATGATTGCTTATCCAGCTTCTGTCACACGGCAGAAAAACACTATAATCATCTAACAACTTCATCCAATAGAAAATACCACGACTCACCTAAATCTTATCTTAGTAACTATAAACCTCAAGAAGTAAGAATCATAAACTCATCCAAAATACGCATAGCGGAAGGCTTAAGCAAAACAACCCATTCAATAATCCTTAAAATCGTTATCAGACTCTGAATTCAAATCATTCAAATCCGAATCTCATTGTTATAAGAAATTCTGTTCTACTTAGTCATCTTTTTATCATAAACTTCTCTGACTTACTATGAGCATAACCGGGGTACATAATCGCCTATCCAGCCTTGCACTGTCATACTGAGCATCCTCCGGCAACAAGCTTTAAACATCATCTCTGGACTGGAATTCCTCACCTGCTATCTCTTCACCTACATCATAAGGTTTAACTATAAGCCTAATGCTTAGTATGGAATGCAACACTAACATGGATGCATGAATGTATAATTTAAGAAATTACATGCTCATAAGTCTTTTCTTGTTCATATCTTGATCATAATCATTATTCATAGTCATGGATCATATTCATCAATCATAGTCATGGATCATATTCATCATTCATAGACATTGATCATATTCTTCATTTGTAGTCATTAATCATATTCATCATTCATAGACATTGATCATATTCTTCATTTAAGTTGTGTGGATTAAGAGAGAATTTGTGCCGGTAAAGGGGGTTTGACAGTGAGAGTGCACATAGTTCCCTTGCGGGTCGTATCATGGTCTTTCTTTTGGACAGTGACATACGCCAAACCGCCCCCAACCACGTTGCATAAATTTTATATTCTTATCTTGTTCATGCGAAGACATGCTCTTAAAACATTCTAATATGCATAAAACATTCATGATGCATGAACATGAAATTTCTTAAATCATCAAGCTACAGAACTGAGTACCATTCGACATGAAACTTTACCTCTGAGCTAATCATCAGCATAAACAATAAGCAGTAACATAAGGAAAACTTCTATTCATCATATGAGTTTCTACCTAGCATCCTTTGATGTAGGGTCCTAATGACCGAGAGACCTATTCATTCACTTACCTTGTCTCCCTAGCAATTTGAGCTTCTTTCTCTTCCAATTTCCTCACCTAAAACATTTACATTGCAGTAGTTAAAACAAAATCCTATTAGTTCTAATCACAAGTCATCCTAGGATCTAATAGCTATAGTCACTCCCGAATCCTTAGTATAGTTCTCTGTGCAGTTTGAAATCCAAAACCCATAACAGACAGATTCGATAAGCGATATCTTAGGGTTGTTTGTTTAATGTCCAAAATCGATTCGGAATGATATTACTACATTCAGATTTTAAATATCCTTACTAATACTCGGCCAATGAAGAATCCAGAATCTCAACACATAGCTGAAACAGAGCTTAACGATTGAGAGATAGCTACATTGTCAAACTCGTACCTCGAGCACAAAGTAGCCGAGAAGCAGCAAGGAAACCGATCGTCGAAGGAGGGATTTCCAGCTGACAGAGAGCGAGAGCTTGGGAGAGAAAAAATCGTCGGGAGTTGGGGATGTCGGCTACAATGGTTTATATGAGGTTTGAATCCTTTCCTTTTTCTTTAAATACTAGCCTCAATCCTCCATTATTACAACTTTGCCACTCAACCTAGTTTAGATCCACATGTAATCAATTAAGCTTGGCATAAAACCCTAAACCGTGAAAATTGAATATTCGTGACCGTTAATACATTTTAGGAAGTCACCTGGTTGAAGTTGTCGGGTGTTACACCTTCACAGTACCTTAACCACCTTAGTATCCTTTTTCAAACCCTTAGAAAAGCCAAGCTATACGGTAACTTAAGCAAGTGCTCGTTCGCACAAGACAAGGTGTAATGGAAGCAGACGAAGATAAGATCAAGGCCATTAAGGATTGGCCTACCCCTAAAAGAATATCAGAAGTCTGACACTTCCATGGATTAGCCTCCTTTTATCAGAGGTTTATAAAAGATTTCACCTCAATAGTTGCGCCATTAACTGACTGCACCAAGAAAGGGAAAGAGATTGTATGGACCCTAGCTTGTCAACAAAGATTGTATGAACCCTACCTTATCAACAAAGCTTTGAGATGATTAAGGACAAGTTATGTCATTCACATGTACTAGCACTACCAGATTTTAGTTAGGTGTTTGATATAAAGAGTGATGCCTCTGGAATTGGCATTGGAGCCGTTCTTATGCAAGAGGGTAAACTGATTGCATATTTTAGTGAAAAGCTAAAAAGAGTAGTGCTCAATTATTCGACTTACGATAAAGAATTTTATGCTATCATACGAGCACTAGAATATTGATAACATTATCTCTTGTTGAAAGAGTTTGCTATACATATTGATCATCAATCATTAAAACATATCAAGAGTCAACATGAGCAAAACAAGAGATGTAATAGTTAGGAATTAAAAATTTGAAATCCCTAAATCAATTCAAAAATCAAAAACCTAATCCAAGAATTTATTCCTAAAATCCATAAGATTCACATTTATATTGTTTTATTCAGCAATCGGATGAACGTAGTCTGAAAATCGTCCATATTCAAAAGAAGTTTGGATTTTCAATAGAGAGCATCAGCAGAAAATCTGAGTTGAGATCGGATTTATCAGCAAAAAATCCGAGTGGATCTCGAATTTTGGGGAGGAGGCTGATTACGAACCTCTGCTATAAATAGAAAGACTCGGTGAAGGAGAAATAACACCCTAGCTCTCTCCCTCTTGAGTTCTCTGAAAAAAAAAAAAATCAAAAAAAGAACTCTTACCTCTCTAGCCATCGGCGACGAACTCTGAAGTCGAGCTCTTCGGTTGAATCTCCTCCAGCAACGAAGTTCCCCCCTCTCGACCGAGCTTCACTTTGGGATAGAGGGAGTCCATTAACGGCGTAAGATTTGTCTCTCGGTCTTCAACTCTCTCGCTCTTTCTTCATTTTTCTCGCTCATACTGTCACTCTCTCTCTTCGATACTCTTTCTCACTCTATTCATAGCTCGGGAGACTGACGAAGAAGAAGAAGGAAAAGAGGTTGGTTTTATTAAAATCAGAATCAGTTTATTTAAAGGAGGTCCAGTGAATTGAACCGGCATTGTTCATCTGAACCGGCACTGTTCACTCGAACCGACATTGTTCACTCGAACTGACACTATTCATCAGAATCGACCCAAACCCAAAATTGATTTGGATCGTTAAGGACAAAAAATTGATCCGAAAATACAACGCTAAGACTTTGTTGGTAAGGACTTTCTACCCTAATTTCCTTTAAAATGATTATTTTTGGATGAACGAATAAGTTTAAATCTCCTTAAATTTTTAGGCAAGGAAGATCAAACCAACACTCGGGAAAATACCTAAAATCCTATTTTCACTAGGATATCAGGTAAGTGAAAATAGCATTTTTCAATGTTTTGGCTATGGCTCTACATCAAAAAAGTTGTATTATTTTCTTATAACTGGTTTCTTACACGCTACTGATAATTGAGCACACATGTTTAGGCATTGATATATAATTGTATAAAGATAAAATTAGTATGACATGTTGTATGTGTATGAATACGATGGAATTGACGAAAAATATGTGATAGCAAAAGTCTGAACGACAATGAGATGGTGAGCTTGAACATATGGTATTGACGTGATAGCAAAAGCCTGAATGACAATGAGATGGTGAGCTTGATCGAAAGTAAATTGACAAAGCCTGAACGACAATGAGATGACTAAGTCTAAGTTTGGGAAATGAGTACTAACCTGTCAGTAATCAGGATTCGGTAAAAGTAAATGTTAATTTTGACACTTGTACGAATTTTTTCTTGCTGAGTTAAATCTCATAGTTTGTATAGTTTTGTGATGTAGGCGAGTTTTTATCTGAGGAAGAACTGGCTATAATCGAGAATCCTCCAGATGAAAGTGAGCATACAGAGAAATAAAATATTTTTGTTTGAAGGTGGGTTTTAAATTAGTATGTTTTGGTTTTAAGAGATATTTCACGTTTTTATTTTGAATTTTAATTGTTACATAAAATTTTATGAATTGACGTACTTCTGCATTTATGATAAAAGTATTTAATGTTTTAAAGTTTCTGCGTATTTAAAAGTTTGAATTTTCAATATTATGAAATTATGATTTTTAACGCTCGATTTCCAATCAATTTTGGGAAAAAATTTAAGATTTTTAAAATTAGGGTTTCAGATTAGAGATTTTTAATTCTGGGCATTACAGAATGGTATCAGAGCACCAAGATTTTAAAAAACGGTTTTGTAGACTTATCTGTATGCTCACGTGCTGTAACGCCCTGAGTCCTCTCGACCCGGTTCGCTGCTCATACTACATACTCGTACGATAAAATTTTTTTCGTTAACTTAAAACGTCATCGTTAAAAAACAATTAAACCCTTGTAGCGGATAACTACTTTTAAAACACGTTCAAAAACACTCGTTCGAAGTTGGAAATCAAAAGGGTGAAAATATAAAAATCTGGAAAATTTGCACTATGGCTGAGCCGCGCCCGCGTTGCCCATACGATGTGCACGCGCGCTCACCCGGTGCGCACGTCGCGCGCCTGGCGTGCTCACTCAAGCCTTTCGGTCGACACTTATACCCAGGGGTCGACACCTAAGGGCACTGGTTGACAGCTGAAGGCACAAGTCGACACTTCATTGCTCTCTTTTTTCATCGGTCGACACCGAGCCTAATTGGTCGACACCTGTAAGCACAGGTCGACACCTCATTAGCCTCTGTTTCCATCGGTCGAAGTCTAGGGTCGACACTTACATTGATTTTTCACTAATCGGTCAACACCTGAGCTCACGGGTCGACACTTGAGCTCACAGGTCGACACTTGCCCAGTTTAACATGCTCAGGGGTCGACACCCACAAACACTGGTCGACACCTTTACTTCCTGCTGTTAAGACAACTTCACAATTTGCAGAAAATTTTGACAGCAAAACGTTTAAAACCACCAAAAACTTAAATCCTACTTCAAAATCCAAATTTCCTGCATTTTTAAACGAACCCAAAAAACTTCTATCAAAACAAATCCCCATTCAGATTTCAAAATACATTTGTACATCAAAACGACTAAAATGACTTCAATCGTTCAATCCCCAACTAGACATCAACTATACAAATCTTTTACCGAAAACTAAATCAAAACACAAAATACACCCTTGATTCTTACTTCCAAAATACAGCCACATCTCGGGTTATGTCTCCCTAACAAACGGCCGGATTGTCGCCTGGGTGCACTCCTCGACCACTCTAGCCCTGATCTTGCTCTTGGACCTCACTTGATAATTCTTTGTCACCTACATTACAGAACTCAACTATTAACCTAACGCTAAGCAAGTAATACAAATATGAATGCAAACACTTCACATCCTAACACATGCAATTTCTACTATCTCGTTTCGTTTTCGTTCTCAACTTCATTATACTCATTCATTCTCTTTCTTTTTACATCTTTAGATTAAATAGGCACATCATAATATTCTCCGGCCCAAGTCCCACCGAGGATATCGCGAAGTTTCAACCCTGCATGTCACCCTCTGGCCTAAGTCTCACTCGGGATTCGCGGAGTATTGAGCACTATAGAACCCTCCAGCCCAAGTCCAATCCGGGATATCACAGAATTTTAACCCAGTACAAGTCACCCTTCGGCCCAAGTCCAACCCGAGATATTGCGGAGCACTGGGTGGTCCTTCTCATTGGACATCACTTCACTCTCCGGCTCAAGTCCAACCTGGGATTCACGGAGCACATCTCCCTCTGGCCCAAGTCCCACCCGACGCATCTCTTAATTAGCTATCTTCGTATCATATTACACATCAAAATCATGGAAATTCATTTTTGTCTACTAACATACTTTTCGAACACCATGATGCATCCAAATTAAACACACTACCAACATAAGCAAAAAACATACAATAGATACATACAAACCACAACCATACATTCCTAGCGAACTGTGATGTAGGCCCGAAGGCAACACGCAAGCATACACTACTCACCTGGCCTCTTTAGCTAACCTCGTACTCGTACGCTACATCGAGAACTCGTTCGAACCAAAAAGTCATAACAAAATCCATCAATTTAATCCTCCTCAGGAATTCCCTCATTAAGCTTCTAAAGAAAACTAAAAACCTCTCAAAACCACTAGACCTGAAATCTCACCGTTTTTGGCCAAACTTCTAAATTACGTAACTAATCCTACGCTTATCCGTTTTGGACGATTCAAGGCTCTACCGACTCCTTAGGATGTATACTTTCTAAAAGGTTGGGATTGTTTAGCCAAATAACACAATTGGCTTGGTCGTTTTTCACAAAAATCGAGCTGTCTGCACACTTAAAATTTCAGATTTTTGACCTCTTCCAAAAATCCAACCACTCATCCATACTAAACTTAAAATTCCAGATTTTTGACTTCTTCCAAAAATCCAACCACTCATCCATACTATTTCTAATCATCTTTAAATACCAAATAAAGAAAGATTTCAACAATTATCCCACCAATTTCGTGCAACCCTAGTCCTCACACCACAACCCTAACTTAAACCACTTCATATCTCATCATAATCTACTCCCAACTCTTTTCTCTAGCTAGTAAACTAATAACCCATGAAAATTAGAGAAGTTTACCTAGAATGAAGAATCGGTTGAAGAAATCGTCAGATGAGAGCTTTGTCGTGCGTCGATGAGAGAAGAAGAAGAAGAAATGGTTTACCCCTTTCTGTTTCACGTGAATGCCATATTCCACTCTTCTTTTCCTTTTATTCAATAACATCAAATTTACTTTTATACCCTTTGGTTAATTATATCTTACACTTAACAATTATTTCTCCCACTTTTCTTTAATCCAATATTTTCTACTTACATCAATTCCCGTAAATTTTAATTCACTGTACCTTCATGTAATTGAGCCAATAAATTATTGTTTGCTACACATGCACTTGGAAGATTGTCGATCAGCAAGTAATTGATAAAAGTTTATATTTTGATATAAAAGTATGATGATTTTTGTATTTGATTTTAAAGTAAGTAATTTTCTTTTTATTCTTTTGCAAATATTTTTATAAAATCTAAAATATGTTTCCAAATTTTAATATATATTTTGTTTAAGAACTTCAAGTATTTATTTATAGCAATTTCAAACTATTTTAAATTGTATTTTAGTCCAAGTTTTTAAATTTTTAGGGTTATCTTTGTGATGTAGATCTGTCTCCAAATCTAAAATAGCAACTACTCCCAATGAAAAGACTTGATACCGATTAGAAAACTTTCTTAAAAATAACTATATCATGAAGCCTAAAGATACGCATTAGAAGCAAGTAAATCACGATTGGATGTTTGAGTATAAAAACCAACACTAATCTTTCTAGTATCCCAATCAGTTTAAGAATTCCGATGGACTCTTCTGTGAAAACTTTAGAATATTGGCATGCAATGGTTGATGACTAAAGTTAGTAGGCACAACTTGAACATTTTTGGATAGAAGAGCTTATATAAAAAAAATGTAGTTTTTCCATGTAAATATTATCAAATTCTCAAGTTAAAGATTCACTAAGGATAAGAGATAGAGTAGTATTATGGATTAGTTTGAAAATATTAGACGAGAGAAGGAATGAAAAAGATAAATTTAAGGATACTTAGATGATGATACCTACTTAGAATTTGGTAACCTTAACTCTATTAACAATCACTTATGAATCCTTATATTTTGGAGTACATTCATTATCTCAAGTTTTAGATCAAACTAATCATTTAACACAAATAGTTCGCGGGAGAAAATCTAGTTATTTGGGCCCCAGAGAGTTAACAAGAAGAACTGCTAGTTTTTGGATACGAGATATCCATCCTAGTTATTATGGACGCATTTGCTCAATTGACACGTCTGAAGGAATTCATGTCTCTAATAATAATTTGTCTATACGATTTATATTGTATGAAGATTTACTAAAAATATTGTTTGAGTACTAAGAAATTTTATTTGAGTTGAGAAGTTATTAATGTGGACATAGTTGATCAATGAGAGGTTAATGATTTTGGATGAAACAAATGATGCTAGAATACCTTACGACTTAGTTAAAAATTTAAAGATTGTCTTGAGTAATTATTTGGTTATATATGTTTTAAACAACTTAGAGAATTAGAAATGATATCAGATTTTTAATTTGAGGTTATATAAGATCCATGAAATTCTTTGTAGATTTTATAATGAAGTGGAAATCTTAAGTTGATCATTACTCAAGAATATAGATGTCATCTAAAATTAGTAAAGGAGAAGGAATTAAGTGATCTGAGAATTTATAATGTGAGACCCACTATTTTAATTAGGGAACACATTGACAGAAGTGGTGGAAAAAGAAGTAAAGTTCACTTCCCCTCAATTAATGCCCATCTAAATTTCTCTCTCTCCATTAAAACTTAGGTGGAGAAAATCGTAGACAACCCTCAATTCAGTTCGACCCACGCTTGTCTCTCTCCTTTAATGCCCACCTAAAATTCCTATTGTAACAGCCCTAATTTACCCTAAATCTTAAGCCTATAAATGTCATAAAAATTTGAACTTTTCATCCAATCCATTTCATTCATTTAATCTTCTCATTTAAAATCAATTAACTCATTCAACGGAAGTCTATCTTATTTTGGAAACCTCAGTAAAAATTTAAATTTAGGCGTCAATGCTAAAACAATAAAGACAGGCAGAGAATTAATTTTTTCTTTCGGGTTTCTTCAATTTAAACAGTGGGGGTCGACACCTTTAAACAGGGGTAGGCAGGTTACTTCTATTGAAATCGGTCGACATGGCCTCTATAACGAGATTGGTTGACATGGCCTCTATAACGAGATCGGTCGACATGGCCTCTGTAACGAGATCGGTCGACATGGCCTCTGTAATGAGATCGATCGACATGGCCTCTGTAACGAGATCGGTCGACATGGCCTCTCGGTTAAAATCGGTCGACATGGCCTCTTTGGTAAAATCGGTCGATATGGCCTCTCGGGTAAAATCGGTCGACATGGCCTCTCGGGTAAAATCGGTCGACATGGCCTCTTAGGTAAAATCGGTCGACATGGCCTCTGTAACGAGATCGGTCGAGATGGCCTCTGTAACGAGATTGGTTGACATGGCCTCTGTAACGAGATCGGTTGACATTTTCGGTCAACGTTTCCTTTGCTAGGACACTTAACAGACTTATGCCCTGGATCGAATACTTTTACTAAATGGTCGACGACCTCGACCTAACACTTTTAAAACTTATAAACTTAACAGAAATCACTTCTCTAATCGATCGACATCATCGACCAAACTTCTCAAAGAAAACTTAACCGCATAGCCACAAATTACTGCCTGACATCAACCAGACTACTTATGTAGCACCCGGTTCTATTGAACCGAATTTAACTAACCATTTATAATGTGAGGATTTGGGAGAAAATGATGATTAGGTTAATAAATAACTATGCAAGGGCAAAAGAGTAATTAGCATTTTGAAAAGTGGAAAATGTATTTAAGGAAGGGTTTAATGAGGTTTAGCCGCCACTATTCCCTCATTTCTCCTTTCTCGGTATTCAGCTCAGGCTCAGCAGAACTCCAGGCGATTCTCCTTACCGATCCTCATTCCTCAACTAGGTAAGTTTTCCTTTCGTTCACTTGAGATTTCAGTGGTTAGATAGCAGAGGGAGCGCAATGTGTGTGTGTTATGTCGATATTGTGAATGAATGGAGTTCGGGATTTAGTACTGAGCTGAGAGTGTATGATGACCAGAACTTCCAAACTAGCTCCTTAGGTTTCTGAGTGATGTAGGATACAGTTAGTGGTAATCTAATCGGTATTCTGCTTATGAAACTAGGTGGGCAAGACTTCCAGAGTAGTTGAAAACGAGTGATTTCCAGGAGATCAGGTAAGTAATGTTTGCTTGTGCCTTCGGGCCTACATCACAAAACGTTAGGTTTGTATTTACTTGGATGTGTTTGTACGCTATGCATCATATTTTCAAAATGTATACGAAAATGAATTTGAATACATATTGGTATGGAGAGGATTGAATGTGATGAAACAGCAAAGTGAATCAGACTTACTGTTAAGGGAATTAATCCGCCCCTTAATGAGACAGTGGATATAAATATACTTTGAAAGAGCTGATCCAACTTCCAAATTCACAGGGGGATCTGAACATGTGAATCAGATTTACTGTTAAGGGAAATAATCCGCCCCTTAATGAGTCAGTGGATATATACTTTGGGAGAGTTGATCCAACTCCCAATTTCACAGGGGGATCTGAATCAGAAACGATGAATGAGCAACTGAGATGAGAAAGTAGAAACTGCATGATTAGGAGTTTATGTTTCAGTAATTCATTTCATTTTGCATTACTTACTTAGCATTAGGCTAATAGATGAGTTTTGTGATGTAGGTGAAGAAGTGACAGCAGGTGTGTTTACTGAGTTCACTGAGGACTAGCCGGGTTGGAGGAGTGCACCTATTCAATGTTCTGGCAGCTGATGGGGCGGTTTAACTGATGTCTGTCAGTGTGGAGGACTAGTAGTTAAAGATTCAGTCTGAGTATGTTGAGTTTTCATGACAGAATTGATTTCAAAGTTTTGAACATGTTTTGAGTTTCCCTTCCTGATAACCGTATCTTGTTGGGTCTAGATGTTAGTACTTGCTGAATTTTGAGTAATGCAATGGTTGAATCGTTTTTGAATGATTTCAGTAGAGTAAGTAAATCCTTTTCTGTAGTTGGAGTAGTGTTTTCAAACGAAAAGTTGATGAAATGTTGTTTTGTTCTCTATCGGTAGATGATGTCTATTGGTAGATGTTGAGTCATGGTTAAGTTGTCTATCGGAAGATGTTGTGTAGGTTTTTGTCGTCTAGCGATCGGCAGATGTTGGATGAAGGAATCATCCGGCTGACGTCATCGGTAGATGTCGTGCGTTTGTCTATCGGAAGATGGAAATCTGCCGGCAGATGAATTTGTGTTGACTTCATCGGCAGATGAAGTTGTGTATGAAGTTATGTTGACTTCATCGGCAGATGAAGTTATGTTGACTTCATCGGCAGATGGTGTTGCGTTGACGTCATCGGCAGATGGTAATGCGTTGTTTGGGCACGTCATCGGTAGAAGCCTTTTTGTTTTCATTTTTTTTTTTTTTGCTCCTTCCGTTGGCTTTGCTCATCGGCAGATACGTTGGATTTCCGCGATTTCTCCTAGTATTCCACAGTTTTAAACTTTAATTCAAAACTACCGATTGCCTCTTAACATTTCAAACCATGATTTATAGTTTTGTTTTACTACATTGCTGTTTAGAATTATTTCCGCTGCAAGTTTTAAATATTTTAAATTTTTAGAAAAAGTCAAATTTTGACTGTCGAGCGAAATTTCTTTTTTTAAATTTAGCATCAAGTCGTCATGGTTTGGTTCATTGTTATGGGTAGCAAACCGGGTTCAGATGACTCGGGGCGTTACAAGTTGGTATCAGAGACATTCAGTTAAACCGTTCAAAAGATTACTCATCAGTGCCGATCGTTGCATGGGAGTACTCCAACAACTGTACGTGTTTATGTTAGCCTTAGTAATTAGATGTTTATAAAATAGTTAACCCTGTGCAGGAATATAGCAAAATGTCCCGACGACCAGGAAGGCCAAGGGTGCGGAGAGAGACACCAACTCTGGGAAGCGCAGAAGATTCTAGTGTAATCGGACAGTTGACAGATCTAGTGCGACAGCAGGCAGAATTAATGCGCCAACAATCCGAGCAACTAGGAGTACTGCTGAACCGAGAGGTGCAAGGAAGTGCCAACTCGGGTTCTAGCAACGAGCATTCCGGGGATAGATTCCGGAGGCTAAGACCACCCACGTTTGATGGTCAGTCGTCTGATCCTGTTGTGGCTGAAGGGTGGCTTAGGAAGATAGAGAGCATGTTTAGGTGCGCCAGCATAGGAGAAGGAGATAAGGTCACGTTAGCAACATTTCACTTGGCTGGCGAAGCTCAACTCTGGTGGGAAACAGTTGAAACCACCACTGACATTCTGACCATGACTTGGTCACAGTTTAAGGACATCTTCTATGAGAAATATTTTAACAGCACGGTCCAGACCGCAAAGAAGTTGGAATTTCTGAATTTGAAGCAGACAGGGTCGGTGGCAGAGTACAGTAGGCAATTTGAGTCCTTGTCCAGGTTTGCTGGACACTTTGCTCATAAGGACGAGGATAAGGTGTTCAAATTTGTGCATGGACTGAAGCCGGAGATTTATCGGGGAGTCAAATTCTGTGGCATTAAAGGTTTAACGTTCAGCGAAGTTGTGTCCACTGCTCTGGAAGTGGAAGAGACTGAAAGGAAGTGTGCTGGACCAAAGGAGGCCCCGTAAAGGTTTAACCAGCCACACCAGCAAAGGGGAACGAAGAGGCCAAGTGAGGGCCAAAATAGCCAAGGATCAGGGGGAAAGGTGCAAAATGTCAGGAAATTTCCCCAGTGTCCAAAGTGCCTGAAGAACCACCCGGGAGAATGTAGACTGGGCTTGGGAAAGTGCTTCAACTGTGAGGAGGTTGGACATACGTTCAAAGAGTGTTCGAAGCCTAGAGTCACCAGATGCTATAATTGTAACAAAGTCGGCCATATTAGCAGAGACTGTCCAGTTCCTAAGAGTGGTCCTGCTATGATTAAACCAAGAATATTCTCCATGATGGAGTCGGGTGAGGAACAGCCTGCTGTAGTGTCAGGTACTATATTGATCAACTCTGTGCCTGCTTTTACTTTGATAGATTCTGGTGCAACGCATTCGTTTATAGCATCTACATTTGCTGTTAAATTAGATGTACAGTTTACCACTTCCATGCATGTGTTTAATGTTACCTTACCCTCTGGTGAACGCATGCACTCTAACCGAGTGATGCTTGACAGTGATGTGTTAGTAGGAAGTGTGAGTCTACCTGCTGACCTCATCATTATGGATATAATGGGATTTGATGTAATTCTGGGAATGGATTGGCTGTTTAAGCATTATGCCACGATTGATTGTAGGACTGGAATAGTTAGTTTCCAACCCCCTGGTAGTTTGAGGCATACCTTTCAAGCCTCAGAAAAGAGTAAGGAAATGACTGTAACGACTTCGGTCAATTGTAGACCCTCCCTATGCAGAGAGTATTTGTGCTTCTTAGCTAGTGTTTTAGACATACAACTGGTAGAGAAATCAAGTCCCAAAAATGTCTTAGTCGTCCAAGACTTCCCTGAAGTATTCCTAGATGACCTTCTGGGCTTGCCACCAGATAGGGAAATTGAATTTGTTGTGGATGTTTACCCCGGAGCCGAACCTGTGTCTAAAAATCCATATAGACTAGCACCAACAGAACTCAAAGAGTTAAAGAAACAATTGGGGGATCTGTTGGAGAAAGGGTTCATACGCCCTAGCTTTTCACCATGGGGTGCACCGGTCCTTTTTGTCAAAAAGAAAGATGGATCTATGCGCATGTGCATTGATTATAGAGAACTGAATAAGTTAACTGTTAAGAATAAATACCCTTTGCCGAGAATTGATGACTTATTTGACCAGCTTAGGGGTGCAAGAGTTTTCTCTAAGATTGACCTTAGATCCGGTTATTATCAGCTGAAGGTTAAATCTGAGGATATCCCAAAGACTGCCTTTCGCACGAGGTATGGACATTATGAGTTTTTGGTTATGTCTTTTGGTCTGACAAATGCACCAGCAGCCTTCATGGATCTCATGAATAGGGTGTTTCACGAGTATTTGGACAAGTTTGTCATTGTATTCATAGATGACATTCTAATCTATTCTAGCACTAAAGACGAGCATGCGAAAACATTTGAGTTTAGTGTTAGAAGTACTGAGAAGGCACCAACTTTATGCCAAGTTTTCCAAGTGTGAATTTTGGTTGGACCAAGTTCACTTTTTAGGACATGTCATCTCTGGAGATGGCATATCTGTGGATCAAGCTAAGGTCCAGGCAGTTAAGGAATGGCCCCAACCGAGGAATGCTACGGATGTCAGAAGTTTCCTTGGATTGGCTGGGTATTACAGGAAGTTTATCGAAGGATTCTCAAAGATTGCGACATCCCTTACCCGATTAACTAGGAAGAACGTAAAATACGTGTGGACTGAGGATTGTGAACATAGTTTTCAAACTTTGAAGCAGAAACTGACCAATGCTCCAATTCTGACCCTCCCTGTCGAGGATGGTAAGTTTAGCATTTATTGTGATGCCTCCAAGATCGGTCTAGGTTGTGTGTTAATGCAGGATGGGAAAGTGATAGCTTATGCCTCTAGACAGTTGAAGGTCCATGAGAAAAATTACCCCACAAATAACTTAGAATTAGCTGCAGTTGTATTTGCACTTAAGATTTGGAGGCATTACCTGTATGGACAATCTTGTGAGATATTTTCAGATCATAAGAGCCTGAAATACATTTTCACGCAAAAGGAACTGAATATGAGGCAGCGTAGGTGGTTAGAATTTGTCAAAGATTATGATTTCGAGATTAAATACCACCCTGGTAAGGCCAATGTAGTGGCTGATGCCTTGAGTAGAGTGACTCATTCCGTCTCTGCATTGACTCTAGACATACCAATAGCTTTAGAGACAGAATTCCAAAAGTTTAATCTAGAAGCAGTAACCAATGTATCAGCTATACTTTCAACCATAACTTTAAGGCCTACTATTCTTGAGAAAATAAAGGAAGCTCAGGCGAACGATGATGAGTGTAACGAGTACAAGTCAAGCATGGATTCTATGGACAAGTCAGATTTTAACTATTCTACCGATGAGATCCTTAGGTATAGAAATAGATGGTTTGTTCCTGCCATTAAGAAGCTTCGTGACGAGATTCTTTCTGAAGCACACTCTTCCAGGTTTTCTGTCCACCCGGGGAGTACAAAGATGTACAGAGACCTTAAACATCACTACTGGTGGCCTGGTATGAAACGAAGTGTGGCAGAATATGTAGGATCATATTTGTGTTGTCAACAGATTAAAGCCGAGCATCAGAGACCCTCAGGAATGTTGCAACCCTTACCAGTTCCCGAATGGAAATGGGAACAAATAGCTATGGATTTCGTTATAGGATTACCTAGAACAGCAAAGGGACATGATGCAATCTTGGTAATAGTCGATCGTTTAACCAAATCTGCTCACTTTCTGCCGATAAAGATAACATACTCGATGGATCAACTGGCAGAGTTGTATGTGCACGAAGTAGTTAGACTGCATGGAGTTCCAAGCACTATAGTTTCAGACCGAGACTCCAGATTTACATCTAAGTTTTGGAAAAGTCTGCACAAGGCTATGGGAACGCAACTAAACTTTAGCACAGCTTTCCACCCTCAAACTGATGGACAATCGGAAAGAACCATTCAAACATTAGAGGATATGCTCTGGGCATGTGTTTTGGATTTTCAAGGTTCTTGGAGCAATACCTATCCTTAGTAGAATTCTCTTACAACAACAGTTTTCAGGCAACCATAGGTATGGCACCATACGAGGCATTGTATGGACGGAAGTGCAGATCACCATTGTATTGGGATGAAGTTGGGGAAGCACAACTGATTGGTCCTGAAATTGTGCAACAGACAGTGGAGAAGATTGCTCTTATCCGTCAAAGAACCCTGACAGCTCAAAGCCGACAGAAAAGCTATGCAGACAAAAGACGAAGGGAACTGGAATTTGATGTTGGTAATGAAGTTTTTCTTAAAGTGTCACCTTTTAAGGGAGTTGTGAGGTTTGGGAAGAGAGGAAAGTTAAACCCCAGATTTATTGGACCATTCACCATTTTGAAGAGAGTTGGGAGAGCAGCCTATCAGTTACAGCTGCCGGCTTCTATGGATGGAATACACAGTGTGTTCCATGTGTCTATGCTAAAGAAGTGTGTTAGAGATCCATCACAGATTGTGGAACAGCAGAGTATCGAAGTTCTCCCCACTCTGGCATATGAAGAGAAACCTGTAAGGATCTTGGACTATGCGGTGAAGGTATTGCGCAACAAAGAGGTTCCATTAGTGAAAGTCCTTTGGCACAACCAGAACATAGAGGAAACAACTTGGGAGCACCAGCAAGACATGATGGACCAACATCCGGAATTATTCAGGTACTGAATTTTGAGGACAAAATTCTTTTAAGGAGGGTAGATTGTAGCACCCAGTTCTATTGAACCGAATTTAACTAACCATTTATAATGTGAGGATTTGGGAGAAAATGATGATTAGGTTAATAAATAACTATGCAAGGGCAAAAGAGTAATTAGCATTTTGAAAAGTGGAAAATGTATTTAAGGAAGGGTTTAATGAGGTTTAGCCGCCACTATTCCCTCATTTCTCCTTTCTCGGTATTCAGCTCAGGCTCAGCAGAACTCCAGGCGATTCTCCTTACCGATCCTCATTCCTCAACTAGGTAAGTTTTCCTTTCGTTCACTTGAGATTTCAGTGGTTAGAGAGCAGAGGGAGCGCAATGTGTGTATGTTATGTCGATATTGTGAATGAATGGAGTTCGGGATTTAGTACTGAGCTGAGAGTGTATGATGACCAGAACTTCCAAACTAGCTCCTTAGGTTTCTGAGTGATGTAGGATACAGTTAGTGGTAATCTAATCGGTATTCTGCTTATGAAACTAGGTGGGCAAGGCTTCCAGAGTAGTTGAAAACGAGTGATTTCCAGGAGATCAGGTAAGTATGTTTGCTTGTGCCTTCGGGCCTACATCACAAAACGTTAGGTTTGTATTTACTTGGATGTGTTTGTACGCCATGCATCATATTTTCAAAATGTATACGAAAATGAATTTGAATACATATTGGTATGGAGAGGATTGAATGTGATGAAACAGCAAAGTGAATCAGACTTACTGTTAAGGGAATTAATCCGCCCCTTAATGAGACAGTGGATATAAATATACTTTGGAAGAGCTGATCCAACTTCCAATTTCACAGGGGGATCTGAACATGTGAATCAGATTTACTGTTAAGGGAAATAATCCGCCCCTTAATGAGTCAGTGGATATATACTTTGGGAGAGTTGATCCAACTCCCAATTTCACAGGGGGATCTGAATCAGAAACGATGAATGAGCAACTGAGATGAGAAAGTAGAAACTGCATGATTAGGAGTTTATGTTTCAGTAATTCATTTCATTTTGCATTACTTACTTAGCATTAGGCTAATAGATGAGTTTGTGATGTAGGTGAAGAAGTGACAGCAGGTGTGTTTACTGAGTTCACTGAGGACTAGCCGGGTTGGAGGAGTGCACCTATTCAATGTTCTGGCAGCTGATGGGGCGGTTTAACTGATGTCTGTCAGTGTGGAGGACTAGTAGTTAAAGATTCAGTCTGAGTATGTTGAGTTTTCATGACAGAATTGATTTCAAAGTTTTGAACATGTTTTGAGTTTCCCTTCCTGATAACCGTATCTTGTTGGGTCTAGATGTTAGTACTTGCTGAATTTGAGTAATGCAATGGTTGAATCGTTTTGAATGATTTTAGTAGAGTAAGTAAATCCTTTTCTGTAGTTGGAGTAGTGTTTTAAAACGAGGAGTTGATGAAATGTTGTTTTGTTCTCTATCGGTAGATGATGTCTATTGGTAGATGTTGAGTCATGGTTAAGTTGTCTATCGGAAGATGTTGTGTAGGTTTTTGTCGTCTAGCGATCGGCAGATGTTGGATGAAGGAATCATCCGGCTGACGTCATCGGTAGATGTCGTGCGTTTGTCTATCGGAAGATGGAAATCTGCCGGCAGATGAATTTGTGTTGACTTCATCGGCAGATGAAGTTGTGTATGAAGTTATGTTGACTTCATCGGCAGATGAAGTTATGTTGACTTCATCGGCAGATGAAGTTATGTTGACTTCATCGGCAGATGGTGTTGCGTTGACGTCATCGGCAGATGGTAATGCGTTGTTTGGGCACGTCATCGGTAGAAGCCTTTTTGTTTTCATTTTTTTTTTTTGCTCCTTCTGTTGGCTTTGCTCATCGGCAGATACATTGGATTTCCGCGATTTCTCCTAGTATTCCACAGTTTTAAACTTTAATTCCAAACTACCGATTGCCTCTTAACATTTCAAACCATGATTTATAGTTTTGTTTTACTACATTGCTGTTTAGAATTATTTCCGCTGCAAGTTTTAAATATTTTAAATTTTTAGAAAAAGTCAAATTTTGACTGTCGAGCGAAATTTCTTTTTTTAAATTTAGCATCAAGTCGTCATGGTTTGGTTCATTGTTATGGGTAGCAAACCGGGTTCAGATGACTCGGGGCGTTACAACTTATTGATGGGTCGATGTTTTCCTGACTAGAACACTTAGCGAAACTTCACCTAGCTGATCAATCGCCATTTCGAGCGATCGATCGGCAACTTATCTGGAATCCGAATTCCAGAGAGCTGCTTTTCTTTCTCTCTGCATCCCTTGTAACGCCCCGAATCCTTAAACTCGGTTTGTTACTAAACTCGTGACGTAACTTGATCATAATAGTCCACATATTTATTCATCTATATTTTTTTTTTTGACTTAACATAACTTAAAACATCTCATTCAATTCACTGAATATATCCATTATAACCTCACTCCTGCCGATCACTAAACGACGAGCTTCTAGTTGATCTGCCGTCAGCACGTGCATCCCACATGATTCATTAAAAACATCTATCGGCGGCAACATATAAAAAAAAAAAAAAAAAAAAAAAAAAAAAAAAAAAAAAAAAATGAGGTTCGCTTAGAACGCGAATCTCGGGATACAGACATACCTGGTTTCAGTGTTTAGAATTTTTGTATGTTCTTAGATTCTATGATTAGATGGTAATCCCGTTTGTTTTGTAATATATTGGACTAAGAGTCTCAGGTACCGAGACAATCTAGATGGCTCTCATGAGCCTCTCATAACGTAGTCCTGAATCGATAGTTCGAACAACTAGAAGTTTATTTTGAAAAAAAAACTGACAGTAACCATTTTTCGAATATATAGAAAGTAAGAGTTTGGCAATTGAAAATTACAGGACCTTAAGATTGAATGTAAATTTGATAACTATGGATAGTAAAAAGGGTTCTGAACGTCCTGAGGTGAGTTGTAAGTGTTAGCTTGTGGAATGATAGTAGTTGGGGGAAAGGTGAGTTCGTCCTAGTTGTTAAATTAAGGGTGTGGGGTAGAATGAAATGTTAATTAATAGACCTTAGAATGAGAAAGTGGTGCATCAAATCGATAACTAGGTGTGAACTTCATGGAGTACCTTCGGCTTTTTTGTTGTCTGAGAGAGA
The DNA here is from genome assembly GCA_022432975.1 of Begonia masoniana. Classification (NCBI taxonomy): domain Eukaryota; kingdom Viridiplantae; phylum Streptophyta; class Magnoliopsida; order Cucurbitales; family Begoniaceae; genus Begonia; species Begonia masoniana. The sequence goes on along the minus strand of CM039505.1, from coordinate 43,225,901 downwards.
TACAATATGTGAGATAAGATTATATTAGATCGATTGGGGTCTGAGTAGCAAACGCCTGAGAGTTTTAGGATACAGGAATCTTCGAAAGATTGCAATTGGGAGTGAAATTTTCGGGAGATACCCTACCTGTCGTGATTGCATTATATGTTTAGTAATGATAACTAAGAGATCACGGAAATAACAAAAGGTAATTAATTAAATTTATGTATAGTGGGAGTATGTAGATGCAGACTGTCTTTAGGATTTAATTTAAGTATAGTTGTGGAGTTGGTGAGAGTATCGGAAGCTAGTTATTTGCCGTGGTTTTTTTTAGAGGATTATTAATCAATTGTGGCGGGAGTGCAAGATTTGTTTTGACTACGTAGGATGTTGGTATTAATCATATCG